>JAQFVV010006489.1:600000-1187521 GCA_028023455.1 Epiperipatus broadwayi
TGAAAAATGTTTATGTAAAGTGTATATGGTATTATATATATATATATCAATGCAGTACAAAAAATAACAAATGAAAAGAAATTGTAATTTTTTGTTGTCAGATAAATGAAACAAAAGTGATTGGACAAAAGTTGCAACTTCAAAATTAATTTTGGGGATTTGGTCAAGATATTTGACTTATTTAATTAAAAGATTCATGTTAATATTTAAAATTAAACTATTTGTTCACTGAAAATTATCCATTCATATTTTACAATTTTTATATGATGGTAAGAATGAAAGTACTAACAATAATAAAAAAATTGACTCATCTGAAATATAAATTGATGTTAGAGATATATAATTTTGTTTTCCATTATTATGACATTGGTCCTTGACGTAAAGCATGTAGCAAGAAGTGATAAAAATTTTATAGTGGGCTTCTAGATTTATAGTTTGATAATTGTTATTTTTGCCAATTCAAAAGATAATCCACAGAAATGTTTTGAATGTAACCTATACATATTATATTGCTACTCAACAATATTTAAAAATTCAGATATTTGAAAATATAAATTGCTTTAAATCACTAGTATCTTTTTAGCTTTTGGGGAGCAGTACAGACTCCAATTATGTTGTTGCATTTAAGAACTTAAAAAATAGGCTGCTTTACCATAATGAACTAATTTCTTCAATTAAATTAGTTGTACTTACAGATATTATTAAATCTAAATTTGCTATAGGGAAATAATACAAGTGGTTCTTTTCATGTAAAAAAACACAGATTTTCATTTAAGGATATTTCATGTGATTGTGGAAAATTATTAGCAAATGACAATATCTTAAGAAGGTCTGATTTCTGGATATTATGACATTGAGTCTATTATTGCAAGAATAGTTCTCTTCCTCTTATTCTAGAGACATCTATTGAAAACATGAGTAATAGAATAGCATGATTATTCAAGTTATGGGTAGATGGCTCTAAAGTAAAATGAAAAGAACAGTCCTTGCAATTGTATCTAATTAAAAAGCAGATATACTTTAACTGAGGTTTAAAGTTTATATCTAGGTTAAGTATAATCTCTAGTTCAATAAATAAAATGGTAAACAATAATATATTTATCTAAAGTGGATCAAGTGGGTGGAATAAGTTTGATATTTGTAAATCAAAATATAATAATTAACTATTGATAAACTGAAAATACAATGAAGATATATGTGAGAGATTGTGATCTGGGCCAACTGATGAGTGCTGGATTAGCACAAAATGCAATTTGGGGGTTATTAGTCTTTTGATATGCCTTTATTCATGTGTTTTAAGAATATGTGGTAAAGAGGAGATTATTAAGTACATCTATAAATGTTATGGGATACTGTTTTTACTATTATAATATGTATTACTATATCTTTTTTTAGATTGGACAGTCTTTTACAACTATTGCAATTTGGTTTTGGATTTCAATTATTTGTCTACTGAAATTTCATCTAATGAAATACACAGTTCAATTACATTTCATTTTCTTAATCTTTTATATCCATTATATTTAGCAATTAGACTTCTCCTTTATCTTTTTGCCACAATTAGTGTATCTCTTCTGACTATATTTAGCATATTTTCTCCTGCCTATATTGTTTGATATGGTAATAGACTGACTGATTAAAGAGATAAGAATTCCTGGATCTATCTCACCTGAGAACAGTATAAAAAAGTATGGTAATTTAATAAGATTTATTTTGCACTCAACCTTCCATTTTAGTACTTAAATATCATTTGATCTCCTGAATAACTATTAGTAAAATTTATCATTATAATCTCTCTCTCTCTTTCATGAATATGGGAATCATTAAACCTGGTCCTTTCTTCATAATTTCTAATTTTTTAAAAATTAAATACATTTTTTTGGTTTTAAAAAAAAATCTATGGATTAGATTTTTGTTTATGATGGTATAAACTATTCTTACTGATATCCAAGTTAGGATTTTCATTTTCAGAGTTTATTATTTATTTATGTTTGCTCTTATCAAGCCCTGAAATGAAAACATGAATCTTTACTTCTACGTATTAAAATGATAACATGGGTTTTCATATTTTGTATTAATTTTATTGATTAAACATATACATAGTGATAGGACAAAAGCAAATACTTTTTATACATAGAATAAGAACAATTAAACAAGGCAAAACTCTCTACACAGTACTGCCACCCTGTGCCAACCAGAGTAGGCATTAGATAGGGATTTTATGCACAAGCCTTCTATTAGATAGGGATTTTATGCACAAACCTTCTGGCATCCATTGATTACTCTGGTTGGCACAGGCTGGCAGTACTGTATAGAGAGTTTTGCCTTGTTTATAAACAATTATGTGCTAGTATAAGAGATAGTGATCATGTGATGCTTAATAAGAACAATTATTAATAAAATTAAGAGTAGAAAAAAGTATATTTATCAAATAAAATAAAAAAATGAAAATATATATTTATAAATAGATTTTTAAATTAAAACTTCAAAACAACCACTTTTATACATTTGAATCCAAAATTTTTTTTATATTTTTTACAATCTTTGTTTTAATTTACTAATAACTGTGAGTGATCCACTGTTTTTATTATAAACTAAAAAATAATTTAATATAATTGGAAATTAATTATTAATGGTCATATAATTATTTGACTTAAAGTATTAGCATAAATTATAAAATAAACTTAAACATTCCAATATATATATATATATAAATTCTAACCTGCCTCCATACCAATATAATAAACATATACACACAATTAAGACTTTAAATCATTTTAAGCGTTATATTCTTCCAAAATAAATATTTATAAAAACTTTAATATATATATATGTACAATCCATATACAATACATATAGTAATATCTATATTTTATCAACAGAATATTCTAAATCAAATACTTTATATATCCAAAAACAATTTCAAAATTTATAAAATGTATTTTAGTAATTCTACTTATAAAAAAGAACTGGATTTTTTTTTTGGATGTGTTTTTTTTTTTTTAACTTTTAGTGTTTTTAGGAAAGGGTAGAGCAATGTGAAACATAGATTAAAAGGTTTTAATATATAAGCTATAAGATTCTTAAATTGTAATTCAATTTCAGATATAATAAAGGTTTATAAATATGTATCAAATATTTTCTTATTATATAAATATTAGTCTCTGATTATCTAGATTCTTTTTGCTCAAGCATATAGAGAATACTCAATATAGGCTGCTAACCTCTCACATTTACTCAAAAAAATGTTTGTGCCTCTGAAAGATTTTCCACAATTCTTTCTACAAAAGTCAACTTTTTGCAAGGATTTCACAGCATTTCAAAATTTTCATAAGGTGATGGCTGACATTGCTATCAGCTTTACTAAAAAAAATTTTTTTGCATTATGATATCAAATAATTTATTGTACATAGTTTTTTGACATATTACTAATTTAATCTATAATACATAGATAAGTAACTTTCTCTGGAGTTGATATCCAACAAATTTTGGACTAATTTGTTATTTTTGTACGAAAAATCTTATAAGTTTATTGGGACTTCTCCTACTAGCATATTTTAAATTATTATTAATATCATCATAGTATCTAAAATATATTGAAATAATATGATTCAATTACAATCAGTTTCAATGAATAGCAACTTAGCTATGAATTTCAAATCAGACATTTTTTTGGTCTATAATAAACACTTTGTTACGTATTTATAAAAGAAAGGATTAGGAATTATTATACGAATTGAACGATTAGTTGCTGAAAGATCGTATGTCATTGAGTACTTAATAGTAGGTTGAACACAACAAAGTTATTCAGCTTCCTACATTAGGATAGTATTTTTTTACTTTATTCAACTAAAAACTGATCAAAAAAAAGTCTGAAAAAGATCATTGGGTATTCAAAACTGTCACCTATTTTGATAGTGCAGCATAATTAAATATTATGTAAAGAGTATTATTATTCAAACAAGCAAAACTCTCCATACAGTATTGCCATTCAGTGCAAGCCAGAATAATCAATGGATGCCTGAAGGCTTGTGCTTAAAATCCCCATCCAGTGCCTATTCATCCAATATTCACAAGCCTTCTGGCATCTATTGATTACTCTGACTTGCACTGAGCGGCAATACTGTATGGAGAGTTTTGCCTGTTTGAATAACAGTAATAAGCAAGCATAAGAAATGGTGATCATATGGTGAGTATTATTATTGTCTATTTATATTACTATCCCTTAGTTCTGAATCTGTCATTGGATTAAATTCAAGGGAACATTATATTAAAACTTGTCTGAAGGTTTGTAATGATGTATATTATAAGATGTGATATGTTGGACCATTTCCATCATTTATGAGTGAATGTTGAATGTATAGAAAATTTTAAACTTTATTTAAACTTTCCAAATACAAACAACTTGTTAGTAATAACACACAAATAGACAACAAAGGTTAGTAATTATACAATATTTCGAGTATTATTATTCTCCACTCTTCTTCAGGTATTGCTGGCCTATATGCACAGTGACAATATTCACTTAGAAGTTGAACTCATACCTTTAGATTCTTGAATATCAAATTTAAGCTATTCTGTCTTAAATTTGATATTCAAGAATCTAACTAGATAAAGTTATAGAAAATACCTAATCTGGTTTAATCAGTAGTTTAATAAGTAATTTCCTCCTCCCAAATATTAACATTAACAACAACTTCTTTATTTGTTTACTTCCCAAATTTTAATTTAAGTTATTAACATCTTGATACAATATGACATAAGCGTAATTGTAATAAATTGTCCAAAATTAAAATAAACAAGAAATAATATATATACGATGTAATAGAAATAAGAAGGGTTAAATATGTGAGATGGTAATAATCATCATTCCCAGTAGACTATCATAGTCATCAAGAAATATAAAGGGAACATAAGAGAATTAGCATAGAACCAAATAAGTATTTTTATTATTATGATGATGATGATAATAATAATAACCATAATAATGACAACAACAACAATAATAATAATAACAATAACAACAACAATAACATGAGTAATCAAAAGTTATCTTTTGTGATTAGATCTAAGAAAGATACATTATAAAACTAGCTAATAATAATCTACACAATGCCAAAGAGTATAATATAAAAGTCATTTGGATGCACACATACTTAAGTGCTAAAGTATCTATTATAATAAAAAATGTTAAGATTCTGCTATATATGAATCATCATCTGTGCTCTATCCAATCATCAATGCTATATCCATATAAGACAGCTATAAACTAGGATCTCCAATCTGTATAAAAAATGAAGTGTAGTGAATGAACTTTACAAGTGATCTTAACCATTGCACTATACAAAGAACTATATGATGTTCAAACACAAACATAAACCCCACATGCATATAAATTTATCATTATTCCTCTTGAGCGAGCTCAGGATCAAAAGACTGTAGGAGGTGTGACAGTGAACAAAAGAAAATATAAATGTATACATTTAATCTACTTTATATTGTAACGGAATATATGCCGTTACATTATTTTAAAATGAAAATAAAAAGATCGTAAATAAAATTTGATTTATTAAAAAGAAAAAAAAAACTTAAAAAACTGAAAATTAAAAGTTGTTTAATATATATAGATCGCATGATGGACAACTTTAAAAACTTTTAAAAAATAAAAATATTTGAAAGTAATTTTTTTTTGTAAAAAGTAAAGATATAAAGATTGATATTTTAAAAATAGAAATAATGTTGATTTCTATAGTCTTAGAAAATGGAAATGATTGTCTTATTAATTAAATGATTGTTCAAAAGCAAACTACCTCATGAGGCATGTAAAATAAATTAAATGGTCAGATAAGAGAATACAAAGGAATTAAATGACCAATCCAAACACGGAAATAACAGCACGGACCATAACTGAAACACGAATGGATTAGTGACGTCTTGCTCGTTGAATCTCAAGATCTAATGATAAGAGACTAATAAAAATATAAAAGCCAAATTATTATTATAATTGTTATCTGAGAGCTGACTATGAATAGATCGTTATAACTAGCTATATTGCAGATTTTCACGATGTGGAAGTCTGCAATAAATTTAATTTTCAGGACAACCAGCTGAAGCCTCTGGATGACAGTTCCTGACCAAATGCATGGCAAGTCACAGTTTCATTTCAAAGAAGGACAAAATCTACTAAAGTGATCACGAAGATGGACTTCTCAATCTATTAAATCCGTAAAGTATGAACTATTGTATCTATCTAATAACTTTCCTAAAATTGCAAGTAATTAATAACTGAAAATAAGAACTCTTATCTGACTTAAAGAATGCAAATTCAATTATTGATATTTTTTTATGTAAATGTTTAAGCAATCATTTCCAGTTCTTTTTTTTTTTTGTGTATTATATTTTAACTAAAAATGTATTAAATTTAAAGTTGTTTATAGACGCTTGCATGGATTCGTTTGCGGTTAATTATATTTTGGTTTTCATATTTGATCAAAATATATAGACATTCGATAAATAATGATACCTTACGGTGAGTATCTAAAATGTATTTATTCGGATGTCTTTTAAGTTATTGGTGACAACGCAAGTATCTTACGGTTGAATACTATTGGGTTACTTATAAGTTTCCCTCTGCGATTGTCGGCATCAATAATTTTGTATTTTGATCATTTATGTTTATTTGAAATGTTTTTGACCATGGAATCTATGTAAGCGATCTATACCCAACATTTTAAAGCAAATCTGTGCGATCTATTTAAAATAGTAATTTAAATTTTTAAAAAAAAAATATTAATGTTAAAATCTAAAAATAAATTTAATCTTCAATTTTAAATGTGCGTTAATAAAAATCTATTTGTGTGTTAATTACTGGCAGTGGCTTCTTTTGTTTTATTGTTCTAAATATTTAATATATACTTTGAGAATAGAAGTCTATTGAAACTTATAAATGTTTTAAAATCTCTGCTACTCCCTGAGCTAGTGACATGGGCTAACGACCGGATGCAAAATTTAAAAAAAAAAAAAAATTTTTTTTTTTTTGACTTACGTATCTGCCTACTTTATAAATTTTTCTAGGTTCAAATGCCTAGATGGCGCCCCGTAGTGCAGTTTACGTAAGTCTCCTTCCCCGATCGTTAAAATGGCGCCCAACGTGGGGCGATCTTTAATAAACCACGAGTGCCCTGAGAATGTTAAAAATAAATTATGCCAGTAAGATTTTTCTTTAAAAATGAGTATATACATTGAAAATGAAGCCCGTAATATTTTTTCTGAAATCAGAATATATTGTTTGTATTATATAAAGTTATGAAGTTTGTGTAAAAAGTACTGCCAGTAAGAAAATTGCGTATATGTAGAAATAAATGCGAGGAATAAAATGTAACAATTAATATAAATCATAATTTAATTAAAAAAAAAAAGTCTAAAATCACGTAACTTCTTTGACTTGCCTAAGTTAATAATGAAATGTAGGGAAAAGGGAACACTTGAGGGAGGAGGTGTAATCTCAGCTGGGGTGAAAAGGAAAGAATAGTCAGCATTTTTTCTTGTAATTACTAACCAAAGTTATGTCTTTTCATTAATAACCAAAGTTTTGTCTTTTAAAAAAAAAAAAATTAGTATAATCAATTTGTGTAACGTCATTACTAACACTAAGTAAATTCTTTTTTTTTTTTTTAATGTTTTTGTTTTTGAGGAAGTTTACTGATATGTAACGGAATATATGCCGTTACATTATTTTAAAATGAAAATAAAAAGATCGTAAATAAAATTTGATTTATTAAAAAGAAAAAAAAACTTAAAAAACTGAAAATTAAAAGTTGTTTAATATATATAGATCGCATGATGGACAACTTTAAAAACTTTTAAAAAATAAAAATATTTGAAAGTAATTTTTTTTTGTAAAAAGTAAAGATATAAAGATTGATATTTTAAAAATAGAAATAATGTTGATTTCTATAGTCTTAGAAAATGGAAATGATTGTCTTATTAATTAAATGATTGTTCAAAAGCAAACTACCTCGTGAGGCATGTAAAATAAATTAAATGGTCAGATAAGAGAATACAAAGGAATTAAATGACCAATCCAAACACGGAAATAACAGCACGGACCATAACTGAAACACGAATGGATTAGTGACGTCTTGCTCGTTGAATCTCAAGATCTAATGATAAGAGACTAATAAAAATATAAAAGCCAAATTATTATTATAATTGTTATCTGAGAGCTGACTATGAATAGATCGTTATAACTAGCTATATTGCAGATTTTCACGATGTGGAAGTCTGCAATAAATTTAATTTTCCGGACAACCAGCTGAAGCCTCTGGATGACAGTTCCTGACCAAATGCATGGCAAGTCACAGTTTCATTTCAAAGAAGGACAAAATCTACTAAAGTGATCACGAAGATGGACTTCTCAATCTATTAAATCCGTAAAGTATGAACTATTGTATCTATCTAATAACTTTCCTAAAATTGCAAGTAATTAATAACTGAAAATAAGAACTCTTATCTGACTTAAAGAATGCAAATTCAATTATTGATATTTTTTTATGTAAATGTTTAAGCAATCATTTCCAGTTCTTTTTTTTGTGTGTATTATATTTTAACTAAAAATGTATTAAATTTAAAGTTGTTTATAGAAGCTTGCATGTATTAGTTTATGGTTAATTATATTTTGGTTTTCATATTTGATCAAAATATATAGACATTCGATAAATAATGATACCTTACGGTGAGTATCGAAATGTATTTATTCGGATGTCTTTTAAGTTATTGGTGACAACGCAAGTATCTTACGGTTGAATACTATTGGGTTACTTATAAGTTTCCCTCTGCGATTGTCGGCATCAATAATTTTGTATTTTGATCATTTATGTTTATTTGAAATGTTTTTGACCATGGAATCTATGTAAGCGATCTATACCCAACATTTTAAAGCAAATCTGTGCGATCTATTTAAAATAGTAATTTAAATTTTTAAAAAAAAAAAATATTAATGTTAAAATCTAAAAATAAATTTAATCTTCAATTTTAAATGTGCGTTAATAAAAATCTATTTGTGTGTTAATTACTGGCAGTGGCTTCTTTTGTTTTATTGTTCTAAATATTTAATATATACTTTGAGAATAGAAGTCTATTGAAACTTATAAATGTTTTAAAATCTCTGCTACTCCCTGAGCTAGTGACATGGGCTAACGACCGGATGCAAAATTTAAAAAAAAAAAAAAATTTTTTTTTTTTTTTGACTTACGTATCTGCCTACTTTATAAATTTTTCTAGGTTCAAATGCCTAGATGGCGCCCCGTAGTGCAGTTTACGTAAGTCTCCTTCCCCGATCGTTAAAATATTAAATAATTTGACTGGTATAAGCTACCAATCCTTTAAAGCACCATGATATGTTGAAATCTAGTCACACAAACTGCCAATTCTTAAGACAGATACCTGGAGAAATAAGATGTTAACATTTTTTAAAACAATTATTCAATAAAGTTAACCATTGAATAATAAATAAGAAAATAAAAATAATAAATATATATGATAATATGACAAATCCAAATTTATTGTTTCTACATAAAAAATATAATTTCATAAAAGCAAGATTATTTCCTTTTGATTATTAATTTAATTAATTAACCATTACTTTAAACATAATTATTGCCCTTTTCAATGATTAAAATTGAGAAACATTTTATAAAAAAACATAAAAAATTTCAAATTAGATAATATCTTTCCTATTTTCTTATGAAAATGGAAGTGCTGTAACTTTTTGCACATTTTGGAGGGGAAATAAAAACATGTTTCAATGAAATTTAAATTAAAAGTATTCATTACTATAAGCTATTATTAGCATTAAAAGTTATTTGTAAATGTAGATGCACATACTACAATACTTTATATTACCATGGTTTTATTATTTTGGGTCATTTGATAGTTATAATTTTCAGTTTCTTTCCTGTTAATTGTCCTTCAAATGTTTAAATTAAACACAAATGAAATTTATCCATTTTATCATATAATAATTTGCATATGAACACAGATTTCCTAATTAGATTAACCTAAATAAAATTTATCCATTTTACAATATTTTAATAATTTTCACATTACTACAGATTTACAGGTCAGTTAGTGCAAGCTGAGTTTATCCAGTAAAATAATTTGCAAATCAGGTGAACATAAACTAAAACAGTCATGCTTTTGGTTGAAACACAAAGCTTGTTGCAGATTTCTCTTAAGGGTTTTCTCCATCTACATCTTCATTTTTAATGAACAGGCTATCTGTTGGGTCTTGTGATGCACAGCTTTTAGCTAAAACTAGGCACATGGTTTCCCTCAAATAAGAAGACTTCAATCTACAATATTATTTTTCACTGTTCTCAAGTACACAGCTGAATCAAAAATGACTTACTTTGGATATTGAAGTCTAATGCTTTAATCTATCCCTATCTTTTTCTGGAACAATTTTGTAATCCATCCAATCATATACCTAAAAAATAATAGCATTAAACATTGACCAATACTAATTAAAAAGAATCCTGTCATATCCTATTTATTGAAAAACAATTTTGTAATTATTTCTTTTTAATTGCCAAAAATATTATAATCTCTTAATTTCACTTTAGTTTGAAGATCATTATATTTTGTCTTAGAGAGATATAAAAAGTAAAGGAAAAAGCCAACTTCAATTAATTATAAAAAACAACATCCTTTAACAAAAATGTTAAAACCTTAATTTTTTCTTTCTTTTAAAAACTGATAATTATTACTTAAAACTTACCTATTTATCTCATTTATTACTTTTTTAAAAAAGTTAAAAACTAATAAATAAATAAAATTACTGAAGAGAGACTCTTACAATCAACTTTTTTTAAAAAAAAAAACTATAAATATGCACATTTTTATTTTAAATGTTTGGAATTTATCATATTATCATTTAATGAATTTTGTTCTTTTAATAATTGAGATTCTGAAAAAAAAAACACAAATGAAAACTAAAAGAAGTATGGCTTATTTCTAGTTCAAGTCACTCTCATTCAACAAATATTCCAATAATATCCAATTAAATTATAATTGCAGTTAATAATGAATTTTTATTTGTATAACATTATTTCAGCATTATTCATGAATAGGGTATGAAAGTACAGATAGTCTGTTTGGTAACTTTTAAATAGCTTTAAAATACATTAATTTAGTGAGAGTGGTTCATTATTATATATGCAAATTTTTATTTGTTAAAATCTTCCACAACATACCTTATGCTTTTCACATATAGTACTGTGGTATTAGAGCTATGACATGAAGAATTATAATAGTTTAATCATTAAATTAATTAGGTTATTAAATAAAAAACATATTTTAAAATCTAAATTAAAAAAAAAAACAATTTAACAAAAAAAAAAAACACCGAAAAGCATTAATGTGAAGAATAATTAAAATGCATGTTTAAATCAAATTGAGTGTGTGTTTGCATGTGCATATTCTGCATAATCTATTTTAATTACATTCATATAGGCCTTTCAAGCCAATTGTGCAAATGCTTTGCGAGTGTTAAATAATAAATGAATACCCTCTGACCAATACAAGATATAGAATTTATGCAGGAATAAAAAGAATCCCTCTTATTCCTACGACTCAAATATTTATATATGAGCAAATCTGAAGTACTGGCACAGAAGGCGTGATGATAGAACGGTCACTTTAAATTACTATATACAATGTCTGAATAAATGACGCTGATGAAATTTTCTAGAATTTACCAAATGTCATTCCAACTGAAACTTAATCATATATATAAATAAGCATTTATTTTTATAGCGTCTGTATGTAATTGTAATTACATTCATATCGGCCTTTCAAGCCAATTGTGCAAACGCTTTGCGAGTGTTAAATAATAAATGAATACCCTCTGACCAATACAAGATATAGAATTGAAAGGCTGATATGAATGTAATTACAATTATATACAGATGCTATAAAAATAAATGCTTATTTATATATATGATAAAGTTTCAGTTGGAATGACGTTTGGTAAATTCTAGAAAATTTCATCAGCGTCATTTATTCAGACATTGTATATAGTAATTTAAAGTGATCGTTCTATCGTCACACCTTCTGTGCCAGTACTTCAGATTTGCTCATATATAAATATTTGAGTCATAGGAATAAGAGGGATTCTTTTTATTCCTGCATAAATTCTATATCTTGTATTGGTCAGAGGGTATTCATTTATTATTTAACACTCGCAAAGCATTTGCACAATTGGCTTGAAAGGCCGATATGAATATAATTACAATTATATACAGACGCTATAAAAATAAATGCTTATTTATAATCTATTTTAATACATTGTACAGGCTTACACCTGCATTTATATAGGTAATATATGTGAGATTCGAACTCAGACTTTCACACGATCTACAACTCTCAGTGCCATCTTATATTGCTGACTCACCTGATCACACACATGTTGAAAAGATAAATAATCACCAATATATGTATTTTGTGCTAAATCAGCACTCATCAGTTGATTCAGATTATCATCTCCACACATATATACAATTAGTACTCAGCTTTATATTAAGATAACCAATCTTCATACTTTAATGAGTGCTGTTTTAGCACAAAATATGATTATTGGTGATTTCTTTTCAACATGTATGTGATCAGTTGAGTCAGCAATATAAGATGGCACTGAGAGATGTAGGTTGTGTGAAAGTCTGAGTTCGAATCCTGCATATATTACATATATAAATGCAGGTGTAAGCCTGTACAATGTATTAAAATAGATTATGCAGAATATGCACGTGCACACACTCAATTTGATTTAAACACGCATTTTAACTATTCTTGACAGTAATGCTTTTCATATTTTTTTTTGTTAAATTGTTTTTTTTTAAATGTAGATTTTAAAGTATGTTTTTGATTTAATAACCTAATTAATTTAATGATTAAACTATTATAATTCTTCATGTCGCAGCTGTAATACCACAGTACCTCACATATTAATATCTATTTTTAAAAAATACTATTTGCACCTCTTTTTCTTTTAACGGGAAAACTTTTTATTATAATTATAATTTAAACTTGTCACAAATCTAATCGATCAATGTCAGAAACTATTTTAAATATATAAAAATAAATAAATGGTAATGATAACAGTGTAAATGTATAAACTTATAGTATAAATCCTATTGTTTGTAAGCTTCAGTATTTCAATTTTTGCCAAAGTCAACAGCAATACATATAATATACACACTTAAATTTTAAAAAACCAAAAAATTTAAAAATACAAACTTAACTTATCTAATTTTTTACATATATATTAATAAAAGTAATTGTTCATATAATATATAATTTTTATATAAAAAATTAAATTATTAATGTATATTACAATTAATTATTTATCCATAATTAAAATAGTTAAGCCATTATATAAATGTCAAAGCGATTATTAGCATTATTGCAAAAATAATTGTAATCAAATTTAAATAAAGTTTTTTTTAGAATTAGGTTTCATTTGCAATTTTTTCTTCATATTTACATGCAAAGTTAGATATTTTTATATGAAACTTTTTATGTTTCATATTAGTTTGTGTATTTATAAAGTGGTGAATTTTTATTATTATAATGTTTATACTTTTGTTTTTACTTTATTCTCAGTTTTTCCTAATAGGCTTTGAACACATCATCATTAGATTTTCAATGATATGGATGACTGAAGACTTGGGGTGTGGAGAGGATTGGAGCCTATCTATTAAAGTTTGAACATTTGCTATCTTAATATAAACCAAGCACTTATTATATATATGTGTGTAGGAAATGATGATCTGGAACAACTGAAGAGTGTGGTTCAACATGAAATACATATATTGGAGATCATTTATTTTTTCCACATGTATGTGGTAAAGTCAATAAACATCACATGATCACCATTTCTTATAACTGTTATTAAACAGGCAAAACTCTCCATACAGTATTGCCACTCAGTGCAAGCCAGAATAATCAATGGATGCCAGAAGGCTTGTGCATAAAATCCCCACCTAGTGCCTACTCTTCCAATATCCCCAGATGCGTTTCTGGCTTGTGGCCTTCATCAGTGAGAAACCTTGGATCTGAGAGCAATGCACCTAGATCTTAGGATCTAATGCAACCCTCTCGCAGCCACCTTTTATCTCTACTTAACTACAAAACTATGAGTCTTAAATTGAAAACACAATAATATTTTCAATCCAAGCTCATTAGCTTATATAGTCATATAGGTCTGAACTCAGTTCAGTACTGAAACAAGAACTTTCCAAGCCCCTATTATTTCACCATCAAACCTAATGACACTCTCATTTGTGCTAAGTTCGAACCTATTTAAATGTTAATAAATTTAAAATTAGTTCATGTCTGTCTAAACACCTTATATATTTATGTGCGAACCAACGCTATAATTAGATAGGATTAGTAAAATTATAGCGTACTAAAGTTATTTAATATTTCTAAAAATGTTTATTATGTTATTTAAGTTAAGAGTAAATTATAAATTTTGTTGTTTAATATTGTAATTTCGTATGTGGATATATAATCTGTGCTATATAGAGAAGAAAGACATGATTTAAAATATGTAAAAGCCATTATCTAAAAATAATATTAAATGTCTTTAAAAATTGTTAAAAGATTTCTTGTTTTAAATATATTTCAGGGAAAAGTTTCTCGAAAATATATTTAAAAGCTATATCAAAATATGTTTGTAAATTATTTTAAATAAATATGTTAAAATGTTTTCGTTTTAAAAAAAATGTTAAAAGATTGTTTTTAATGTAAGATAAAAATAAAAGCTGGTCAAGTAATTAAAAAGATTTTTGATTGTAAACAAGTGTCATTAACGACCACACCTGGAATCCGTAAAAAGTAAAACTAGTTCAAAATTCACTAATTAAAATCTCCTTAGATAAGATTAAGTTATTTTAACCCTTTGAAAACCAAGCGGCCATTGTTAATTTTTAAAAAAATTTACCCTAACTCTAATAACTTAGATATTTTGTGTTTGAATGTAATAAATATAAAAAAAACATGTTGTAAAAGCAAGGTCATATATGAAAGAATGTAATGAAGCTGTTAAAATAATCATTTCATAAAGAAAAAGTTAAAAAAAATATTATTTATAATAGTTTTAAGAATGTTTATTTTTACACTGATTCACAAATCCTAAATTTTGAAATTCAAATGATAAAATGACACTTTCATAAACAGCTTCATCACATCTGTCACAAAATTTCAAAAAAAAAGATGTATTGGAAGTCTTACCTGAGGTAATTTTTCACTGAGAAAATTACTAAAACAGCGGCCTTGCTGTGGTCCATTTTCTTCTAGAGCCAGATGTGTCCATTTGTTCAAAAGTACCTATAACAAAATGAATGGTTTTTAGTGGAGAAAAAAGTAACAGAGCAGTGTATTCAAAAATAAATAAATAAACTCATAAAAAATAAAATGAATAAAAATAAATCAATAAAGATAATTTATTATTATTATTAACAATGATTACATGTGTGGAAGAAAGGCTGAGTTCAAATACATGGCACTATAACACAGAGTGGATGGATTGATGAAGCCAGAAACTGTGTATAAAATATCCTATATTACATGAAATTCCAGTTGTGTAGCATAAACTTGTATATAAATATATTTATTATTTTGCATAAAAGATATGAAGAAAGGCTGAGTTCAAATACATGGCACTATAACACAGAGTGGATGGATTGATGAAGCCAGAAAGTGTGTATAAAATATCCTATATTACATGAAATTCCAGTTGTGTAGCATGAACTTGTATATAAATATATTTATTATTTTGCATAAAAAATATGAAGAAAGGCCGAGTTCAAATACATGGCACTGTAACAATAAGTGGATGGATTGAGGAAGCCAGAAAATCTATACAATATCCTATATTACTTGCCTAAAATTGACACAAATCAATTGAGGGTCATAACTTTAGCACTGATGCAATAATTCGTCCATAAATTCAAACTTGGTCATGCATGATACACTATTCATATTTATAATCATGCCAAAAAATGCATAGCTCACGCATTGACAGATTACCCCAGTCCCCAACTTTTTTCCATTCTACAGCATATTTATTTGAAAATATTATAATTTATTATTCTATAGCATATTTATTTATTTCAGTACATCGAAAATATTATAATTTATTATTCTATAGCATATTTATTTGTTTCAGTAAGTAAAAAATATTATAATTTATAAAAAATATATATATAAAAAAAAGTAATTACATACTCTTGAATGTTATCAAAAAACGTTTATTTGTTTCAGTACATCAAAAATATTATAATTTATTATTCTATAACATATTTATTTGTTTTAGTAAATATAAAATATTATAATTTATAAAAAAAAAAATATATAAAAAAGTAATTACATACCCTTTAACGTTATCCGAAAACGTAATTTGAGAAAAGGGCCCAGAATCACGGACAACTTCAACGGAAAATCACAATAAATTATTCAGTAATTGATCCACCAATTGTGGAATAACTTTTTTACGATAAATAAAATGATAAAAATAAAAATAAAAAAAATTTTTTTGGTACACTTCGCTAAAAATATTCATAAAAAATCTAAAAATTGTCGTACAGAAAAAATTCTTAGATTTTCAGGTTCATATTAAAATTGCGCAAAAAATGACGTATTGTGCGTGTGTGTGACGTTTACTGTTTATGCATAAACTCAGCTCAAAGTAGAAATTTCTAGAAAAGTCGTACAAAAGTCGTACTGGGGGTCAAAGGATTAAAATCTAAATTGGACAATTGTTTGCAATGAAAAATCTTAATTATAATAATAGCTTATGGAATGTTTCTAACATAAGTTATCTAAGATTTTAAAAATCTGGATTGTAAAATTGAAAAATATTTAATTAAATTCCTGAGTTTAGTGAGTCTTGAGGCGATAGATTCCGATAAGGAAAAGATATAAATACTCTGTATTTTTAACAGAAAGAGAGCCATATTGTTAGTGAGAATTGCAGCCAGTCTTCACAATTGTTAATGTTTAACATGTCTGGCTAAAAGCTGGCATCTTGTTGCTGTTACTCCACGGGAGAACGGGGTTTCTCTCATCAAAATGCCTGAACCACCATCATGCCACTAGCAGAGATCAATCTAACAGAATTGGAAAGATGATGCCGCCCAGTCAAACTAAACCAAACCAACAGCCAAGAACTTGCAGTCCAGATAAATAATACCAGTACCGTTTTATTTTTCAAACCGCAGAGCTCTGTGTAATTCTGTGTAATTCTTTATGTAAATATATCTATATGAGTTAGCTAACTCTCTTTTTAAAATAATTATAAAACTAATATGTACCCCAAACTTAAATCCATTTAGTTAATATTTTAAATAGGTCAATTGCTATCAAAATTTAATGTGTTAAAGATTAAATAATCTGACTTATTTATATCTTCCATTCACTTCAAAGTAAATTATTTAGTTTAAAGTTATATCACTGCGGTTGTGTGTATATTTCTTTGCTTATTTTATTTTAAATGCTTATTATATTTCATATGCCAATATTTCGAAACAGTGAGCACTTAATTTCATGTATATTTTAAGAAGATATTATTTGAAAATCTTCGTGTAATTTGTTTATAGCATCAACTTTCTGCGCTGTTTCGAAATCCTATTTTTTTATTATTGAAAAGATTTAATATGTGAAATGTGGTTTTTTTTAATCAACCATTTAAAAACTTAACTTGATAAGTTTATTTTAGAATTAAATTTAGCCTTGATCATATTTATAAGTATATTTGACATTTAAATTCTTAAGTCTATAGAAATATACTTTCCCTCCTTAAATATTTATTATCTATAAGTAACTTAATATATCGAGCATGTCAAAGTACAGATGTAGTAATATTCCCTCTCGTAGCATAGACGTTTATTATCAGGCTACACAAAAGTTGGTCCCAATTTGATAGAACTAATATGCTATTAACTCGTGTTTCATAGTATGAAATATACTATTCTTTGCTTGGCGGATGTGATATTATTTTATAAAAATATTCTCGTTTTGCCGCTATAAGTAATATACGTATCTTAAGATGGAGCCATAGCATTGCCAGCACATCTTCTTTTATAGGGTAGAGCAGTAGCGAAGCCTGAGCCAAGGCCAGGTTAGCACGTAAGTCCCCCGCCATTCCTGAACACAATGTTCCTTTTCACGCAGCATTGCGATCGGTTACAGGGTACCGACGTTTGTCGCAAGAACCCTGAAGTTATTTCATTCATCCGCAGAGCGACTTTTCCTATTATTGTTTACCTGTGCCATAGCACATTGGTAAAATCTTATTTCAGCCAATTCTCCCACCTTAACATAACGCTTCCAGCATTCTGAAAATTTTCTCTCGAAAGCCATGTTCAATCGATCGTTACTTGAGCTGGTTTATGCGCTCGTTATTAAATTATATTGTATATTTTAGTAAATAAATTCATGATCAAAGTTCAATATAATTATTTATCTAACAGCCACCGATGTAATAGGATTTGGCTTATCGAGATTTATAGACATAATGTAGTGATTAATTAAGTATCAATTGTAAACAATTCGTAAGATGGGCATATGTGAAACTCCTCTATGAAATTTAATGATTACTTATGTAAAGTGATTTTGAATTACCAAATGTTTGCGTACATTCGACGCTGAAATGTATAAAACTTATCTATTCCATGCCAGTTGTAAATAAATATATAATTAATTTAATGTATTTCATTCTCTGTCCCGTTATTGATCTAATTCAATCCAATTCTAATTATTATTTATAGTCTATATATGTAAAAACTATGCATTAATTTAAATTAGATTAGTGATATATTTTAGTCAATTAAGAACCTCTTTTTTTAATTATCAGAGTTTTATTGCTTCTCCGTGACCTATGTCGGCCATGTGGAAAGAGGTATACTACGTGTAATTTCAAGGTGGTCATTCGTAGGGTCTTGAGTCTTGGAATCCTGGCTTATGAGTTGAAGTGTGGTCAGACTTGGGATGTCACAGTCCTAGTCTGGTCAGCTTCGGTCTCTTTTGCTTGGATTCTGAATTCTGTTACGCGAATATACAAACTTGACTGTTACATAGTATTTTTTCCACCGGGTTTGGTGCCCAACATGGGGCCATTCGATATTCCCACACCCTGCAATACCCTGTAGAGCGTTTAATATGTACGTATAATGTTTTTTTGCCTTCCATTTTAAATAATAATGAATAATATATATGTAGTATTTTTTCTCCGGGTTTGTACACCCAAAATCATGGGGCATGTAACTTATTTCCACCCCTGAAGAGATTGAGTATAGAGATAAAATTCTTTTGTTTAAAATTAATGATTTTGAATTAATTTTTTTTCGTTTTCCAAAATAATGTATATGTATAGATTTTTTTCCTGAGTTTGAACGTCAATTAATTCCATACTCTGAATAGATTATTATTTTATTATATAAAAATTATTTATATAGATGCATAGTAGAATTTTTAAGGGGATTTATAATATATGTTGTGTAAACTTTCTTGCTCACTGTGACTGGCACCTGAGGCTGATTTGAATAAATGTCAAATCGTTCTCACATAAATTTTGTCATCAGGAGTAAAGAGAGAAAAGGGGGGTCTATTATTTGTTTTATATTTTATGAATTGGATTGAACGAGAAAGAGAAGGAAATAAATGTAAGGTCAAATCAAATCTTAAAGGTTCGAAACTGGCACAGACGTGTAAATTAAATTATAACCATGAACCGTGGAAAATTTAAAAAAGTAAAACAGCTGCCAGAGGCCAAGGGTGAGTTGCATTTTATATTTTTTTTGTTATATATATATTAAATTTATTTCACTGTTAGTTAAATGTTGGGTGGGCATCAGGCGAATGTATAACGAGAAGTTAGGTGTATTAATAGAGTTAGGCATAGGTTTTGAGGTGAGTAGGAGACAGATCGTTTTCTTTGTGGACTACAGCAATTAGCCGAGTTAGTAAAGCAAACAAAAACCAAGAAACTTTAGCAAAAACAAATTGAGCCACTAAAAAGAGAAAAAATTTTTTTGTTAGTATATTAAAATGGATAATAGTATGGAAGAAGAAAGGGAAGTAGTGAGCGAAGGGGAAGAAGGGAAAACAGGAAAAGAAGGAATGTGTAGGGGTATTATATTAAGATCAGGAAAAGAAATTATGGAAGAGAGTAGCAGCACAGAGGGAGACATGGAAGGTGAAGTGAGTACAAGCCAGATTAGGGACAAGGCATCTATACAACAAAGCATGGCCATGTCAGAAAAGTCAAACAACACGGTAACTGAACAGAGACCCACAGAAGAAATAAAAAAAGAATGCTGGAATATTAATACAATGATGGAATCATATTGAAACAAATTAAAATGGAAATAGCAACAAGCAGACAGGATGCAGAAGAGAGAGATAGGAAAAGTAGACAGAATGCAGAAGAGAGAGATAAAAAATAGACAGGATGCAGAAGAGAGGAATAGAAAAAGCAGGCAGGATGCAGAAGAGAGGGATCATAGAAATAATCTAGAAATGGAACGTTTTGAAGCTTTGGGCAGGCGATGTGAAAAAGTGACAGCACAGATTAGAAAAGACTTAGAAGAAAAACTGTGTAAAATCCTGCAGGGATGCCAGCTAAAAAGTGAGGAGATTCCAGTAAAACTCGCAGAGAAGATAGAAAAAGCACAGGATGAAAATGGCAAGGAAATGCAGAATACTGTAGAGGATGAGATAGAAGAGTTAGTGTCAGATCAGGGAGAAGAAGTAAAGTCTGATAGCACAATGCTAGAAGAAGAAAATATTAAAATTGATATAATAGTATTAGTAAAAGAAGAGTTAAAACCAGTGGAAAAGGAAGAGTTGAGGAAAACTGAGCTGGACAAAATGAGCAAGCCAGAGATTAATGAAGGGGATGATGAAAGTTGCCATTTCCTTTTGAAGAGAACCGAATTGGAAATGTGGGATAGCAAGGACATGCTGGAGAATATAGTAGAGACTGAGAATAAAGAATCCAAACATGTGGATATTGAGGCGATAGTAGAAGATAGAAAGCGGGAGCTCCAACAGGACAGAACAGAGTTGGATAGAGAGCTTTGGGAAATAGGTGGACTGTATGGGAAGTACGAATCGAAGAGTACCATAAAGAACAAGAAGAAAAGGAAAAGAAAGGATCCATACACAAGTAGAAAGCAATCAAGGCTGGGATGGACAGAGAGAAGGCAGGAGACAGCCGCAGAGGTTCGCCAGGGAAAAATAGAGGGAGAGAGAAAGAACGGGTTCAAACCCTACTATTCGGATATAACAGATCTGGAAAGCACCCAAAGTATTTCCCTAGCTATGAAGGAGTAGACTTAAATAGAGGATCAGATGAGGAAGTTCCGTACAGTGGAAGTGAGTTTCCACACAGTCTAGAAATGCATCTGGCATGACCGACTGTGAGATGGGAAGATGAATATGAGGGATATGGATGGAGATCAGATGAAGAGGATGACATTATATTCGGGTGCTCTTTTAAGTTCGATAAAAAGGAGTTACTTAATGTACCACCAGATCCCATTTAAATAAAATATATATATTTGTTACGATCTACCCTCCCTTATCATTATATAGTTTATAAATTATCCTTATTATATATATATAAAAACTAACATCCCATTGCATATTAATTGACATATATCCAGTAGGATATAAAAGTTTGTTTAATGTAAATATTTGACAATATTCTATTTTGTGTGGTTTGCTTTTAAACTTTTAATTTAGTCGTATTTTTTTTGCAATAATTGATTGTCTAATATGTATGAAGTTCCTCGGTATAGAATGTAGCAGGCAATTGGGTTTATATGTTTTTCATCTCTATGTGGTAGCTTAATTGATTAAATATTATTAGTAAAAAAAAAAAAAAAAAGCTTATCAAATTATTTAATAGCCAACTGTAAGTAAATTCCTTTTTTTTTTATTTTTTTTGTCCCAAGTATTCAGATATGAAACGATAACTTTCCAAGCCCCTATCGTTTCACCATCAAACCTAATGACACTCTCATCTGTGCTAAGTTTGAACCTATTTAAATGTTAATAAATTTAAAATTAGTTCATGTCTGTCTAAACAGCATTATATATTTACGTGCGAACCAACACTATAATTAGATAGGATTAGTAAAATTATAGCGTACTAAAGTTATTTAATATTTCTAAAAATGTTTATTATGTTATTTAAGTTAAGAGTAAATTATTAATTTTGTTGTTTAATATTGTAATTTTGTATGTGGATATATAATCTGTGCTATATAGAAGAAAGACATGATTTAAAATATGTAAAAGCCATTATCTAAAAATAATATTAAATGTCTTTAAAAATTGTTAAAAGATTTCTTGTTTTAAATATATTTCAGGGAAAAGTTTCTCGAAAATATATTTAAAAGCTATATCAAAATATGTTTGTAAATTATTTTAAATAAATATGTTAAAAATGTTTTCGTTTTAAAAAAAATGTTAAAAGGTTGTTTTTAATGTAAGATAAAAATAAAAGCTGGTCAAGTAATTAAAAAGATTTTTGATTGTAAACAAGTGTCATTAACGACCACACCTGGAATTCGTAAAAAGTAAAACTAGTTCAAAATTTACTAATTAAAATCTCCTTAGATAAGATTAAGTTATTTTAAAATCTAAATTGGACAATTGTTTGCAACGAAAAATCTTAATTATAATAATAGCTTATGGAATGTTTCTAACATAAGTTATCTAAGATTTTAAAAATCTGGATTGTAAAATTGAAAAATATTTAATTAAATTCCTGAGTTTAGTGAGTCTTGAGGTGATAGATTCCGATAAGGAAAAGATATAAATACTCTGTATTTTTAACAGAAAAAGAGCCATATTGTTAGTGAGAATTGCAGCCAGTCTACACAATTGTTAATGTTTAACATGTCCGGCTAAAAGTGGGCATCTTGTGGCTGTTACTCCGCGGGAGAACGGGGTTTCTCTCGTCGAAATGCCTGAACCACCATCATGCCGCTAGCAGAGATCAATCTAACAGAATTGGAAAGATGATGCCGCCCAGTCAAACTAAACCAAACCAACAGCCAAGAACTTGCAGTCCAGATAAATAATACCGGTACCGTTTTATTTTTCAAACCGCAGAGCTCTGTGTAATTCTGTGTAATTCTTTATGTAAATATATCTATATAAGTTAGCTAACTCTCTTTTTAAAATAATTATAAAACTAATATGTACCCCAAACTTAAATCCATTTAGTTAATATTTTAAATAGGTCAATTGCTATCAAAATTTAATGTGTTAAAGTTTAAATAATCTGACTTATTTATATCTTCCATTCACTTCAAAGTAAATTATTTAGTTTAAAGTTATATCACTGCGGTTGTGTCTATATTTCTTTGCTTATTTTATTTTAAATGCTTATTATATTTCATATGCCAATATTTCGAAACAGTGAGCACTTAATTTCATGTATATTTTAAGAAGATATTATTTGAAAATCTTCGTGTAATTTGTTTATAGCGTCAACTTTCTGCGCTGTTTCGAAATCCTATTTTCTTATTATTGAAAAGATTTAATATGTGAAATGTGGTTTTTTTTTAATCAACCGTTTAAAAACTTAACTTGATAAGTTTATTTTAGAATTAAATTTAGCCTTGATCGTATTTATAAGTATATTTGACATTTAAATTCTTAAGTCCATAGAAATATACTTTCCCTCCTTAAATATTTATTATCTATAAGTAACTTAATAGATCGAGCATGTCAAAGTACAGATGTAGTAATATTCCCTCTCGTAGCATAGACATTTATTATCAGGCTACACAAGAGTTGGTCCCAATTTGATAGAGCTAATATGCTATTAACTCGTATTTCATAGTATGAAATATACTATTCTTTGCTTGGCGGATGTGATATTATTTTATAAAAATATTCTCGTTTTGCCACTATACGTAATATACGTATCTTAAGATGGAGCCACGGCATTGCCAGCACATCTTCTTTTATAGGGTAGAGCAGTAGCGAAGCCTGAGCCAAGGCCAGGTTAGCACGTAAGTCCCCCGCCATTCCTGAACACAATGTTCCTTTTCACGCAGCATTGCGATCGGTTACAGGGTACCGGCGTTTGTCGCAAGAACCCTGAAGTTATTTCATCCATCCGCAGAGTGACTTTTCCTATTATTGTTTACCTGTGCCATAGCGCATTGGTAAAATCTTATTTCAGCCAACTCTCCCACCTTAACATAACGCTTTCAGCATTCTGAAAATTTTCTCTCGAAAGCCATGTTCGATCGATCATTACTTGAGCTGGTTTATGTGCTCATTATTAAATTATATTGTATATTTTAGTAAATAAATTCATGATCAAAGTTCAATATAATTATTTATCTAACAGCCACCGATGTAATAGGATTTGGCTTATCGAGATTTATAGACATAACGTAGTGATTAATTATGTATCAATTGTAAACAATTCGTAAGATGGGCATATGTGAAACCCCTCTATGAAATTTAATGATTACTTATGTAAAGTGATTTTGAATTACCAAATGTTTGCGTACATTCGACGCTGAAATGTGTAAAACTTATCAATTCCATGCCAATTGTAAATAAATATATAATTAATTTAATGTATTTCATTCTCTGACCCGTTATTGATCTAATTCAATCCAATTCTAATTATTATTTATAGTCTATATATGTGAAAACTATGCATTAATTTAAATTAGATTAGTGATATATTTTAGTCAATTAAGAACCTCTTCTTTTAATTATCAGAGTCTTATTGCTTCTCCGTGACCTATGTCGGCCATGTGGAAAGAGGTATACTACGTGTAATTTCAAGGTGGTCATTCATAGGGTCTTGAGTCTTGAAATCCTGGCTCACGAGTTGAAGTGTGGTCGGACTTGGGATGTCACAGTCCTAGTCTGGTCAGCTTCGGTCTTTTTTGCTTGGATTCTGAATTCTGTTACACGAATGTACAAACTTGACTGTTACAGTACCTATACATTTTGGTGTCTTTGATTTTTTAATAACCATAGCCACCACTATTATATTAGGCAGTTATAAGCAAGCATAAGAAATGGTGATCATGTGTTGTTATTGGCTTAAAACTAATCCTGCCTAATAGGATAGTGGTGGCTATGGTTATTAAAGAACCAAAGACACCAAAATGTATAGGTACTGAACTGAGTTCAGACCTATATGACTATATAAGCTAATGAGCTTGGATTAAAAATACTGTGTTTTCAATTTAAGACTCATAGTTTTGTAGTTAAGTAGAGATAAAAGGTGCTGCTGGAGGGTTGCATTAGATCCTAAGATCTAGTTGCAGTGTTCTCAGATCCAAGGCTTTTCACTGATGATGGCCACAAACCAGAAACTGGTCTGGGGATATTGGATGAGTAGGCACTAGATGGGGGTTTTATGCACAAGCCTTCTGGCATCCATTGATTATTCTGACTTGCACTGAGTGGCAATACTGTATGGAGAGTTTTGCCTGTTTAATGTATGTGGTAATGTGCATCGGTTGTATAAGATGGAATAATGACTAAAGAAAACTTGAAAGTCTAGGTTCAATTCCCCTCTGATTAAATAGATTATTATAATAAATAAAACCTCTACATTTTTGGCTTCTATTCATAATATTATCCCCATATCATTTAAGTAATTATTGTTATTTATAAAGCATTCAAATTTTTTTAATGTTCTTTATTACTTACAATAACTTATATATTCTTTTTATTTTTTATAAAGAAATTCGACATTTCAAAGTTTTTTGTGTTTTCTATAGTTTTAAAAAAATTTTTTTTGATAATAATATATGTACTTTTATATCCATATATATATTGCTTTTATTACACATGCGTTTTTTTTTATTATTACTAACAATGCAATTAATTTTTTATTATATTTATTTCGTTCTAATCTTTGTTTATTTAAACAAATATTTTTTGCATTCTTAATTTTATTTGTTAGCAAGTTATTTTTATGTTTTAATTCAATATCTAAAAATCATTTTCTAAGACAACCACAAAATGTTTTTATTTTCTGCAGTCATGATTTAATGGTAAATTATGCAAAGATTTTTTATATTATGTTTTTATCCATAAAATTTATTTTATTGAATTATTAATGACAATAAAAAAAGGAAACCAAATATAAAAGTTAAAATGTAATTAATAACATCAATATATATATATTGTAAGAATGAGGGGTTTAAACAGTAACATTGGGCAAGCCAAATATTATAAAGGTAAATGGGTGATAAGATGACCTACATGCTGGAAAATTAAATGTTTAATTGGAAAATGGATGTGCAGAAGCCATTAGATGTAAGAAATATGGAGTATCTAAATATGTAGAACACATTCATGAATGTAATTTGGTGACCAAGATGATCTTTTCTTGAATCCAAACTACATCCGACCAAATAAATAACTAAAGTGATGACTGATTTTAAACTTAGCCAAAATAATACCATAGATCAGTTTATGTATATACTTCACATATGTTTAGTAATAAATATGTGTTACATGTAATATTATTTTTTAAAGGATGTCTTCGCTATTACATACTCTAATCAACCTTTAAAATAATTAAAGATTTATTCAAATATCTCGAGATAGAATTTAAAATAAATATATGTGTTAATGATCTATCTTTTAAATATGTGACAAATAACTTAATGATAAGTGTTATAATCTTAAAAAAATGTGACGTCCAATTTAATTTAATAAATAAATTCAAGTTTTATTTACATTGATGAATAATAAAATAAAAAAATGAATAAAAAAAACAACTATTTATTACTTTAAGAAATATGAATTATTTATTTGCTATCTCCAGCTACAAGCAGGCAGAACCTCTGTGGCCTATATTTGTCAGCTACACCTAATCCTTTATGGAATGATAACCAAGATTGTATGTATTTTGTCAAATATGAAATTGCTTAGTATAAATCAATTTTAAATAAATAAGGAGTATGTTTCTTAAGTTGGTGAGTTAATTCAATCTCAGTTCTACTTAAAATGATTTATCTTAAATTAAACTTTGGGAAATTTTTTATAAATATATCTCCTTAAGAAATACAACAATACCAATTCCATATTCTATGCCATATTTATTTGATTTAACTACTGCTTTGTATTCACATGTAACAAATTAAATAAATAAAGAGAATACAGCAATTTATTTATATTTTAGTTTATAACAATTTTGAGTTCATAACACATATAAGAAATTATATACATAATCGTGTGTCCGATTTCCCCAACTAACAGTTCTATTCTAAGATGGCCGGTTTGCCAAAACCTCTTCTTAAAGTCTATTAATATTTTAATTATTCCGTATTCTAAAATTAGCCATTTTAGGCATACAAAAATAATAATAAGATCGAGAAGATCTGTAATTACCTATACGGATCTTGGAACCTTCAGACTCCGCTAGTTCTGGGTTATACCTCCATTGTTCGTATATCCCTTTCTCTATATAAAGATTCCCACTCCGGTCACACAGCAAGCTGGAAATATATTCTGTGTTTTAAAATTACCCGGCTTCGCTTTCTTTTTCTCCTTTGTTCTGCTTTCGCTTGATTCTTATCAGTCCTTTTAATTAATTAATTAATTGTACTTTCGTTTTTAATTAGAAATCATTACTTTACTTCAATTAGTAAATCCTTATTTTAGACTTTAATTAGTGAATGTTTGATTTAGATTTTAATTAATGAATGTTATCATATAAAACAATCTATCTTATTTCCATATTTTAATCAAAACCCCCATAATGTTTTTTACTTGTATTTTTAAAAACTGCCTTTTTATTTTTACTTCTGGAGTACACTATTATTATTATTATTCCCCCCCCCCCCCCCCCCCCCCCCCCCCACCACCACCACCACCACCACCACCACACACACACACACACACCCAAATACTATAATTCCTCCCCTTACTCCAGAAATATAAATGTCACTTACACATAATCTTTAAACCTTTCCGGTTTCCTTTTAATTCTAAGCGGCCTGGGTGATTTGCTCTTCCGTGCTTCTGGTCGAAGTTCTTCCGTTATAACATCTTTGTGTTCCTCCCCTACGTATTGTTTTTCTGATTTCTTTTCTATATTTCTTTCATTTTCCTCTGTCTCGTTGCTGTTCAAATTCTGCCAAAACTCCAGTGGGACTTGATCTAATTCTCGTTTTCTTAAGTGGTTGATGTGCCTTCTATATTTGTTACCATTTTCCCCTTCCACTACATATATTTGTGTCGATATATCTTGTCCAATCGTTCCTTTAATCCATGTTTTCTGTATGACATCTCGAACCCAGACTGGTTCTCCCATTTTAAAGTTTTTATACGATAGCACATCTCGTGTATATTTCATTTCAGTTGGTTTTAGAACTGCTAATTGTATTCGTAATTTCCGTCCAAACATCAATTCTGCTGATGTTTTTCCTGTAATCGTCGATGGAGTAGTATGCTGGGTTAACATAAATCCCTGTAATTTTTCCTGTAAATCAATATTAGTAGTGTTCATTTTCTTCAAAAACGTCTTCACTTGCCGAACTGCATTCTCCGCCAATCCATTTGATTGCGGGTGATATGCTGGTGAGTATAAGTGACGGATCCCCCCAGCATCAAAAAACTGTCTAAGTTCATTGCTTGCAAAACCAGCTCCATTGTCCGTTACGATAACTTCTGGCAGGCCATGAATTGAACATGTTGACTTAAGACATTTAATCGTCTCAGCCGCACTGGTATTCCTTACTATATGGCACTCAATCCATTTTGAGAATGCATCAGCTAATATCAGTAGCATCTTGTTGTTCACTGGCCCTGCATGATCCATATGCACTCTTTCCCATGGCTTAGTTGCTTCCTTCCATTGCGACAATATTTTACTTGGCAACTGCACTTCAGTTTGACATGCATCACAGCGCTTTATGTAATTTTCAATATCTTCATTTATTTTAGGCCACCAGACATAGCTACATGCCAAAGCTTTTGCTCGCACTATGCCCGGATGCCCTTCATGTATAAGTTTTAATGTGTTTTTTCTCCCTTCCAGAGGTATCACTACTCTATCACCCATAATAATACACTTATTACTAACTGAAAGATTAAACCTGTTTGTCCAAAACCCCATGGCTAAGTAATTCGGTTTGGATTTAGGCCAGCCATTCTTAATCCACTGAATCAGGCATTCGTATCTTTTTTCATTCTCTGTCCATTTTCTGACCGTGTTAGAATTTAATACGCCTGAGTTCATATTATCTATGTAATTTATTTCTATTTCCATTTTGCTTTTTTCCCTCCTATCTGAAAAATGTGATAACGCATCAGCGTGTGGTATTTCCTTCCCCTTTTTATAAACTAGTTTATAATCATACGCGGCGAGTATATTTCTCCACCGCAGCATACACGGGCTTAAAGGCTCTGGAGCGGCCCGATCATTACTTAATATTCCCAATAATGGTTTGTGATCTGTAACAATTTCAAAACTACGACCAGACACATATTGATAATATTTTTTTTATTGCAAAAATGATTGCAAGCGCCTCTTTATCTATTTGACTATAGTTGACCTCTGCTTTCGACATAACTCTGGATGCAAATGCCACTGGCCGATCTTTATCTCCTATGGGATGGGCTAATACCGCTCCCACTAGTTCTATTGACTGCCCGGTTATACCTTTTATTTTTATGTTTGAGTTTTTTATTTCTAGCGACTGGTCTTTTATATGTATTTCTTTCCAAATTTTTTCTGAAATTAAAGAAATACCAGATCCGCTGTCGACTTCCATTATTACTTCCTTCTTCCCTATTATAACTGTTAGTACATACTGGCTTTTGTCTTGCCATGTATTGTCCGATGTGCTATTAACTTGCTCATACTTCACTTCTCTTCGGTTTTCTGTATCTAGTTTCTCTTTTTGTTTTGGTTTCTTACAAACCTTCGCTAAGTGACCTTTATTCCCACAGTAATAACAATTTTCCTTCCACCATCGACAGTACTTGGCTACGTGCCCTGTTTTTCCACAACAATAACATTTCCATACATCATTTTTTTCTCTGTCTGCCTTCAGTGTTGTACGCGTAAAACTATTTTCCGTTTTATATATAGTCGCTTTATTTTCTACTTCGGTCTTATTTCTAAATGCTGCAGCCTGTTCTAAAACTGCTTCAAAAGCGTTACTCTTTTTGATCGCCAATTCATAAGTCAAATCTGATTCTGTTAATAGGTTTTGTCTTAACCTTTCATCTGCCATTCCCCAAAGCAACTGATCTAATAAAGCTTGGTCACCATAATTTCCATATTGACAGTCTTTTATCATGCCTTAATGCTATGTCATACTCTTTTATTTTTTCACCGTTTGCTTGCCTTCTGTTACGCAATGCCAATCTTGCTATGAATTTGGACGGTTGCGGGCTGAAATAATCTGTTATTTTCTGTACTATTTCTTCATATTCGACTGAGTCCGAAATAAGTCCCTCAAATAACTTATTTACTATTCCTATTAATCTCATCCCTGACAAACATAATAAAGCTGCCACTTTTCTACTATTGTCCGTAATTTCGTTCAACTTAAAAAAATTCTGCAACTGAATTCTATATAATGGCCATTCCCCTGGATTTTTTACATTAAATTCAGATATTGACCCCTGTCCAATCAACATTTTCTTATCTACAAGTTCGTTCAACTGACTGCGCCAATTTGCATTGTATTCACATGTAACAAATTAAATAAATAAAGAGAATTTTACTACAAATAGAATACAGCAATTTATTTATATTTTAGTTTATAACAATTTTGAGTTCATAACACATATAAGAAATTATATACATAATCGCGTGTCCGATTTCCCCACTAACAGTTCTATTCTAAGATGGCCGGTTTGCCAAAACCTCTTCTTAAAGTCTATTAATATTTTAATTATTCCGTATTCTAAAATTAGCCATTTTAGGCGTACAAAAATAATAATAAGATCGAGAAGATCTGTAATTACCTATACGGATCTTGGAACCTTCAGACTCCGCTAGTTCTGGGTTATACCTCCGTTGTTCGTATATCCCTTTCTCTATATAAAGATTCCCACTCCGGTCACACAGCAAGCTGGAAATATATTCTGTGTTTTAAAATTACCCGGCTTCACTTTCTTTTTCTCCTTTGTTCTGCTTTTGCTTGATCCTTATCAGTCCTTTTAATTAATTAATTGTACTTTCATTTTTAATTAGAAATCGTTACTTTATTTCAATTAGTAAATCCTTATTTTAAACTTTAATTAGTGAATGTTTGATTTAGATTTTAATTAATGAATGTTATCATATAAAACAATCTATCTTATTTCCGTATTTTAATCAAAACCCCCATAACGTTTTTTACTTGTATTTTTAAAAACTGCCTTTTTATTTTTACTTCTGGAGTACACTATTATTATTATTCCAAATACTATAACTACAAAAAAAAATTATACATTTCTTTATCCAATATAAACTAAGAGGAATACGTCATCTCTTAAAATAATTATTAAAAAGCGCTGAAAATAATCAAACGGAAGTTAATCTCCAATAATGCGCTATTTCTTAAATATTATAAATCTACGCTATTTATAATATTTAATAAATAGCACATTATCGAAGATAGACTTCCGTTTGAATAATATATATATAAGAACTATATTATCTACTTATAACTAGAGGAATCTCAACCATAAATATTCAAAGTAAGGAGCTATTACTTCTAAAGGTCTTAATGCCTCATTATAAATATAGACTCACTTCACTATTTGAAGACATACATCGCATGAACTAAAAGTAAATTATATTATTAGAATAAAAATTTTATTCAATACAGCCTTGTTAAATTCAGTTTTCCATTCCACATAGATTAATTTTCTCTCTCTCACACACAAATGTAGTATATGCAGAATAGTTGTGTATCGTTAAACAAAATCTACCTTGTTCTTGCAGTTGTATGGCCCTGAAAAATACCAAAATATATTAAAAAAAAAAAAAAAGAGATAAAGAATTACATAATTTAGCAGTTACAAATTATTCTCTTTCTCTCTCTATTTTTTTTTTTAAAAAGAAAACCAAAACCATTTAATCCAATAAACATCACATGACCACCACCTATAGTGAGTTTTGCCTGTTTTAAAACCATTTAATGTTATAGTAATAACTTGATTAAAGTTCATGAATTGATTTCAAAATTCTTGTCCTATAATGATCCATGAAGATAAAGGAGAATGGCATAAATTGTAAAGAATAACCCATTAGCAAATCTGTATATATGAATGTAAAATTCTATATAGTCTATTGTTCATACTAGTTATTTACGGTAATATAGAAAAATCTGTTGTAAATCAATTGGCAGTTTTTTTCCCTTGGAAAACTATTAGAAATGCTATTGCGGTAAACATTTTAAAATATTTTAATTTTAAATAATTTTTTCTTAGAATAATTAGTAGATTGTTTGTTGTTTTCTTTTAAGGTAAATGTTTCATAGATGTTTTCTTTTATACTATGTGGGAAAAGACAGCGGTAGTTTTGAAACACTCATAGTTTCTTCAAACAAAATTTAACTTTTAGCCACCCATAGTGATTAAATATTCATATGTAAAAATTTTAAATAGATACTAGAAAAAGATGAAGTGACAGTAGGAGAGAATATCAGATATTTTCGAATATACTGACATAAATTTATAAGTTTTAATTTAAGTAGATTATTATCATGGTATTTTTAGAATATACAATTTACCTTCACTTTTTATACTCCATGCTGTATATTGTTTTATATTTCTATTTTAGAATGTCAATTCATAAATGCATAATATAATTCAAGCAAAAATATTACATACTATAATTTTTTTTTACAATAAAATAAATAAAAATTATCTGAAATAAGTGTTTATATTTATTTAAAAATATTAAATGGATTATGTCCTGTGTATTAGGTTTCAGATTGACCTTAGGTCAACATGGGCGTGACAAGAATCTTGGCCTTAGGGAGGCCTTTGAGCATTCCATCATCAGATTTTCAAGTGGATGGACGGTTGATCAGTTGGAGTGTGGAGTAGATTGAAGCCTGTCCATTAAAGTATGAGGATTGGCTATCTTAATATATATCTGAGCACTTATAGCATATATGTGTAGAGATGGTAATCTGGACTAACTGATGATTGCTGGATTAGCATGAAATACGTATATTGGTGATTATTTATCTTTTCAACATATATGTGTTCAAGTGTATCAGTGTTATGAGATAGTGTGGAGAGTGGTGGGTCATGTGAAAGTCTGTGTTCATATACCCTATATATTAAAATTAATAATGCATTTTTTTATTATTTACAGATATAGAGAAACTATTCATGCACACACATTCTATTATTATTATTATTAATATTTACTAAGGCTGTAAACCTTAAGAATATGCGATGTGATGTGTTGTGGCTTCTCCTTAAACGAAGTCAAGAATATCTCAGCAATTATGGCCAGATAAACCTGTTAGCCACTTTATTTTCCATTCCCCACTCTAAAATGCGAAGATAGGGACATCTACAGGTCTTAACTACAAGCTTACGCTTTGGAAGAAAAGAGGGGAATCCTTCTTTACTTCAACCTACTTTCTATATGAGTAGGTGAAGCTGAAGCGGTTAGATCTGAGAATGTAAAGATTATTATTATTATTGTTATTATTATGTCTTTGTTACTATACTAAACATTAATAAAACATATATATAGGAGAAACAGAATATGTATTTTACAAGAGAAAATTATAACTGTTTATAACCATTCAGAAGGAAATAAACCTCCACGCATGTGCTGTTTATTTATACTGTATGAATTTTACGTGGACTCACCTGTAAGTAAGAATTTTAAAAAACAAGTAAATCATTTGATCTTGAGATTATTCATATATAAATAACTTTGCCCACTAATAATAAATTGTTATAATAAATTCTTAAAATATGATTATAGTATTGTAATGTAAATAGATTTATTTAATTATTTGAAAATATGAAATTTGTTTATAAAATATCTTTATATCAGACTAATAATTTTTATTTTTTATAAAGTCTAAACAAGAACTACCTACCACAGTATATTATAATTTAAGCTAAATGAGCCAAATTTAATACATACATTTATGACACTATCCAAACTAGAAACTATTATGTCATTTTCAGTTAAGATATATATTTTAATCTTTAATTAAAGATTAATACATTTACTATTACTAAACATAACAATATAGAATAATTAATCCAATTCCATTCCATTTATTTCAATGTGTAATATTTTTAAATATACTTTACAACTTTCAAATTTCATCACATATATTTTAATCATGTGAATAAAGAAATCTGAAAAATTAAATGATCCCCAAGATGGTAATAATTTTTATTAGGCATTCATTAGACTAGATATTATCGACTTAATGAGTAATATTTTTGTAGTGTAATTTTAACTATCCCACTCTAATGCAAGACAGGGAGGGATTGGCTTTGATTTGCATTTAACACCTTGTAGAGGAGTGTAACCACAAACATATGACCAAAGACCTAAAAAAGATGGATAATCCTCAAGATACACATTTCATGTTGAACCAGCACAAACACAGATCACAATCACTTACACATTATCATTATCATTATTCAGTATATATTGTAACAATATGAAAAAAGGCTGACATGTGGAACATATGAGTTACATTGTCCCACAATGGATAGCCATTTGTAATGGTTTACAACATCTTAGGGCTAAATTGTGAGAAAATGGAAAACCATCATCATTCCCACATTTAATAATCAAAATTAAATATAAAATTAATGAGCACGAGAGATCAGCAAGAAAAAAGTCTAAATACAAGGTCAACCAGCATTAAACAAAAGTAATGATAAAATCATTCATAATTATGAACAATCAGCAACAAAAAATCAACAGTCAACTTTATGACTAGATTTGAAAGGGGTCCACTATAAACAGGCTAATTATCTAGCCACTGCCAAACTTAAGGCAGCAATACAATACAATAATTTGGATGTGCAGATTTAAGTGCTATTCTATCATAATATATATACAAATAATGTTGAGATACAAAAATATGCTGATTATCACCAATGCTCTGGTCATATAGTACCATTAATGTACTGGACAATTATAAACATAATTTCTAATTAAAAAATATAAAATGTAGATTATGGGCTTTAAAGGGTGTAATTTGCACCAACCAGGATTGTCATCTAAATGTTCAAAACACTAACATAAATCCCTAATCCATATAACTAACTGTTATGCATGAATCCAGCTCGGGAAGCAAGAATTCTATGAACTATTATTATGAGTAAGAGATAAATAAATAAAACACCTTATTTTAAATGACTAAAAAATTCATAAGTTTATTCTACTATAATTAAATAGCTTTACTGGGATAATTTAAAAATCCCAGAGCACCAAGCAAGTCACACACCCTGCCAATTTACATAACAGATAGCTAGAAGAATAAAGACATTAAGACTAAAAATATTTTTAAGCAATTATTTAATAACTGATTAACAGTAAATAAAAGTTAGAAAATGACATGATAGTATTTTTATAAAAAAAAAAGTTGCATAAACCAATTGATTTCTATTCATAAAATTAATTAACTTTTAATTCCTTAGTTATTGCTTTAAATAACCAAGTAGGGAAAACAACACATTCAAAATCAGAGCTAACAATCTTTGACTTAACTTAATTAATGATTTGTTAAGTCTTGGAGAAAAAATAAATGAATGAAAAGAAAAAAAACCATGTTTAAAAAAAAATTAGCTTAAAAAAAAATAAGTTAAAAAAAAACTCGTAATTTAAGAGAAAAAATGAATGGATTAAAAAAATGTTTCACAATTTGAAAATATTAATTGAATGAAAATATTTAAAATTATCAATTCTTATAAAAAATATTGGTAATAGTATGAATACTAAACCCTACTGCTTGATGGCATTGTTTGTCACACAACACACATCAATATAACATTTTAGCAGTCTAACTTATGGCTAACACTACAACAGTGTTGTTTAGAGCCATAACAGGCTGCCTAGAGAGTGATGTATCCTATGATTACATAATGAAATACTACACCCATTAGTATTCCTCAAGTGAGTGCAATTCAACTCTCGCTATGGTCTGATTTGATGGTGGCCATATTTGAAGAATGCAAAACTATCAAAAAATTCATTGTGGAAAAATTTTGAGAAAGTGTAGTGGATTTAGTATTACATATTAAGAATTGTCAGGCCATCATGCACACTTTCCTATGATTTTGAACTGCACACAACCTGAAAAGGTTAGGGTTTTCAGCAGAGTTCTGCTGAGTTCATGTGCAAATCTACGTTTACGTGTAAATCCATGTAAGAACAGTAAAATGTCGGTGCAGCAACTGTTCAAAATTGGTTGAAGGGGAGTGAATTGCCAGCCACAGAAGTTGATGCTGTTGTGTTTTTTCAGAAAGAGAACAAACATCCTGCCAGATGCAAAGCTATGCGTTTGTGGGAGGAACATGGTTTTAGTCAACTACAGGATCTGGGGAATTCTGTTGCCACTTCTGCAAGTGTACCTGGAGTCTGTGTAAGGGAAGTTGATTGGACGGCTCCAAAATCCTGTTACAGCTTTGAGGCTCATCTATTGGAGTCAAACAAACCGTAACTCCTCGCCCCCTAAAAAAATGTTTTTTTTTTTTTAAAAAAACGAACTGTTTAATTAATGCTTTTTGAAAAAGGCAAAAAATAAATGAAGAACTTTTCACTATCATATAAAGGTTTTGGTAGTGTAAATATTTTTAAAAAAAAAACACCTCATAATAAGAAAATAAAAGACGATAATTAAAAATCAACCAATCCCCTCCACCCTCTAAAAACCAACTGTTGGTTTATTAAAAATGAATTGATTAATAAGGCTTTCCAACAAAAAAAAAAGCTCAAAATCAATAAAAAGTCAATAAGGAAAAAAGGCGATAATTTAAAAGCAAACCAAACCCACTCCAATAATTTGTATATTTTGTTAATTTATCTCTTTATATGTATTCTATATTCGAACACATTTAAAATTAATATGCAAAGTTTCCAGCACATCAGCAAAAGATGCTAAAAGATGAGAATTAAAATTCAAACCAACCCCCCTCCACCCTCTAAAAACCAATTGTTGGTTTATTAATTAAAACTGAATTGTTTAAGGCTTTAAAAAAGCTCAAAATCCAAAAAAAAAAAAAGTGATAATTTAAAAGCAAACCAACCCCCCTCTACCATCTAAAAACAAAGTGGTGTTTGTTTATTAAAAAGGCAAAAAAAAACCATGAGTTTTATGTATAGAAAGGGTAAAAAAAAATTTTTTTTATCGTAGTATTATGTAAAGAAACCGATAATTCAAAATCAAAAAAAAAAAAGCTCAAAATCAAAAAAAAAGTCAATAATTTAAAAGTAAACCAACTCCTCTCCCACTACACCATATAAAAACAAAGTGTTTATTTATTAAACGCAAAAAAAAAAAACATACACGAGTTTTATATATAGAAAGTGGAAATTTTTTTTTGTTCCATAGTATTCTGTAAAGAAACCGTCGACCCATGAATCAGTATATTGATGTGCATTGGGTAAAAAAGAGCGCCATCAAATGGTAGGGTTTAGTATTCATATTATTACCAAAACACCTTTTTTAAAATGTAAATGATAATATAGTGAGCACACAAAAATACCTTTAACCATGGTTTTATTCTGTGGAGGCCTTTCCAATTATAATTTCCTATTTTTACAGACGAGTTTTTTTCTTAAAGGCTTCTATACATGTGCATAATTAATTTGTCATTTGCCTGCTATGCAGTATTTCCAGGTTAACAGCAAATTTTATTTTTTTATTTACACTAAAGTTTCCAGATGAGACTAACACATATAGAGACACATGCTTTTGGTTGAAGACAAGGTTTGCTTCAGATTACTGCAGAGTAATTTCTTCTTTACATTTTATTCCAGTAAAGGCCGCTTACATAGATGATGTCTAGCTTTTAGCTAAGTTGGCATATAGTTTTCATTATAGAAACCATTTTTGTAAATAAACTGTGCTAAGAGCTTGTTTAAAACTTCTGTATTATGCAACAGCTTGGTGATAACTTTTGTCTCTTTTCTTCTTTAAAAACAAGATTTTGCTGTCCTCTTCAACAACTAGGTAAGGAATGATTTCTTATTCAGACACTTAGGTCTTCTAACTTATTCACACCCCTTTTATTATTTTTAGAACAACCCTATATTCAAGCCAATAACATTCTGTCTCCAACATGACAATTTTTATAACCAATTAGATAAATCTTTACAAGTACTGGTTCAGTTATTGGAAAACAAGTCAAATTAAAAGTAGAGACATTGCTTTTTTAATTAAAATTTTTTCCTGCAAAATAAAAACAAGATAATCAGTTAATTGCACTGCTTTAATTTTTTGTATTAAAGAGAAATAAAGAGAAAGGAAAAAAACAATTCTGACTAATTAAAATAAAATTTATCAAAAGTATTAAAATCTTTTTTTCTTTTCTTTTTAAAAATATTATTAAACAAAATTTTATCTCTCTAAAAAGGTTAAAATTAAATATTAAACAATTTACTAAAAAGAAAAAGTTTTTTTTTTGTCTTGGTATATTTAAAAAAAATGAAAAGCAACTGGTAATAAAATAAAATTATTGAAGAGAAAGAAGAAAAGAAATTATTTATCTAATTTTATAATTTTCTCTTCTACAACATTTTCAATTTATAATACATATTAAATATGCTTATTGTGATTTTAAAATGTTTGACAATTATTTAAAGAAATTTATCTAGAATCTTTCTTTTGTCATGTGGGAAGAAAAGTTAAACATTTAATTAAATAAAACCTATTATTATTATTATTAAAAAATCATGCATAGAAAAATTAAACATTATTTCCTCATTAATTAAAAATTTCTAAATTAAACTTGAGCATGCTGCCAACTAGCTATTTATTTTTAATATAGCAATTTAGCCAAAGGGTTACTATATATATAGCCAATTGCTACAGTTTAATTGATATGTTGAACTTACCACTCTTACAACTTTGACACAAACCAGTTAATGGAAGTATATTAATAATTTTGATTATTCATTCATTAGCTTAAAGATTATTCACTTACTTCTGTAGTGTAATTCTCACTACACCAATCTAAAACAAGTTAGAAATTTTGTCTATTGCCTTTAACACTCTGAGGAGGGGTGTGATCATAAATATAAGACCAATGACATATGAAAAAGATGTCTTATTCTTAAGATTCATATTTTGTGCCATTAATTGGCACAGATAACAATTTCTTATACATATTATCATTGCTCAGTATCTATAGATAATCAATTACTATAGATTAATTGATAAGTGTCAAACTTACCACTCTCACAACTTTGATATAAAGCACTTAATGGAAGCATAGAGATATCCACTTAAAATATTTCTGTAATGTAATTTTTTCTATACCACTCTAGTACAAGAAAGTGAGACTATTTTCTATCTGCTATTAACACCTTGTGGAGGGGTATAATCATAAGCATATGACCAAAGACTTGTCCAAAAAGATGTATGATCCCTAAGACACACATTTCATATTGAACTAGCATTCATCAGTTGGCACAAATCACAATCTCTTAAACATATTTTTATCATTGCTCAGTATATATAGATAACATATTACTACAGTTTAATTAATAAATGTCAAACTTGTTGCACTTAATGGAAGCATATTAATAATTTTAATTAGTCATTCATTATACTAAAGATTATCTACTTAAGGAATATTTCTGTAATATAATTTTCACTACATCAATCTAATACAAGGTAGGGATTTCTATCTATTTTTAATACCTTGAATATCTTGCTAGAGTGGTATAGTAAACATTACACTACAGAAATATTATTCATTAAGTAGGTAACTTCTAGTTTAATGAATGATTAATAAAAAATATTAATTTTATTTTATTAAATGGTTTGTGTCAAAGTTGTGAGGGTGGTAAGTTTGAAATTTATCAATTAGACTGTAGTAATTGACAATCTGTATATACTGAATAATGTTAAAGATATGTGTAAAAGACCATGTTCTGAGCCAACTAATGAGTGCTGGTTGAGTGCAAAATATGCATTTTGAAGATCATACATCTTTTTTACATGTCTTTGACCATATGTTTATGATTACATTCCTCCATAAGATGTTAAAAATAGATAAAACCCAATTCCTACCTTGTGTTAGTGATGTAATAAAAAATATACTACAAAAATATTATTCATCCTTAAGATCCATTTTATGTGTTCAATTAATGAGTGTTGACTCATCATAAAAGGTATATTGGAGAGTTGATTTAATTTTTCAGAACTCTTTATTTATATGATTAAAGAATTTGTGATAAATTTGAAATTATAAGTAAAATAAAGGCTATATGAATACATAGGTTAGAACAATTAAATAAAAATCAGCAATAATTTTAACTGTTAATTTGTTTAAACATATATACAAATATAATAAATATAAAAATATTACAATAATAACAAGACTATTAATAAATATGATCAATGTAAAAATTGTAATTTAATGGGGAAAAAGTATATATTTACAACTAAAAATATAATAGTCTAAACTTTATAATAATATATATAGAAGAAATTAAAAATAAATTTAAAAGACCAAAACCTTAATAACATCACAATAATAAAAATCCAGTAATTTGTAAACATGTTTTGATGTACAAATTATGCTTGTTAATAGTTAGTTGCAAAGAAAGAATTATATATATCTTACAATATTGTAGACAGTAGCCAACTCTGTTCATGTCAGATATTACAAGTTTTTAAAATCAAACTACTAAAATTAAAATGGGGATATGATAGGATTAAATTTTTCACTTTTTTTTATAATATTAAGCCGTAACTTATTTAAAAGTTTTACATTTTTTAAGTGATGTGTTCCAAACATTTTAAAAAAATAATCATGTGAGTATTTATAATTTAAGAAGTATTTGTAAAAGTAATATTCAAATCAAAGGGTAATTAAAAGAGTATCTTATTTTTTGACATAATTAAGTGAATCAATAAGAGTCAACAACAAGTTAATATTACTTACTATGGAAAATTAGATTTTGTTGATAAAAATGTATTTAACTTAGAATTGTCATATTATCATATATCTTCTCAGTTTTTTTAAATTATTTCATACTTAATTTTTTAAATAATTGTTTAAAAAATAAGTTTTAATGACTTTAGTTCTCCAGATATCTGTTCTATGAATTGGAAGTGTGTGTGTGCATTGATTTCATAACAGCATAGTATTATAGGAATTTGTAAATTATCCCAAATAAAGTTATTTCAATAAAGTAAAGGCAGCTTATACATGAATGTTTCTCTTATTCAGTCACCATACCTAGGGACTTTTGATATTAAGCCAATTCTAATGCAATAATGATTGTTTTATTTACATATGGGGGGGGAGGTAGGTTTGCATTTGAAAATGTAGATAATTCTCTGCATGTCACAAAGGTCAAGATCACCTTTAAAATCCATTCATTGCATCTTATATTTTTTAAGAGAACATTTAGTTTATAATTGGGCCTGACCCTATGGCCATAGCATTCATAATTATCAACATACATCAAAATTACATTTTAAAATTATATCAACAGATTAGCACTTAAGGTAGTACTTGCAGAGGATTGTTGGATATCATGCACTAAGTTGCATTGACTATTTAATCTCTTTTAAATCAAGTCATAAGGGATGATTTTTGATTATTTTCATGTAATGTTGATGATATAATTTATTATTAGTATAATATTAGTCATGCAGGTTATAATTATTATCATTATAATTGTTGTAGTAACTTATTTCCTTCTACACTGATTATCATGTTCCTTTTATGTTTTATCATTTATATTTATTCATTTTACATTTGTGATTGTTCAATGAGAATAATGATAATGATTGTCCTCTCACCATATTAACTCTCTTAATTCCACAGCATTACAAATGGTATCCAATGTGGGACACCAAAACATTAAATATACTATGTAGTGGGCAGTAGAAACACTAATATTCAACATCAGAGAGTGCCACTAAACATAAATTCAAAAACCATATAAATTAAATTATGAATATAATTGGCTTGGTAGTAACATAAGTTTCAAAGTTTACAAAATAGTTCATTAACCTTATGGCTGATTAGAAATTATTTTTCTAGAAAAGTGGAATTCTATATACAGATCTACATTAATGAAATAGAACTCTTTAGTAATTTAGATGTGAAGTCTTTCCATTTACTACTTTTCAGTCTTGGTCACAATTTGATAAGTTTTCAGATAGAGAAATGATTTTTTCCCCTTTATTGTTAGAAAGCAAATCTATTTAACTGCATATATTCAACAAGCAGAATTGGACACCCTAAGGTTTGTGGGCTACATGCTGGAGGAAGATTGTTCATGTGGTAGTTAGCCACATTATCCTTATTAATTCAGGTGATAGTTGAGATTCATTATATATCATGTTAAGCAGTAGTAAATTTCCTACATTATTAAAAACATCTATAGTAAAAACAGTTTAAAAATCTGGTAAAAATAATTTTGATAACTATAGAGCTATATCTATAGAGTCTTCCTTCAATTGCTGAAATAATAGATATTTATACTTATGAAATAATTAAACATTTTAAAATTAAAATAATTTTTTTAATAAAAACCAATGCGAATTCATAGAAGGAAAAAACACTACTATGTTATTAAAGAATTTTGCAGATGAAATTAATAATCCACTAAATGATAAAAAATATATAAACCACTAAACATCACATGATCACTATCTCTTATACTAGCACATAATTGTTATTAAACAAGGCAAAACTCTCCATACAGTAGTGCCACCCTGTGCCAACCAGAGTAATCAATGGATGCCAGAAGGCTTGTGCATAAAATCCCTATCTAGTGCCTACTCATCCAATAACCCCATGATGAGTAGGCACTAGATAGGGATTTTATGCACAAGCCTTCTGGCATCCATTGATTATTCTGGTTGGCACAGGTTGGCACTACTATATGGAGAGTTTTGCCTTGTGTAAAAAATATATAACTAATTTTTTTAGATTTTTATAAGGCATTTGACATTATTGAGTATAAACAATTGATTCCCAGTTTACAAAATTGTGAAGTTAATGGAAAATTGCTATTTTTTTTTTAAAATTACCTAAGTCATAAATATGTTGTATCAAAAATATTAAATGTATTAAGTAATGAGCAAAAAAAGTTATATGGATTTCCTCAATGTTATATACTTAGTGCATTGTTGTTCTGATTTTCATGAATGATCTAGGAAATATTAACATTGTAGAATCAATATATCATTATACAGATAATACTGTTATTATGAACCCCAATAACAATATTACTATTATAATTAAAGAATGTCAAAAAGTATGAACAAAATTGTCTTTTTGATACTTTGAGAGAGGAATTTATATAAATGGAAAAAATATACGTTGATATGCTCTCATAGATGAAATATAAAAATATTGATATACATCTACATTCACATGAGTGTATATATAATAATGATGTAGTATGTAGAACAAGTAAAATAGATATTTTGGAATGATAATAGAATGAAAAAATGTCTTGGAAACATTATGTTAACATACTAATTAATAAATTTAGACATTTTATAACAATCAAAATAAGCGTCATAGATCACATGACCCAATTCTCTTAAGCTTGTAAGATATAAACAATGAGCATTGCCAATTGATCAACAAGCTTTGTGATAAATGCTTAGCCAGAGTAAGCACTTAAAATATCTGTCAGGAACCCCCTCCCCAATCTCTGACCACAGTTTCATGCTTTGGCACTCCTCAGAGAGGTCATAGGGTGGCTTCAGACACTAGATCTAAAAATACCAACCCAAAGCATTTATCTAAAAATTATCTATTGATTGGAAAATCTGAAAATTTCAAACACCTACATGTCTTCAAACCCACCTATCCAACTCGAATAACTATATGGGGATGAGCCAGAGAAAGCATTTAAAACATCTCTGTCAGGAACCTTCCAACCTCTGACCATAGTTTCATGCTTTGGCACTCCTCAGAGAGGTCATAGGGTGGCTTCAGACACTAGATCTAAAAATACCAACCCAAAGCATTTATCTAAAAATTATCTATTGAGTGGAAAATCTGAAAAATTTCAGACACCTCCCTGTCTTCAAACCCAGCTATCCAACTCAAATAATTATATGGGACTGAGCCAGAGAAAGCATTTAAAATATATGTCAGGGACCCCCCCCCCAACCTCTAAACCATGGTTTTGTGCTTTGGCACTCCTCAGAGAGGTCATAGGGTGGCTTCAGATACTAGATCTTAAAATACCAACTCAAAGCCAGCATTTATCTAAAAGTTATCTATTGAGTGGAAAATCTGAAAATTTTCAGACACCTACATGTCTTCAAACCCCGCTATCCAACTCAAATAGCTATATAGGGCTGAGAGATCTTCAGCCAAACCATATATTAGCAATCTTAGCAATATAACATTGCATAAGACTTGAAGCAGAGACTATAAATAGTCAAATAAAAAATAGTCATAGATCACATGACACCATTCTTTTAAGCTTGTAAGATATAAACAATGAGCATTGCCAATTGCTCAGAAAACTTTGTGATAAATGATTAGCCAGAGAAAGCATTTAAAATATCTCTGTCAGGAAACCTCTCCCCTAACCTCTGACCATGGTTTCATGCTTTGGCACTCCTCAGAGAGGCACTAGGGTAGCTTCAGACACTAGATCTAAAAATATCAACCCAAAGCCAGCATTTATCTAAAAATTATTTGATTGGAAAATCTGAAATTTTCTGACACCAACATGTCTTCAAACCCAGCTATCCAACTCAATTAGCTATATAGGGCTGAGAGATCTTCATCCAAATCATATATTAGCAGTCTTGGCATAAGACTTGAAGCAGAGACTATAAATAGTTAAATGAAAAATAGAGTCATAGATCACATGACCCAATTCTCTTAAGCTTGTAAGATATAAACAATGAGCATTTGCCAATTGCTCAATAAGCTTTGTGATAAATGCTTAGCCAGAGAAATCATTTAAAATATCTCTGTCATGAAACCCCTCCCCTAATCTCTGACCATGGTTTTGTGCTTTGGCACTCCTCAGAGAGGCGCTAGGATAGCTTCAGACACTAAATCTAAAAATAGCTATTTGAGTTGGATAGCTGGGTTTGAAGACATGTAGGTGTCTGAAAATTTCAGATTTTTCAGTCAATAAATAATTTTTAGATAAATGCTGGCTTTGGGTTGATATTTTTAGGTCTTGGGTCTGAAGCTACCCTAGCACCTCTCTGAGTAGTGCCAAAGCAAGAAACCATGGTCAGAGGTTGGGGGGGGGGGTTCCTGACAGAGATATTTAAATGCTTTCTCTGGCTAAGCATTTATCACAAAGCTTGTTGCAATTGGCAATGCTCATTGTTTATATTTTATAACAATGTTCTACAAAAATCAGATATTTTTCCTTTAAATATTCTTATTGTTATATATAAATCTTTATGTCAATTTGCAAGCTTTTCCAATAGCAATAAACTAGCATTATTACAGAAAAAGAATGAAATGATATCTAAAAAGAAAAAAAGTGAATACAAAAATAAACTTTTATTATTCAATCAACTATTTTTTTTGATAGTACTTTCAAAAAACCTTATATAAAATAATTTGAAATGTGTCTAAGAAGAACAGATGCATACATAGTTTCAAAATATTGTAATAAATATTAAATTAGATTAAAAAAATTATTATGTTCCTAAATTATTCAATAATTTATCTCTTGAATTCAAAAGCATACAACTTTGGTGGCCTACTGGTTAGCATAGCTGCCTTCCAAGCAGCTGGCCTGGATTTGCTTCTCGGCCAACGCATTTAACATATGGAAAAAAAAACAACTTTATAATGAAATAAAAAAATCAAATTAAGAAATATTAAAGAGAGGAAAAAGGGAAAAAAATAACTTAGTATATAGAAAATATATATGAGTATATAATATTATATAATCAATATTTTTATTATATAATTAATATAGTATTGAAGTGTAAAATATTTTGTATTATGCTTAAAATTAAAAGAAAATATAAACATATAAACTGTTATGAAAATTTTCTTCTACATAAAAGCACAATTAGAAGTAGGAGAATGACATTTGCATTTGCGTAAATATATTTTGCCCTGTATTTAAATGAATGACTGAAGAATAAAGATTATGTTTAACTCATTTGAAAAATAATGCACACATAGAAAAGGGTGATATATCTTTCTTTGCTGATCTATAGTAGCAATAAAATAGAATTGAAATGTGTGATGGGTTGATAACATTTTAAAAACTTGAATATATATATTCTAACCTTGTAATTATGCATCTTCACTTCCAGATAATGTATGGTATAAAATAAAACAGGTTCTATCTCAGTTAATAATTAATAACTAAATATTCAGTATTAAAATTAAAATATTCCACTAGCTCAAATTTAAAACTCGAATAAGGTTCAATTTATAAAATATATTAAATAAATATTTAATAGTTTCATGAGACTTGAAGTGAAAATACAGGTGACAAGATAGATTACATTGAGCCAATATCCTACAGGATACTACCTCAATGGCATAAGAACACTATCCCCCTTTTATTACTATTTCAAATAACAAACTCATAGTATTCTTACGACTTTAATTACTTCCACTCACTAAGATTAAACTAATAATTAAATTTTAATCTTCTATTTAATAATAATCTAGCTCAATAAAATAATCTCAGGTTCTTATAATTTATTCTAAGTTAATTTTAAAATACGGTAGTAAAATATGAGAAGGGATTTTATGTCATAATCTACTACACTTAAACTAATAATAATAAATAACAATAATAATATTCTTCATGTAATGATATAATAAATACGTGGTAGCATTTTAATAATCTGACAAACAAAATATGTGTGGCAACAGATAGCATATAATTTAACATAATATTGTGATAACTGATTTATGACCAATAAATAATGTAAGATTATGATTATTTAATTATAATGAATACCAATAAAATATTTAAAATTCTTAAAATAATTCTTTATTTATCTTTTGTGCAAAATTATATATTTGTTTCAGTTATTATGCATATATCGTGTTTTCATGCAGCAATGTGGAGAAATAAATAACTCTGACACAAAATTTTTTTTAAATAACAAAATTTAACAAAGTTTATTACCAACAATAAATAACTAAACAATTTATTTACATTATTTACAGTGGATATCCTTAACCCTTTTTATTTTACAGTTTGATCTACCTGGTTATATAAAAAAAATAATTTATATTTCAATTATATTTTATTTAGATTTAGGACAAAATAAAAAAAAATGTTACTATTTGGTTTCTCCTTATGGTTAACTTATTACAAATAAATTTATCTACTTTATTGACAACAGTATTTTATCTCTAATATTATTAAACTATCCTATTTTTTTTAAAAAAATTCATATTTAGAAAAAACATTCTATGGAAAACAAAATTTTAGAATGAGTATGGATTTCTCAACATATTAAAAAAATTCATCTTGCAAAGTCAAAGATGTTACACAAACTTATCCAAAATTCAGTACTAGATTTTAGTATTTATCACACAATGTTTACTAATCATAATATATTCTTCTTTAAGCCTTACTTTAATATGATATAAGTTTAATCATTAATACATGTCTGTTAATCAATAAACAAAAAAAAAAATACTATGCATATTGTTTACATAATTTACTTTGTACTATTGTATTTTTAAAATAAATATGCAATACTTATTTTCTCTTAAAAAAAAATACTAAAGCATTTAAAAATATTATCACTTTAAAAAAAATATCTTTGTTTAGATACCCTATTTTAAAAATTTTATATTTCATTTCCAAAATAAAATTCAAAATATATTTTATGATTCTTTTCTTTCCCTAGGACACTTTGGATCTTCAAATTTAAGTTATAATATTCTGCTCCTTATAAGCAACTAAACTAATCTTATACAAAAACGATAGCACAATCTTAGTTCTAAATTATTCATCATTTCTTTTAAAATATCTTACTAAACGATGCAGTTACATGAAATAAAGATAGCGAAAACAGATGCATAGGATTAAGGAAGAAAGCTAGAGTATTATTCTTAACATATCTCAAAATCATGGTACAGTGCGAAGAGGTAGAACATTTATCTGCCTAATATCCTCTAGTACAGGGACGATGTTAAAGCTATTTCTTCAGCTTTATTAAAACATCAAATATTTAAAGAAATATAAACACTGTCCAAATAAAATATGTATCAGTCATAGGGCTATGTTAACTATGCTGATAACCACATAAAGACTAAATATTATTTCCATTCCTTATAACATCCTATTTTTTAAAAATACATCATCTTAGTTTCCTGCTCACTATAGTACTCCCAAGCCACTATCTCAACATTATTTCTCAAGATTTTTCTACATCTTACATCGATAAATAACTATCTGCATTTACAAAACAATAAATAAAATTCATTAATAGTTAAACAATCTTACTATCCCATAAGAAAAGTCTGCTTACTTCATTGCTCTGTATGTTTAATCATATACGATTTACTTAGACAATATTTGAATATCCCATATCATAAAACTTTAAAAGAATCACATAATTATTTGTTATGTTGGATTATATTACTAATAAAAAAAAAAATCAAAAAATTATCGTATGCATATCAATCCTATCTCATAATGTTTTTTTTAAAATGTTGTATAAAAATGCATTTACATTTATAATAAAAAAAACTTTTACACTTCATTCTTCCAATTTAAGATGATCTAAAGAAAACAAAAAAAATATACATTATAAATTATCAATAGTTATTATTATTACCAATAACCTTTATCTAGTCATCGTGTTCAGTAGGCTTCCTTTGTCCACTTGAGCATTGCAGATATAGAAAAAAAAAATTCATACCCATACACTTTATATTAAAATATTTTTTTAGCTAAATTATTAGATTGTTATATTATAAGATTTTAATATTAACAAATTAATGTTTTTATGTTTTTCCTAATCTTATATAAAATTTTAGATTTAAATTAGGTTAACAAAATCAAAAAATCAAAACTATAGTTACATATTTTCTTGACGGTAGTTCTGATAAGTCCAAAATGCTTATTATTTTCTCTAGTGTTTTTTAAAACTGTTCTCCTCTAAGCGCGTTAAAGTTTAAATAAAAATAATTATTAATCCATTTATTAAAATTTAGAAAATAATCCTTGGTTTTAGTATTTTTTGGATGATAATATTAATTAATCCCGTGAAGCTTCTTAATCTTCTCTACCAATATTCTCTGCATATCCGATGCATCAATCCATCTAATTTAATTTTAAAATATTCGATAAACTTTTAAGTACCATTTAGATTTCCTTGGATCCATTTTTTTACTCATCTATGTGTTCACTTTTATCTCTGTTTTCTTCTTGATACATTTAAACTTTAATTTGGTATTTTTTATATATCATTTTAAAATAAAAAAAAAACTTCAACTACTTTTGAACAAATCTTTTCCAAATACATTTTAAATAATTCGACGAACGGATATTTTAATATCAAAACGCTTCTGTAACATATTTTCCCGGGCTCTTTCTTTAATTTTGCACTCGAAAATATTTTTTTTTAAAATGTTACCTTTAGAAAGGATATAACATTTTATTCCTTTGAATATCATACTATATAAAATAATTCATGCAATATATAATTGTCTTATTATCATTTAAAAATAAATCTTGGATCAGTCTATAAATAATACGTTTCCATACACTTTTTAGACTCCGTATAGTGTCCGTGCTGTAGTTTTTATGTATCAAAACAGTTCTTCGGTTAAATATTAATAAAACTGTATCAATAAATATTTTTACTGTATTACAATTTCTATCCATTTTATTTTGTAGTATATCCATTTTTTATTGCGTAGTTTATGTTAAACTTTTAGATAAAATACGACTGGTAAGTACTTTAAAAATTAGAAAATCATATTAAACGAAATTATTAAAAATATTTTTTAGTTTATACTTTCTCTTGCAAAAAATATTTTTTAAAATTATCAATTAGTTTTTTGCAGATAAAGTTATAAGAAAGTACTAAAAAAAATTGACTAAAATAAAAGATTTAAAAAATACTATCTTTTGATAGTTATAATTTACCTCTCTCCGGTTTCAATACATTTTTAATCTCCCGCTATAAGTTAGTTACATCAATATTTATCATCTGTAAGGATACTTATTTCTTATTGGTCAATTCTTACCCCGCTTGAAAACAAATTTACAGATTTTCAATTTATAGTAGAATTATATTTGAAAAATAAAATGATGACGTAATAAACCTAAAACATTACTTAAAATATTACTTTTAAATAAATTATTATTTTATTAAAACTATTTAAACATTACATATGATAGTTAACTTAATATTTATTATTATTTGCTTTTATGATAGGCAATAATTCTATCCAATTCCATAATATAACTTTGAAAATATTTTAAACTTTGTCATTATTTCAAACAAGCGTGTGTGTAATAGTATACATTAAAAAACCACATGATTACAACTTTGACAGACGTTTTTCTATTTCTCCGTCTAGACTAATAAAATTGATACACTTATTATATTATAATTATAAAAAAATTTGGAAGAACAATTTAGAAAATATAGAATTAGATATAATTTTCACCATCACAAAGTTTATTTTAAAAATATACTATATTAATTTTGACTATTTAAATATGATTACAAATCTAAATATAGCATTTATTAAATCATATGTTTTACACTATTAAAATCGGATTTTTAAATATACTTTTAATTATTTATAGCTGTGTTATTTAACATGGCCAGCTTTTACAACCATATGCAACAATATTTTAAGCTTTATATAACTATTTTTAAATGATTTTATATACTACATATTCTCTTTAGCTTCAAATGGTACTTTAAAGATATAAATTGACTTAATATAATTAATGTATTAAAAGAACATATTCTAAATTTAAAATTTTTCAGTAATTGACTGTTATGAATTATTACTGACCTATAGAAAAGGGCACAATATGTAAAAAAAATTAAGGAGGCAATTTTAATAAATAAAAATAAAATGAATATACACTGTAATTAATAGAGATGCAGCTAACGTTAAAATTCAGGACTCATGAGATTTAAGTTGATGACGTTTACTTCCGTTTTATTTTTTGAAATTAAGTCAGTTAAGGAAGGTTAAGGAATTAACCAAAAGTACTTTTGTGAATTGAAAGACTGTATATAATAGTTAATTACTATTATATTTATTGTTATATATATATAGTAATCATTCTAAACATAATAAGTATAATTTAAAATTTTTATTACCTTATTACAGATGTAACATTATTTAAATTTGTAAACTTATAAGAACTATCTTCAAACTTCCAATATTTTGTCTGTATGTTATAATTTTTGAAAATTTTATATCAAATTCTAAATTCATGGTAAAATAATATAACATTGACTTTTGTTTAAACATGCACATTATATTAAAATTTAGTAAGGAGCAATACATTGTAGAAATATAAATATTATTTATGTATGGATGAATGAGTTAAAAATAAAATTAATGAAGCACTGTGTGTGAATGTAGAGTCAGTCTATCTGTTTTACATTTAAGGAAATATTATTTTATTATCATTTAAAATTTTAAAATAAAGAGATTGTTTATTGTGAGGATCAATAAATTAAGAAATAAAAGTAATTTTTATTAATATTTATAATTGTTATAGTTTAAATTTATTAAAATTATACAATATTTTTTTGTAATCTCAAATTTTAAAATTAAAACACTTCAAACAATTAACTCTCATTTTCCTATTGAGACTTTTAATTGTTTGAAGTGTTTTAATTATAGAATTATATGTTTATATGTAATGTATATTTTAAAAAGAAAAAAAGGATGGAGTGGTGATTAGAGGGTTTTAAAGAGAAGTAAATGGATTTGTCTCAAATTTTATTTGCAAAAAATATTGCAGATTCTTCATAAGGACCTTTTTGCACATGAATAAGTATGTGTGCCTATTTAAACAATGGAAATTTGACATAAAAGAGAAATAAGTTAAATATTTTTCAAATAAAATTAGGAATCTTATTGCTTTACTAAAGCAATAATGAAATACATTCTGATGTTAACAGGAATTTATAAGAAAGACTGAGTTAGATAAACCTTAATTTTTGTTGTATACTGACTGGATATTACAAAAAAATCAAGTCAAATGTCACAAGACCTAATTATAAGCTTGTATTTACAAATGTTATACATAGAGCTTGCAAAACAAACTCTTAACAAGCTTTGTAGAATATCCCCAACCTCAGACCAATTTCTGCTACTGGCGTCCTCAGTGAGGTCAGGGTATTTTTAATCTAATGATTGGATATATATATTATTACTAAAGTGGTATGTGTGTGTACAGATTAATCTATATAGACAGTGTTACAGCATTTCAGAAATGATATGCAGAAAAGAAAATTAGTTCATTGTAAGAAACAATAGGCTAATTTGCATTTCAATAAAGTCTAACTTTATGCAAATTAACAAAATGGATAAAAATGCCTGCAGAACATAAAATAGTATTCTGTCAGTACAGTTCAGTAAGTGACATCTAGAGAACTAGTACTGTGAAGAGTGAGAAAAAAAGCAAGAGCTAAAAGCAGACTTGATAAATTAATGTAGAGTAAACCAGTATTAGTGGTAAAGAAGAGCTCTAGTCATAATCTAATAAGACTATCTCAAGAGATGAGTGTGAGCAGTAAGGTGTCTACAGAACTATCATTGTAAAAAGACTTTATATATTAATTATCTACAGAGATATGAACAGTGTTTTATCTAGCAATTAGTCAGTTGAATTTACTAATCATATCTACTAATATTAGTGTTGTTCAGAATAAATACTCTTGAATTTATTGTTAAACTTACTGTGTTCATTTCTTTAAACAAATTATATAATTATCCAGCTGCCAGAATGTAGTTGGCCCTAATATATTGTATGGCACAGTCCTTGGAGTAACCTGTGAAGCCAAAAGTATGTTGTTATTGAAGTACCTGTGAAACATTGTATGATGTAGTAAAAATTGGATAGCCATAAAGTTATCATGCTGCAGCCTTACAAACTGAAAGTATACATCAGTGATCAGGGATATGTTCAAGAAATATGCAGTATAATGTAACAACAACCTTTGATATAAAATATCTGGGATAGTGGTAGATATATGTTAACTATGTGGAGAAATACATGTTCATGAATGGAATAATAAATGATAAACTGAAAGTTGCCATTATTATGGATGTCAGGACCAAATGTCTTAAATTTGGAAAATCATCATTTATGTGATTTAAAGCCATCTAAAAAATCCCATATGAGAAGTTATTAATAAAACTAAATGTCTATTTTAAACTGATAACATCAAAATTTCACAGTGAGTCATTCCCATGGTAAGATGCAATCACAAAACTTTGGCAAAAGATTGCAAATTCAATGAATTTATCGATAAAATATTATTGAACCAGCTACTATGGGGCATCAGAAACATAAAGTTTAGATGGATACTGCTAAGTGAGTCTATGCTAACCAAATCACTACTGAATGTCCTATAGCTCATGAAGCCACTTTAGAACATATTGAAGCCTTCAAAAATGTGACAGATTTAGGTATCTCAGAAATATGTGTAAAAGAGGCAAAGCCACAAATGACATGAATGAAATTAAAACAAACTCCTCCTACTTATTATTGCTGTGGAAAAACAAGCCATTTAAAATTTACATTTAAGTTTAAAATGGAAAAATGTTTTAGCTGCAGAAAGATCTGCAATAAAAAACGGCAAATGAAAAAAGAGAATTTACTCCTAAAAAGTAATTCAAGGGGAGGAGCATTTAAGAGGTTAACAACTATGAAGAAATAGAAAGTGATGATATGCGTAAAATATTAAAAATAAAGATTTGCAATAACAAACACCAAATATCTAAAATTGATTTACCATAAAATAGCAAATCAAAGGGAAGAGTGATGAAAAATATCAAAGTTCAGTAAATAAGTATCAGACATGTTAAACTGCTACAGTAAAAAAATAAATGCCCATATTAAATTTCCACCATTATATAAGTTATAAGTCCAAAATTGTTAACAATAAGGTTATAATAGAGTGGATTAAAAGAAATAAAAATATAGCATCATTAAGAATTGGTTATTTAAACTACCAGATAATTTGTCTCTAACAATATGAAATGCCCAAGAAAATTTATTAACCTGCCATAAATACATTCTTATGATGAACTGTGGAATGACACTGCCTGAAGGGAGGGAAAATGTTCTTTGACTATTACATAAATGACATCCAGCTATAGTCAGGATGAAAAAATTGGCTTGTTTATATGTTTGGTGGTCAAACATTAATAGTGGCATTGAGAAATTGTCTAGATTGCCAACAAATAGTAAATTTACAGGCTAAAACATTCAAATCCCAGCTTGAAGCTACCAAAGGATGGCAGAAAGTCCATTTAGACTATGCTGGACTATTTCATGGAAATATTTTTTTAGTAGCCATAGATGCATATTCAAAATAAATAGAATATCATTTAGTAAAAGATGCAAGTATAGAAAGTGTGATACAAGTTTTAAATAGTTTTCACAATGTACAAATATGCAGAAACCATTGCAGAAGATAATGTAAGGGACTTTAGCTCAGAGATAACTTAATAAAACTCCTTGCTTTGAAGGGGAAACAACACATATTGGTGCCAGATTATCACCCTTATTCAAATGAAATAGCAAAAAAGCAGTGCAGCAATTGAAAATCATGTAAATAAGTGCTTACAACTGTGATGTTTTATCAGCATTTTACACCCAGCTTTGTTAAAAAAAACAAAACATCTACAGAATTATTAATAAAATATGTGAGAATACACATATTTATTTTAATTCCAGATAAAGTAAACAAGAAAGATGGAAATTTGGAAAACATTAGATTTAAAGTTAATCAGCCCATATGGATTAGAGATGTAATTAAGAAAAAATGGTTACCAGGAATAATTAGTAGAATTATATCTATACAAATACATGGAATAAAATTAGAAAATGAGAGTTTTAAGACACTATATTATCTCTATAAGAGAATGACAAAGCAAAATATTAAAGGATATAGTTACTACTTTGAGTATGATTAAAGATAATAAAACTGATGTTTCTAATAACATGGAATTTGTTTATAAAAAAGTGTTAGAATATAATGGTAAACAGAAGGAAAAGACTATAGAACAAGAGGAAGAAGAATTAATGTCAACACGGTCTATCCAAGTATGGAAAAGATTAGAAAAGCTACAATATTATATTGTAAATAAAGCAAAGTTAAAGAGTGTGAGGGAAATGTTGTATACTGATTGGATGTATGTATATCTTTATTAATAAAGTTGTATGTGTGAGTACAAGCTGGTCAGTACAGATAGTGTCAAAGCACTTCAGAAATAATAATGATATGCAGAAAAGAAAATTAGTTTACTGTAAGAAGCAATAGGCTAATTTGCATGTCAATAAAGTCTTCATTTGTAAAGCTATGAGTATGAGAATAGAATACTAAATCTCAAAAGCGCTAACCAGGCATATTGAACATTATAATATAATTACTGCTTTATTAATGTATACGAAAAAATCGCATATGTATAATTACAATTTTTATTGGTGAAGAGAAAAACAATTTATTACGTAAATTAACAAAGTGAATGAAAATGTTTGCAGAACTTAAAATGGTGCTCTGTCAGTTCAGTTCAGTCAGTGGTGTCTAGAGAATTAACAAATTTTCCAGACACGTAGTGGTCTGGTGGCGCCCTCTGTTTCAGAATAGATTGGGTATCCGGTATAATATATATTAGTGATATAGGATATAAATTTTGTACTGTATATATTTCTTTTGATAGGAAGTTTGCTAGATTTGCTAGGTAATTGGAGATAAAGAAATTTAAATGTTGATATACAAAGCAAGGTATCCGATGAAGACTGGGATGGTAAGATTCAGCTATGGACTCCACTTTCCTTGTAAATTCATTTGCGAAAAATTTATCTTCTTTTTTTGACTCACTGAAAGGCTTTTTTGCAAGGTTAGAAGAATTGCCAGATTGCAGCCTATCCCTATAAAACAAGTAGGCTGGTTCCAGCATATAAATCACACTTAGACCATGTATGAGTTTGTCCAATAAATATTTTCCTCTTTTTTATTGCTACACAATAATTTCTAAAACAACAAAGATAATTTGAATGTATTTTTAAAAATAAATATGATTAATGATTATTTAAATATATTTATCAATAATATTAGCAGTTAAGAATTGTGATTTTACAGTCTCAATTTAATTTATTACAAAATGTTTCAGATGCATTTTTTTCTAATATTTAATGCTTACAGTATATTCCCATTTTTTTTTTTATAGTTTTTGTCAGAACACCCTTCACTACTTATCACAATCATTCAGAAGGCACTCAGATTATTCTCTATCACCATGCACACATTAGAAAACAATGTGAACTAGAGTACCAATTACCTGGAATTTTGTATCCATGTTGATAGTCCAACATTTCCCCATAACAATAGTCTCTCACTGTTTTATGAAATAATTTTACGTTGTTTTATTTATTTAATTTTTTTTTGCAAGCTTTTTTTTTTAAACTCTGGAGATTATTTTTTCACCACTTCAAGTTAGAATTTCTGTTTGTTTGGATACAATTTTAAAACAGGTTTAATATATTTATATGCAATAAAATTCATTCAAGTTTTGTACATTTGTTATAAATCAGTGACAATGCAATATGACAAAATATTTTAGGTAGGTTCCCTTGTTTTTTTACTCCAGAGGGATTGGCAGATCAAATATTTTGATGTCAAATACATTGATATCAGTTCAAGAAGTTTTCACTAATGTTTGTGAGAGGGCAGTATATATATTAAAAGTTTACAATAAAAGTGTTTCAGCGATCTTTTAAAATTAAAATAAAAACAAATGTTGATTGTAAAAGTTGATTAAATAGTGACATTTTTTCTTTTGATTATAAAAATTGATTTTTTAAAAATGTATTCCAAATAAACAAAAGTATATTGTAAATGATATTACTTTCAAATATCTAACATTTGGAATAATTTAAAAAATATCTGAATGTTAAAACTTAAAAATAATATGTATATAATTTTTTTATAACAAATGCTTTTGAAAAAATATGCAAGAAAATGTTGTAAAAACTAATAAAATGAACAAAATAAATATAGTTCACAACAAGATAATTATGTCCAATGGTAGAGAGTGATGTACTGCAGTGCACTACTAAAACAGCACTTTATAGCTTTCATTGGTAAGATATGGCTGACAATGAAATAAACTGGAAAACTACAATTAGACAAGATGTTCAAGTTTTTCAAAAAATAAACTTTGTTGCAAATATTTAAAATGAAAATATCCAAACTTATTAATATGAATTAGTTTAACTTTTTATGTCTTTCCATCTTTGTTTATTTTGCGATTGAAGTGGCCATTGTTATTTACAAGAAGCAGCTAATAATGACGTTACTTTTCAAAATATTAAAAAACCAATTCAATATCTGCCTTTAGTAAAGGTAATTGAATTTGATTTTTAATACATTTAGGTTTTAATAATCAGTTATAATACTTTTTTCAAGTAAAATACAAATTTTATTTATTTTAATATCTTAAATATTTTTTAAAATAATTATTGAAATAATTTTTTTACATAAATTAATATATATATTTTTATTTTATTTTTAAATTATCTTGCATTATGTAAATGAAACTTAAAAAAAAAAATTATTTTAAAATTTACATTAAATTTAGACAAAGGAAAAAAATATATTTACAAAAAAATTATTCAAGAAATTGATAATTATAAATACCAGGCACTCTTAAACCTGGAGCCTAATTGTAAATATACTGGATTTGAACACAGACTTTCAAGCCCCATTACTATCCACACTATCTCATACTAAATAATTTAATATATCCAGCACACAGTTCTTCTTTTCAAAATAGTTCATATATATCTAATATAGAAATAAAACAAACTAACTCCTTTTTAAAACTTGATTTTTTTTTTATCTCATACTACTGATTCACACGACACACATGCAGAAAAGATAAATAATCACCAACATAAACGTATTTTGTGCTAAATCAGCACTCATCATTTGATCCAGATTACCATCTCCCATACATATATATATAATCAGTGCTCAGTATATATTAAGATAGCAAATCCTTATACTTTAATGGATAGGCTTAAACCTACTCTAACCTCCAACTCTTCATCCATCCATACCATTGAAAATTTGATGATAGAATTCCCAAATCCCATGCTGATGCCAATATTGTTGTCATGTCCATGACAACTGAGCATTGATTATATATATGTATGGGAGATGATAATCTGGACCAACTGATGAGTGCTGGTTTAGCACGAAGTATGTATATTGGTGATTATTTATCTTTTCTGCATGTGTGTGGTCATGTGTATCAGTAATATGAGATAGTGTGGTGAAGGGGCTTGAAAGTCTGTGTTTAAAAGAACAATAATTTTTGTTAAGGATTCATGTAAGATAATCAAATAAGATTATACCCTTTTTTGTTTTTTGTATAATGGTATTACATTTCAAAAGATAATCTTTATTTTTAAAATAATATCACAAGCTTCAAAAAAAAAAAATCAAACGAACAAACAAACTATAAGTGGCAAATTATCATAAAATTTAAAAATAATATTTATCTCAAAAACATAATTACAGGGTTTCAAACAGTAATTTTATTTCTTTTTAAAGGCTATCAATGATTTAAAAAAATATCAGCCTTTCACTTATTTTTCTCTCATAAAATATTTAAGTCAGTAAAAAAGTAAAACAAAATATTTGTATTATTATAATAATAAAATTAAGTATATACACAATGAGATCTCCTTCACTATATATATACACATACATACAATATGTTACAGTTAACAGAAAATATACTCCTGTAATATAATTTATTTCTACAAAATTTTAAAAGTAAATACTGTTTATAAATTATTTATTATCTGCACACATATTATGAATAAAAGTAGTTAAGCACCCTCTATTAGCTTTAAAATAAAGTAAGTAAAAATTAACTTTGTACAAAAATAAGATTCAGCCTTATTATGATTTGTTGCTAATGAAGTTTAGATTCTGTTGAAACCGGTCCTGCGAGCCTTGTATTATTATAGTTTACAGTTCAGATTTTGCTTATATATAACATTTTATATCTTATTTTCATAATGAAATAAGAGAGGGCGCTGAAATGCTCCCAATCATAAGTATAAGGTCAAACAGTTCTGTAATGATGTACAAAACTATTTATTATGTATATAGATAAAACCTAAATAGCTTAAATTTTCATAATATAATTTTTGAATTGCTTAAATATTCTAAATATAATAATCCACACAAATATAATAAAAAAACACACATGCTTTTTCTCATAGATTCTTGTACCATTAAATACAATATATTGTACGTAATCATTTATTCCAGAAAAATATTGGCAATCATTACATTGCTGATTATATAAAATTAATTTTTGCTCCACAAGTCTATTATGTAATAACATGGCTTATTTTTTAACAAGTCAATGTGAGACTATTATAAAAAAAAATGTTTACATAAGTAAATTCAACAATGTTAGCATAATCTCCTACAAACCTGTTATGTAACAACATGAGTTTTTTTTTTTAAAAAGGGACAGTATCATTGTATTAAATAAAATAAACATCTTAAAAATACAGGAATCTAATCCAAAGCTATTTATGCAGCTGCTTTCATAGACAAGATATCAAAAAATAATAAATCAAGACAGGAAATGACAAAAATGAAATACATAAACACTATTTAGAATTTAAATATAAAGACTTAATCTCTTTCTCTTTATATACATAATAATAAAAAAAATCTTTTATTTTTAAAAACTGAAATTTTATGTAATTACAAAAAAAAAAAATACATTATCACAATATAACCAGGGAGTAAATGTCTTAATCTTTAAGTAATTTAATAAATCTTTACACAAAATAATTTGTTTATAAAGATTCAAGTAACAGTTCTTAGACCTTTAATACATATCTATAGCTTAATTAAGACGATCTGCTTGAACACTGGATACACATTTTTTCTAGAAGGCAGCAAAAATGAAAAGCATGACCTGAAAAAAAGAAAGACAAAAAACTATAATTTTTCTTTTTTTTCAGTAGAAGCAAAAATATAATATTGAAATGTAATGCTATTTATTGTATCTTAATTAATACTAATGTATTATTTATATAACTACTTATTTTATTTATTTAACGTATGAACTATTCAAAAATTTATTTTAAAGATATTTAGCTATCGTAATATCATTATAAAGGACTGTGCACACATTTCAATCAGAAGAGAGATTCATTGAGGCTTCATTAAATCTTATGAGAAGTCTTTGCATGTATAATTTAGTGAATCCATAATTATTGATTCATGTCTTAAATAGTAAATCTATATTTTGAATTGGATCTTTTTCAAATAGACAAGGAAGTAGTGAAAGAGCAAGTCTCTGAATATGGAATAGGAAACATGATCAGCCATCAAACAATCGAGGATGAAAAATCTATCACTTTTGCATCTCGTACAATGTCAAGAGTTCAAAGAAATTATGACTAGCTTGACAAAGAAGCCCCAGCAATTATATTAAGAATACAGAAGTATACCAACATTTGTATGAGTGATTTTTTTTACGATTATTATTGTCCACAAACCTTTTTCAGGTATCTTATCAAAAAATAAAGTTTTGCCTCATCAACTAAGTTTATGTATGCTGCATTGGCACAATGTGTTATCAGCATATGATTTTCAATTAATTTATCAAAAGGGAAATTCTGTTCAGCAAGCAGATGCACTGTTGAGGATATGTGACAGAATAAAATCTCACTTGAATGACACTGAAATTAATTATTATAAATATGTTACATTCTACACTCGCAGACATTAAATAGTGAAGCTGTGTCAGAGTGGATACGTAAAGATAAAAAATACCAAAACCTCGTGAAATGGATTAGCAATGGATGGCCATTTCAAAGACTGAAAATTCTGTCACTTTTGTTTTAAAATAATGAAAACAGCTACTGATCTTGAAAAGATGTATTTACTAGAAGATAGAATACTAGTTTCAATTCAGAGCAGGCAACAAGTTTTAAAACTAATACACTATGGAGATCCTGGCATCATTCATGCTAAAGCATTAACTGTGGATATATATGATGGCTGAAAATTGATAAGGATGCCAGAAAAAATATTAAGGTTGTGAATTGTGCTAAAGTACAGTAAACTTACTAAAAAAAAGTTTGATACCATGATCTGTAACAGCCAATCCATGTCAAAGAGTATACATGTACAATATAAATCTTATAAATGGTAAAATTTTTTCAAGTGTTATTGATGCATATTCCAAGTGACTGAGTATAGGTAGTAAAAATACAAAATCAATAAAAAACATTAAGAAGCTAAGAGAGATGTTTACTTATCATGAGTTTCTTGAAATAATGATGATTAATAATGGATCTGGGTTTATATCCAGAAATTTTGAAGAGTTCCCAGAAGGAAATATTAAGCATGTAAAAATACCCCCATATCACCCAAAATCTAATAAATAGTTGGCTAAAAAAGCAGTTCAATATCTAAAACAAAATCTTAATAAATCAATTATACTGATATATGAAAGGTTATGTACAGCGATACTAAAATCAACATGCTATACTATCTTCTAAAACAGGCAAATCACCAGCCCATTTATTGATGAGCAGAAAGCTAAGGACCTTCCAAAAGTAGTGATCTAAGTAATCCAGAAATTAATTTGCCAAATAATACATTAATATTTTATCAATGTGTTTCAGCTTCTTGCATTTGACATCGACATGTTGGATTGATTTTGTCTTAGGAATAGGGCAACACTAGAATTGACAAATTAACAAAATAAGACACAAAATATTTTAAGCTCTTTTTATATTCTTTTCTAATCACTGATTTTTAGAAGTCACACACCAGGGACTTAGAATACCATCACAAAGATATCTATATAAGACATCGTATTTTTCACCATTATAGAATAAACTATTAATTGCCAAATAATATATTAATACTTTTTCAGCTTCTCACACTTGGCATTGACATGCTGGTTTGATTTTGTCTTAGGAGTAGAGGCCATGACAAGGAAGGCAATACTAGAACCGACAAATTAACAAAACAAAAGACAAAAGATTTTAAGCTCTTTTTATACTCTTTTCTAGTCATTGATTTTTACAAGGCATTTTTTAAATCCGATATCAGTTTTGCATATAAATTCTTGGTTTAGCTATATCTATATATACATTTTTTACATTATTTAATTAGTATACTGCTTTAATTACATCATTAATTACTGTGATATTTATTAATCCACTATGTAAATTTTTATTAAACAAATCTTATCAAAATTAATAAATATTCAAGACAAATTAAATACTTTTTTCTTTTTCATATATATTTTTATTTATTTTATTAATTAAATGGGTTTTTTTTTGTTGTACAAACTTTTTATTTTATCTTAAAAACAAATTTATTATTTAGTTTAAAAATTATTATTTAATCTACTCTAAATGAATTTACTTCACCAATATAAAAAAAAAATTGATTTTATACATGCATATATCTATATTTTTTGTATATACAGTGAATACATATCACTATTTCAAAATAAACATAACGTAGAGAGGAAGAAAAAGAAAAATATATCTCCTAAATAATATCCTACCACAAATGATCATTGCATTATGAAGCCACAACCTGGTGATTGAGTATATAACATATGGTACAGGCTCGCACTTCTGACTAAATCCAGTTGTGATAAATTATAACCAATAAACAAATTAGTCTTGCCAGACTTTGCAAGCTAAAAATCTGAATTATTGTATATGCTAATTTTATTATTGTTAATTAATAAAATATACTTACAGCTTTGTATCTATCACTAATTATGGGACTTAGTGATGTAATAATGATTAATATTAGAAGATTTACCACTTTTATTTTTATGTAAATATTTCTTTTGTGAATAAACATTTAACTTAGAATTACAAACTTTTTATTTTCATGTTTTGGACATAGTCAAAAATCAATATGGATAAACTGGCACGATTTTCCAGAAATGAGTTTCATGTTTGCTGCATATGATAATAGACTTAAAAGTGATTGAATGGTAGTCAATTACCATCTGTGTTTTTCCGTTTACCTTTATTTTAAAGATAAATGTTCTGTAAAAAAATTGCATATTTTTTCTTTATATTTCTAACACAACTGGAAATAAATATAAAGCATAGGTATTCATAAAGTGTATGGATAATCTTAAGACTTGATTTTTTAATAATTCAATCTTTTCATAAATAAGTTCACTGTAGAAAGGAATAGTTTTTGTTTATATTTTTGTTCTGACTTAAAAGTATTTACAATAAGTTGTCTAATTTATGGATTTCAGAATAATAATATTCAAACTGTAGTATACTTTTTAATGTTACAATATATTAGGAAATATATAAAATTTAAATTGCATTGTAATGTATAGCTAACAAAATATTTTTTGCATTTAATATTGTAAACTTCGTTTCTTTTAACATCAGTAATTTATTTTACTATTTTTTGAAATATATTAAATTTGTTAAAAGTAATACATATTACATTAATTTCATTTGGTCAATTAATTGATGTATTTATTATTACAATTCAATTAAAATAATGAAAAATAAAACTGATTAAATGTTAGTTTTAATAAACGATTATCTCACCCAGTAATATTGTTATATCAGTTCTAATACAATTAAATAAAGTATATGCATGTATTTGAATTTTGGATAGTTTAATCTAGTTGTTGAATTGAAGAGTCAAACTATTAGATACATTGTATACACCAATAGAAATTATACTTTTGAAAACAGTTTCATCTAACATATGTATATAGACCTCAGCAACAAATTATTGTTAGTGACATTTATCTATGAATGAATTAGATACATATGCATTTCTCATATAATCAACAATTGATGATACAGATATCAAATGTTCTAAAATAAAATATGAACTCAGCAATTCAATTTATAGATTAAGACAATGTATCAAATAATTTTAAACTTATGGAGTTAACTTACCACACTTGAAAACAAGTAATCCTAAATCAGATGGATTAAATGATGAGTTTAAGGGTATCAAACAAAAAGAACATACACTAGAAAAAAAAAAAAATTCTATTGAACTTTTGGAATTTTATTACTTAAGCAATTTACTTTATTAAAAAAATAAAAATATTTTTAAAACAGCAACTAAATGAAAGTTTTTTAAGTAATAGTTTTCTTTTTTTTTAAATGTATAAATGTGTGTGTGTATATATATATATGTATTTATTGAATTAATGTTAGTGAAATAAAATAAATAATTCAGACTATGATCAATTTCATTGTTTTGTTTCACATGTCACATGACATTAATTACATAAATAATTATTGTTTAGAAGAAAATAAGCAAACTTCGCTACTTTCAAATTATGTTTCTACATATTTTTACAAAATCCTATATCTAACATACATATAGAAAGTGTGTGTGCACACATATATATAATCCAAACATGCATACTACTATATAGAAATAAGCCCTAAAATAACTACTCAAACAATGTTTAACAGTCCACCAATGAAATCACACATAAAAAAATATCAACTTTGTTCCCCAGTGTTTAACAATGCTAGACTGTTTGTGATTATTCATGCTTTAAAATCTGTGAGATCTTGAGACTGGCATTTACAAAAAAATGGTTTTGTTCATTGTGTTGAAACTCATCAGTTAATTAAAGATTGGTGTTTTAAATCATTAAATAATTGCACTTAATGGTCTGATTGCTTGGTTATTTTAGCATGCTATCAAAACTGGCAAGCATGTTACTATCAACGATTTGATTAGTTAGATTGTTAAGCATTGCAATGACTAGTTAACTGATAAAAATCACTATTTTCAGCTATTATGCAAGAAAAAGATGTATTTAATCAAGTATTTTTAATCTGTAGATTCTCCGTATCATTCCAGAAAACATTAGTATCCCACCAATCTTCTTTGTATAGTCTATTTATTGATTTCTTATGTTGAAAGTTTTAACAATAGACTCGATAGAGAGAAATTTATTATATTAATACTAAGAGCCCATAAAGATAAAGGTATGTCTAAAGCAGAGTATTACTGCATATATCCATCTTTGCTAAGGCCAAATTACATAAGCCTGGCGTATCTCTGAGACTTATGCTGGATTTTGGAGGCGTTCATTACTTCGAGTCAGCAAAGCTAGTAAACCAATGGTTAGTGGATTCTGTGGGCTTCAGCGAATACATGATTAAGTCATCTTTCGAGTTTGTTGTGAAAATTAGTAGAATTGGTAGACAGGAAGTGCTGAATAGACATAGTTGGCAAAGAATTATTAAGGAATCCTTGCCCGGCTGGACGTATGAATTATATATTAGCCTTTGTAGCTTGGCTGGATGACCACATTTTCACGGTTTTTGAAGGAAAATGGTATGGCATGAAAAATAGTTGGCCTATGAGTCTCCCATTAAGCGAAATAATTTCAAGTATTTTCTTGAACTACTTCAAAAAAACAAATTGTGCCTAAATACCATGATAAGATCCCTGGAATTATATACACTCAATATGTGGATGACATATTTGTTGCAACTCAGAGAGGCACAATCATGAGCATTCAAAATGATTTGCAGCTAATGATAAAATTAACACTTAATACTACATGGGAGAATGATGTGCAAGAATTGAAATATCTGGATCCGCTAATACAAAGAGAAGCAGTACGTCTGAATGATCGTCAAACCACTTGAAGTCAGAGGCTACACACACCCAAGCTCTAACTCATGTAATTCACACAAGTTTGCAAATCTTAATGAATTTTTATATAGAAATCAACACTTGTGTAAATTTTGAAACAGATAAAAAGGCCAACATTTCAAGTTACCTCAAAGACCTATTGAGGGTGGGCTTCAAACATAGAACAATAATCAAAAAGACTGAACAATTTCACAAAAGATTAACGGTTAACTACGTAACAGAAAACAAATCACAACCATTCCACACATACCTAAAATGGCTAAACAACTTGTAAAAACTCTTTCATACCATTTACCCCTTCTTAGACACTTTATCAATACTTTTATTTGTATTATTTGTATTACACTAACAGTTTCGACTGTCCTGCAGTCATCATCAGAGTTACAATATTCAAATATATAATTATACAATTATTACACTTATCCACATATTAATATACATAATTAGGACACAATATAAACAAAAATAATTATACATTTTAATATGATCTTTATAAATATTTCCCATTTTATTACCTTATCTTCTAAATAATTTTATCAATATTTTATATTAATTTATTTTATTTTTTAAATATTACTTAATATAATAATTATAAGTTTAACATTTATTTTTACTATTTAATGCATATTATTATCATTTTTCTTATATTATAAAATCAACTTCTAATCTTGTCTTATTTTTATTAAATATTTCTATCAATTAACTTTACCCACATTACAAATTATTTTTTTTTTTTATTACAAAAAATTACTTATTTCTTGTTGATTCTATTACCAAAATCCAACTGACAAAAAAATTCAAAATTTGTATTTGTTTAATACTCCCTCTATTGCCATTTTCTTTAACCTTTTTCTTTTAACCTTTTCAAATTCTAATTATTATTAACAATTGTTTATAAAATTATTGTTCTTACCCCAAAATCTTTATTAAGACTTTGTTTTATACTCTTAATGAAGATTGCTTCTTTAATTTTCCTATCCCTACTATTATTTGTGTAATTAATCATTTTTATACAATGTTTTTCAAACATATGACCTGTTTTTAATGAATGCAATAAACAATTTTATAAACAATTGTTAATAATAATTAGAATTTGAAAAGATTAAAAGAAAAAAGTTAAAGAAAATGACAATAGAGAGTGTTAAACAAATACAAATTTTGAATTTTTTTGTCGGTTAGGTTTTGGTAAAAGAATCAACAAGAAGTAAGTAATTTTTTGTAATAAAAAAAAAAAAAAAATTGTAATGTCGGTAAAGTTAATTGATAGAAATATTTGATAAAAATAAGACAAGATTAGAAGTTGATTTTATAATATAAAAAAAAATGATAATAATATGCATTAAATAGTAAAAATAAATGTTAAACTTATAATTATTATATTAAATAAAATTTAAAAAATAAAATAAAGTGATATAAAATAAATAAATATAAAATATTGATAAAATTATTTAGAAGATAAGGTAATAAAATGGGAAATATTTATAAAGATCATATTAAAATGTATAATTATTTTTATTTATATTGTGTATTAATTATGTATATTAATATGTGGATAAATGTAATAATTTTATAATTATATATTTGAATATTGTAGCTCTGATGTGACTGCAGGACAGTCGAAATTGTTAGTGTAATACAAATAAAAATATTGATAAAGTGTCTAAGAAGGGGTAAATGGTATGATATGCTATAATAGAAATCAATACATAGAAAAAGAAGTAAAAACTCTTTCAAAAGAATTTAGGATTGGTTTCCACCCCCCACCCCCCTAACCCAAATAGATTAATTAATAACTCCAAAGACAAAATTGATCCTATCTTGACACCTCAAGTTGTGTACAAGATCTCGTGCCTGCAGGCAGGCTGTAGTGCCGAATATTATGGGAAAACGAAAGCCTTCGTTAATAATAGAGCTACCCAGCATATGTATGCATACAAGAAAGCTCAAAATAATGGAGACAACACTTCAATATTCTTGGAACATGAAAGAGCAGCTGATCACAAGTTCGAACTCTCCAATCCTGAGATTGTATGTATGTGAGAAATGACTGCAAAAGAAAAATAAAGGAGGCATATTTCATCATAAACGATCCACATACCATTAATAGAAAAGACACGTTTCTCTATTTGTAAGAAGTGAACAAGCTAATTGATCTGTATATATTAAAAATTCTTACATACGAAGATTAATTTGCATATATTAGCATACATCAACAACACCACAACGTTTCTAACTCTTCGGCTATGAATAAGAGGTTAAAAGATCTCAAAAGCCCTAAGCCTGATATTTAATTTTGATAGTTCTAACTTCAATGAGCGTCCGAAGCACAATATAATTACTACTACTAATATCTTGGATCCAAGTTGGAACTCCAAAAATTCATTTATTGTCATGCTTTTTAGTAACATGTCCCCCTAGATCCATTTCCAATGTTTTTTTATTTCAAAGATGTTAGAATAGTTGTTTGATAATTTATCTATGTTTTCCATCCTTACACAACATAAATCTCTTTCATACAATATTGTCTACTAACACTGTATTACATTATTGTCAAGTAAACAGTAATAAAATGCATTTTCTTAATCTTTTTTTTTAGATACATAGGCATATTCCTTTTAATATTGAGTTATTTTACCTAAAGCATTTCATTCATCTGTATTAATAATCTAAACAAGATATTTATAGTTGTTAATGTAATCTAATTCATTGCAATAAATTTTTATTTTCCATTTTTATGAAGAGCCACTTGAACATTATTATTATTTGTATATTTATTTTATTTTAGTTCCACTGCTTTCAAATGATACTATGTAAACATTTCTTGCACCTCTGAAATGTTACTTATAAAAAAAAAACACTATATCATTTGCATAATTTACATGACTTAAATAATGTCCATTTATTTTTATCTCTCTATTTTAATCTACAAGATATTTCCAATAAAATTGCCATATGCTCATAAAAAACAATATTAATCTTTTTTGGGTCACCATAAAAATTTAATCACTGATAGTAAATTAACTAAATGAGACTTCAGAATTTAATATCCTGGGTCTAAATCATGAGGTGTATCTCATATTCCCTGATCTTTTCCATAACATTTCTAGATAGTTAGTATGGTTTGTTGCACTATAATCACTTTTATATCAAACCTTATTTTTTGGATATCTTGCAACCAAAATTTTTCTATAAATGAGTTGGTTAATGATTTGAGCAAGTATTTTATATAAAACTGATGTGATTAATCACCATTCTTAAATATCAATAACATTATTGATTCTTTAATCCATCTGCATATCCTTATTATCTGATAATAATAAACAGCCACTCAAAAAATGGCCATACTTTTTTTTGATTGGCTGTTTATTATTATTATCACAATTCCAAAAAAAAAAAAAAAAAAGGGAGAGAAGACAAAAAAACTACTCTAAAAATGAGTTTTGCAGTAAGTATTCATACCAATCTGTGAAACACAAATATGACCACATATAGAACATGTTGCCTTTAGTTTTTTCAGCAGAAAACTTTTCTTTCTGAAATATTTCAACACCATATCTAATTTTGGCTCTCTAGTGTATTCTATTTTATACTCTGCCATATAGACATTGCACTTATTTAGAATGCCTTTGAGATAATCCTTACAATTTAGATGGGGTCTGTCTCTCTTATAAAACTATCAAATTAACCATAAAACATTCTTTTAGGAAATCTTCCATTGTTCATTTATTTTACATATCCAATGCAATCAAAATGTGTTTTTATAGTAGGGGGATCTCAATAATTTCACATTCTGCAAGTGGAAGAACATATTGATTGGTTTTACAATCTTGTCATTGCATTTTTAAAATTTTATGGAGCATCCTTAAATGAAACTTTTCTAATGCCTTTACAGCGTCAATACAGTGTCCAAGTTTCACATTCATATAATAAATTAAGTAAAATAACAGCTTTATTATATATAGCTAATTTAGTTGCAGTAGTTATTTCCCTATGATAAAATACTCTGTATTTCAACTTGTTAGAGGCACATTGCAATCTGTGTTAAATCTCAACATCCAAGATCATCCTTCTACTTATAAAACTACCAAAGGATTTAAACTGGTTTACATTCTTAAGTTGATAAACATCCAAGCTGAAAGTTGCTGAGGATTTTTCTTCCATCATTGGTTGCAAAAACAGCACTATCATCAGCATATTGTAAATTCGGATTCCAAAAAGATGAAGTACTTGGTTTTATTTTTAATCAATTCAAATTAAAAATTCCACCAGCAAACCTGAATCATATCTTGATCTCTGTCTGATTAAGCTGCCTATAAACAATTCCAAAGACTACTGTCATAAAAATTGAAAACAAAGTTGGAACTAGTACACATTCTTGTTTAACACCAGTTTTCATTTCAAAGGCCACAGATTTTCCACCTATAATGACCCTTCCTCTCATTCCACCATGCAGAAACTGTATAATACAAATAAATTTTGGTGGACAATCAACTAATATCAAATAATGCCATAGATCTGTCCTATTAATTGAATCAAATGCCTTAATCAAATCAATAAAAGCAATTATATAAATCATTCCTTTGTTTCTGATATTTTTCTTGCATTTGCCTGGCAACAAAAATCATATCTATAGTGCTTCTTGATTACATAAAACCATACCGAGTCTTTAGTAACTATTCATCTATAACAATCTTGCCTATATTCTTAGCAGATAAACATTTAATATATAACTTCATCTACAATTTTTCTATTTTTTCAATCTTCTTAGTTAAAATAAATCACTTGCTAGTGTTTTACTATTTTTCATAAAATTTAATTGCATGTTTTAACTTTTCATTTCAGATATGTGGTATTTCAAATAATGAGGTTGTTACTGTATATGCTTTTTCGTTATTCTATTATTTATTAGATATACACAAATGTCACTAAATATAGTCCTTTATTTTGCTGTAATATCTTACATAAATACAATATGTACATTTTATAGTAAAATTTTATTATACGTATACACACACACACATTGATGTTTCGACTGTCCTGCAATCTTCCTCACAGCTAATATTATTTTAGTTTCTTAAAAATAGAAATAGTATTAGCTCTGAGAAAGATTGCAGATCAGTCAAAGTGCCAGTTTGACAAGACAACTGAAACCTCAGGTTGTGTGTGTGTATATATATATAATAAAATTTTTTTGCTATAAAGTATTTGAAGTAAGGTGTATAAATTGTATTTATTAGATATAGTTGTTTCTAAAAACTTTCTCATACTTTGTGGCATTGTTATTTTTAGGAATCATATTAACTTTCTTCTTACTGTTGAAATATCTTTCCTTCCAATACCTATAAATCATTTTATAACTTTGATGTTTTTATCCTTTTCTATAGATATCCTTGTTATTTATTTTCTTGTGACATTATTAACTATTTTCTGAATAATTTTACAAATGCAGACATTCCTTTTTTTAAAATGGTTCATTTTAAATTATTTTCATATTCCTCCTTCCTTCCATACATCACACCATCTCACTAGAACAATTAATGTTAAATTATTGTTTTGATCTCATATCTGTATAGATGATTTTAGTAATATTACTTTCTTATTGATCTTACTCAATTTTAAGTCATCTTCTAAGTCAGTTAATATTATAAAACAATTTATTGAGTATTTCTAAAGATTAAGACTATTAGCTGTAATACATTCTTGTTCAATCTTCACATTGTTACATAATCTTAAATCTCAGAAATTAATGAAGATACCCTGCAAAATTATGGCTTGAGTAGTGGTAAAGTTAATGTATTTAATTAATTTTTATGAATTTTCTGTAATGGAACTTCTGTTAAAATAGATGAAAAAAAAAAAAAAAAGCTAATATACTAGTAATATTTTTCATTATACATTTAAATGCATTCTGCAAGTTTACTGTAAACACTATTTCTTCAAACAGGGGCACAACATTAACTGTTAGAATATGTTAGTTCTAAAAAAGCTACATTTAGAGCACTTATATCACAACCCCAAATAGTTCAGCCAACTTTCCAAGAAGATTGTTCCTGGAAATTATTTTAGATCTAACAATTTATAGATGAGAAAAAAAAGTTATGATTGAAAGTTATTATTGAGTAGTATTGGATAAATTGTATTTTATTCCATTATTGCAAAAGGTTATACTGAATTTACAAAATGTTTAGCTGTTGCTTAAAAAAAAATTGGACTTATTGCCTTTATGGGACCAAACTTTTGAACATTTCATGTCTTTTTTAGATATCATTATATTGATTTTTCTCTTTATTATAAATCAATTTTTTTTCTTAAATATACTTGGTAAAAACTTTTCAAACTAAAATGGAAGATTGCATTAATGATTAAGGAGTTGTCAAAATTTAAGATTGATATAGCTGCTCTTAGTGAAACTTCTCCTAGGAGAAGGAAGTTTAATAGAACGAGTGAATGACTACAAGTTTTCTGGAAGGGCAGATTAATCAGTAAAAGAAGAATGCATAGTATTAGAATAGTTGCAAAATCTGATTAAGGATCTTCTAGTCTTGGAATTCCTTGCTGTATCAATGAAAGGCTAATGGTGTTAAAACTTATCTTGCACAATGTTCCAGGTACTAATTTTATTAATGTCCGTGCTCAAACAATAAATTCAGAGAAAAAAAGCTTTTATTTCTTACTAGATTAAAGACTTTAATGTACATGTTGCTACAAATAATAAACTTTGGTCAAAAGTTATTGAAAATAAGTAATTGGTGCTGTAAATTCAAATGGTCTGTTGTTATTGAATTTTTGGACAACACATATACTGATTATTACAAACATTTTGTTTAGGCAGAAAAACTACTGTAAAGAATCCTGGATGTATTCACATTCAAAATAATGGTCTTTAATAAATTACATTATAGTTGGAGGTCAAAGTATAAGAGAAGTTAAAACTCACTATACATATTGCCACCCACAGCAAGCTAGAGTAATCAATGGATGCCAGAAGGTTTGTGTATGGCAATACGTATAGTGAGTTTTGCCTGTTTTAACAACAGTTATACACAAGCATAAGAGGTGGTGGTCATGTGATGTTTATTGGCTTATAAGAGAATTCATATTACATGAGTATGTATGTATAAGCACAGAAAAATCATAGATTAATACACTCCAAGCATAATATGATAGATGCATTAACATCTTATTCATAATTATTACTTTTTATTATTAACACCAAAATTGTTAGTTTGGATATTGATATTACTGAAACATAGAATTATGCAACTTGATATATATAATATTAATAGGTACAATGAGAATAATTGTAATAAATGCAAAGCTTATTTATTATTCCTTAATGCAAATTTTCAACTTTAATATACCATTGCATTAAACAGCAACCAGAATTTTCAAAGCTTAATAAAATATGTCACACTATGTAATATTAAATTATACAGCATTAATAATATGTAATCATTGAATGAACTTCAAAGTGGTAGCTATACAAATAAAGTGCCCTCTAGTATCAGAGTAATCTATATTATAAACAAAAAATGAATTCACTTTTGTTTACATTTCAAGTGTATGTAGTAATTAAGATTTAGACAGATATTTTTATTAGGACGAAAGTTAAATCAGATAGATATATCCTTACAACCTCACTTGAATATATTTTGCCCTTAATTTACAAAAAAGTTTAAATAATAAATTCATGGATATTCATATAAAATTAACATGTAAAAATTAATTAAAAAAAATTATACCTATTAAGACTGATATTTAAACCCCAGTGAGTACCAGTGGTCGTCAAACTATCCCTCTGTAATTGTAATTTCAATTTTTGAAATAGAACTATCTAATAAACAAAAAAAAAAAAGGACAAATGTCAAATATTTTAAAACAGTAATGTGAAAAGTGGATGGTATTAAAATTATGCTTAATAAAATTTAATATTACAACAAACAATTCACTTACCAAATCTTATTAATAATTTTATTTTACACATTTTCTTATGATTTAGTGTTAAAACACAAATAGACTATCACACACACACACATACATAAATATATTTATTCTATAAATACAGTATAAAATGATACATTGAAATGGAAATAGTATCAAATGACTAGTTCTCTAAAAATCCCAGATGTAAATTGTTAATAAAAAAAACTAAAATGTCCTTTCTTATAAAAAAGAACAAATTATTGTTAAAAATTTAAGCATCTGCAATAAAAAATCCATTCTGAAAAAGTATTAATAATTATTTATTTAACAATAAACTTGTTCTGGCTCAATTATATATATGTTAAAGGAAAGAATGTATATTTTAATAAGTAGTTACAAAGTTATTTAATAGAAGACAAATAGAACTTGAATTTCTCCTTATAGGCAAACAATACTTTATTATAAACATTTTTAGCAATTCTTTTATAAGATTCTAATATATAGGATTTGTAAAATAAAACTTTTAACTTAGAATCTTTTAAGAGTGAACTAATTCAGGCAGGCTACTCCGCCCCCATGCTCGACAACCAAATTAGAGCTTTCTACAATAGATACAAATATATCAGACAACCAGACCCAAAACCTTTCAACAATATGCCATTTATTGCTAACAACCACTAAACAAAGACTTCAATATTAACATGAGATGTCCTCCATTCCTAAACACTTATCAGTAATTCAAAAAAAGCCAATAAATATCACATGATCATCATTTCCTATGCTTGTTTATAACTGTTATTAAAACAGGCAAAAACTCTCTACATGTATTGCCATTCAGTGCAAATCAGAGTAATAAAAGAATGCCAGAAGACTTATGCATAAAATCCCCACCTAGTGCCTACTCACCCAATATAAGTTATAAGCAAGCATAGGAAATGGTGATCATGTGATGTTTATTGGTTTAAAACCAATTCTGCCTAATAGGATAGTGGTGGCTATGGTTATTAAAGAACCAAAGTCACCAAAATGTATAGGTACTAAACTGAGTTCAGATCCATATGACTATATAAGCTAATGAGTTTAGATTGAAAATATTACAGTGTTTTCAATTTAAGACTCATAGTTTTGTAGTTAAGAAAAGATAAAAGGTGGCTGATGGAGGGTTGCATTAGATCCTAAGATCTGGATGCAATACTCTCAGATCCAAGGCGCTTCACTAACGAAGGCCACAAGCCAGAAATTAGTCTGGGGATATTGGATGAGTAGGCACTAGTTGGGGATTTTATGCACAAGCCTTCTGGCATCCATTGATTACTCTGGCTTGCATTGAGTGGCAATACATATAGAGAGTTTTGCTGTTTTAATTCAAAGAAGAAAGTTTGCAGTGATGACAAGACATAATTAGTATATGCCATATAGAGTGGTCATCCTACAATAGCAAATACTATAGCGAGACTCAAGCAAACTTAAAATAAAAAATTTCCCAACGTTCCTATTTATATAATAGAGCAAAAATGAATCCATCATACAGCTCAGTATTTTTGGAGCACGAGAGTTGCCGGCCATCCTTTTAAACCCGCATCTGTCAGGATTCTATGTCTCAAGAGTAACCATAAAAAACAAAATTAAAGAGGCTTGGCACAGAATTTCACATTTGCAATAAATATACCAATTAATAGTGCTCTCCTCGATGGACATTGGTTGTTTAACATGACAATGTAGGTGGTGCTTTGCAATTACCTATTATACATGCAAATCTTTCGAACACAAGTTTAATCTTTTATAATCGGAATGACTATCATACTCTGCTATATATCTAACAATTATGCTTTGAAACAGACATTCTGAGTTTTAAATTAACTCAGCAGATTAATAAACGAATTTATTTTAACCTCACTTTGGCTGAATTTATTTCTAATTATTTATTTAATAATAAATTCATTGTGGCCCCATTAATAAAAGAATAATATGTAGTGTGCACATGTTAAATTAAAAAAAGAGAATAAAATAATATTCAGCATTTTAGGGAAAAAAGACTGCTGGAATTTAGTCAATTATGTGATTCACTGTGACTTCTCCTTTCTCAGAATCAGGAATCTCTCAGCCACTATACCCAGAGAAACCTATTAGCAACTTTACTTTCCCTTTCCATTCCCCAACCTAAGTTTTTCCCACATTCTTCCTTATCTTACTTCATCATATTTCCACAACATAATCTTTGTCAACTCTATGGCCCTTTTATTTAAATTCCCCTTATTTTTTCTCAAACCCAGCACATAAAAAACAAGAACCTACTTTCTGTATAACTGCTTTGTTTATAGTTATTCTCCCACAAGTTATTATTTGTATAATTTATGCTTGTAGGCATTAACAGATGCCTAATATTTTCTATGCCTTCCTTACATAATTTGCAGACTAAATCACCATATTTTTCCATTTATATGTATATTTCATTGTTGCTAAAGATCCTGTTCGAGCCTTAAACCCTAAACTACTTTCCTTAATATTATCATAAACTGACTTGTACCCAATATTCTGTTTTTATATATTTAAACTCATTTTCTCTCCATACTAGTTCTTCATTTCCCTAACTCCCTATTTTTTATTAAGGCATCTATTCTTCTATCCTATTCGTTGTCATTATAACATTCAACAATTCTCCTAATACAATCATCCCACCTTTTGTATAAGTACACTGATATAAAGTCTTTATGCAAATCTTTTGCATATCGTACTACCTTTCTCACCTACCTTGTTGACTGTCCTTTACCCATAACCTAATTAAATACTATTTTGGTTATTCTCTTATTATTTATAAATTGCAATCTACCAAACAATTTCATTTTGCTTTTTGCAGTTCTCATATAAAAATTTGACCATTCCATTTCTCCTTGAATTGCCTCTTTTGCTGTCCACACATCTGCATCTAATGCATGTCTTCCTATTTCTTCTTTGTACTTTTTCTAAGTAATCTAGCACCCCTTTACTAACCCAAAACACATTGATACCATAGCTAACCCTGATACTGCTACTTCCTTCCATACAATTCTAGCCACATCATATTTATTTTATGGAAACACAGTTAATTTCTTTATCAGTCCCTTTCTTTTCTTTGCTTCATTTATCAATTTTTTCTCCCATTCATCCAAGCAATTTTTCTGACTACTTAAGATGATTCCCAAATAGTTATACCTATTGACCACATTTAATTTTAAATCCCCCAATAAAAATTCCTTCTCTTTTCTTCCCCCAGCATTTATCATCATTACTTTTAATTTTTCTTCACTAAATTTAACCCCCATCTCTTTACCCATTCTTGCATATGTCTTCAGCATAACTTCCATATCTTCTCTACTTTCTGTGTACAAAAAGATAAAAAACCTGATAATGTATATATTCCCATGCCACCTATTAATGGTATCTCTACTCTTCTTCCTAGTCTTTCTATTGCTCTCTCCATTTCTCTCAAATATAATACAAACAAAATAGGTGACTGACAGTGATGATGATTTGCGCTGACTAGACTCAGAGAGATAGCAAGAGAACTTAACTCTTGTTCAAACAATTGAGAAAATGAAACACATAAACAAACATCAGCCAAAATAATTTAAACTAATTTGAAAATTTTATTAAATTCAATAAACAAAATAAAGTAAATCTAGCAAACAGAATACCAAAGTTTGACCTAGATTTTTATAAGCATATTCATCAGAGAGTGTATATGAGTTCTGCAAATATTAAAATACTAAAGACTTTGGCAGAAAGGTTCATTCTCTCACCTACAATTTAAAAAGGGATGGCGATTTATAAAAAAAAACAATTCTACACCAGCGAGCATTTCTTGGCCCAGAATAATGCATCGAGACCAAGAACGTCATTTGCCGGTAGGACAGCTCATGATATACCACGTTCAAGGCAATTCATGGTTGATTTCACATGCAAGTCCAAGGAAAAATATGATTATGATCTTATGTAATCTGGAAACAACACAAATTCTCCAACTTCAGAAAAACTAGGATAACAAAACACAACAAACCGCCAGCCAAAAGATTTGTGGTTTGCAAGAAGCACAAACCTATTAACTTAAATTAATTATGGGACGAGGAAATAGGGACAGGTGAGCAAACTGAAATTATGAAAAACTGCCAGAGCATTTAGTAAGGGTTAATAGTAAAAAAAGAAAGGCATAGTAAGCATCTAAAATATAATCTCACAATACACTCCCCAATAAATAAAATTGAAAACAAACTTGGAATCTTAAAACTAAGATTCCAAGACACCTATAAATACAACGAAAAGCAAATAAATATAATAAATGTGAGTTTAAATAACTATTAAAATTTATATATCAGATTTAGTTTTTTAGATTGAGCGGAGATTTAACTAGAGATTTATATACCCTGGCAAGAATAAGAAATATTTTTACCTTAACAGTAATGCAGAGTCCACGGAGTTTTTCAAAGAGTGCAAACAGTTATTTTGAATTCAACTTTCGGGTGTCATTTCTTCATTGCGGCAAGTATAGAGGCATATTTTGGGATCATTTCTAATTCAGACTTTCATGGCATGATTGGAAGAACAGCTTGGAATCAGGAGTCCATCCTTAGGTAAGTTAGCAGGGTATGTTGTAAGTTTGAACAAAGTCTACTTAATGACAGGCAGCAGAATATAATATTTTATTAACAGCATTCCAAGAATGTGTACAGCAACTTATAAAAAAAAAATATGTCCAGACTGCCAACACAATACGAATCTCAGCAGATTAATATAAATGAGTGATAATGAATAGTGGAATTATAAGAAACTGAATCAATCTCTTTCAAGCAGAATTAGCTTGGTCAAGCCAAAAATAAAAAAATGTCTGAATTTTTTATATCCTCCCTCTATCTCCCACAGAATCTTTCTTGTTTTCAATTATAAGACTTAGCCAAGGGAAAATCTTTATCTCACGCTCAATCTTAATTAATAATTCTAACCAGGGATTATCTTATAAAAAAAATAATACAATATTAAATCTCCACTTTTTAAATTAAACTAAAAATAGATTGTAATTAAAATAAAAGAAATAGAAATGTAATTAACTTTCCAAAATTAAAAGCTTTCTCCAAAAAAAACAAAAACGGTTGTCTTTTGATAGCCGGTCATGGCCGCTTGATGGCGTTATTTATGTATAAAAAGACATAAAAATGCCATTTCCACGGCCGTAATTACAAATAATACAACACTTTTGTTGTATTACCCATTTTAGGTCATAATTAGAGGTAATACAACACTTTTGTTGTATACCCATTTATGCGACTATCATCATCATCATCATCCATTATCAATCCACTGCAGGATGAAGGTCTCTCCAAGTTCAATCCATTTTTTCCTATCTTTAGCTTCTCTTCTCCACATAACCCCTGCACACTTTTTTATTTCATCCATCCATCTCACATGTGGTCTCTTTCTGGATCTTTTACAATCTCTTGGAATCCAGTTTAAAATTTCAATTGTCCATCTATTATCATCTCTTCTAACAATGTGTCCAGCCCAACTCCACTTTAGTTTTTTAATTTTTTCAATGAGGTCAGTAACACTCATTTGTTCTCTTACCCATACATTGCATTTGGCATTGTATATTGGTGTGTTTTATGATAGTTTATGCGAATCTTGCACAATTGAATATTGGCTATCATATCGTGTTACGGCGTTTGGATTTCAAATGACCACAAGTTTTGATATCTCCATAGCAGAATAATTTCATTTCTATTTAAATCACGTGGTCAGAGTCACTAAAAATTGTCACACTATCTCCATCCTTGCCTACACAACTTGGAATTTGAAAAACATTGGGAAAGGGTAGGTCCCAACCCGCTTTGCCTGAGCTCACACGAATACTCACGCTTTCGCGATAAATTATACGAGACAAATAAAATGGTGCACACATTGTGCTAAATTACCAATGTCAGTCAGGCTCCTGCGACCGAAAGTATTAGATTGTTAAAAATAAAATACTAAAGAGGTAATAGGAAAAAATAAAAGGATCAAAAAATTTTCTGTAATAGTAAGGGCAAAATAGAAATTGCGTAATACAAATCATCGTATAGCCAAAAAAGAAGTGGACATGTTTTCAATCGAAAAAAGAAAACGAAAGGTGTAAAAGTCTGAAGTTTTGATGTTATTGTAATTTTTTTGTGGTGGTCTGTTGAAAGGTTCCAAAATAGTAATTAATAGGGAATTTTTTTTTTTAAAAAATAGAAAGCTAGACATTGCATAATAGAAATAAAGACAAAAAAAAAGAAGAAAAAAAATCGCCATTTAGTCGCTGTCTTTAAATAATAATAAAAAAAAAGACAACAAAAGTTGAAAAAGTCAAAAGTTTTGATCTTATTTTAATGTTTTTGTGGAGAGTGTGTTGAGAAATACTTTGTCTTCACTAAGACCAAAAGATAGAGATGAAAGTTATTTTTGGTTTGTTTTTATTTTTAAAAAAAGATCATAACCAAAATTGCTTTTAAAAATTAAAAGTTATAGTATATCAGCGGTATACAAATAAAGCCAAAAGAAATATCGCCTCATAGGCCAAAAAAAAGTGGCCATATTTTTAAACAAAAAAAAGAAACCGAAAGTTGAAAAAGTCAAAATTTTTGATATGGGGGGAGGGGTTGAGAAATAGTTTGTCTTCACTGAGACCAAAAGATAGAGATGAAAGTTATTTTTGGTTTGTTTTATTTTTTAAAAAAGCTCATAACCAAAATTGCTTTTAAAAATTAAGTTTTAGTATATCAGCAGTATACAAATAAAGCCTAAAAAAATATCACCTTATAGGCAAAAAAAAAAGTGGCTTTATTTTTAAACCAAAAAAGAAAATGAAAGTTGAAAAAGTCAAAATTTTTGATCTTATTTTAATTTGGGGGTGGGGGTGTGTGGGGTGGTGTTGAGAAATACTTTGTCTTCACTGAGACAAAAGTTATTTTTTGTTTGTTTTATTTTTTAAAAAAGGTATTAACTGATTTTAAAAATAAAAATTAAAGCCAAAAAAAAAAAAATCGCCGTATAGCCAAAAAAAAAAAACCCTAAAAATGAAATCTTAAAGACGGAATAGGAAAAAAACCCCTCTAAAAATGAAATATTAAAGACGTAGTAAAAAAATTAAAGGGATCAAAAAAAGTCACCGTATTTAAAAAATCCCGGCCCGATAACATATTTTATTGTTTTAACACATAAACAATACCATCAAGCGGCTGCCAGGTGATGCTGCAGAACCACCAAAAAGCCTGCAAGTGATAAATTTCTATCCAAAATTGGCTGAAATTGATGGAAAATGAAAATGGCTGAGGTGATAAATAATGGCTGAAATCAATGGAAAATTGTTAAGGATTTGTTCTAACCATTTCTTGCCTCAGGTGTTTTAATTTTTCATTGATTTTTCTTGCATTTTAATTTTCCATCGATTTCAGTCAATTTTGGATAGAAATTTATCATTTGCAGGCTTCTTGGTGGTTCTGCAGCATCACCTGGCGGCATGTCCAGTGTGACAAAAAAGTACCAATTTATTTTATAAATTTAACTGATTGCCAGTAAAATAGACAAATTGTTAAAATCTTAAATGAGATCATAAGAAAATTTGTTGAAGTAAATTGACAAGCTTTAAATTAGGGGAATTTATTAAACTTGTAAAAACTTTCATTCTTATATACAAATTCAAACAATAAAAAAAAAAATTAAGTTATGAATTATTTTTTTACCGAGGAATCAGGTTCTTTTTTTAACAAATGCTGTTTTTCATCTTCTATTAAGGAATTAATCTGCAACAATAAAAAATTCATCATTAAAAATTAAGATGTAAAACAAATTCAATAATTATCTAAAATATATTTTGTTACATTAAACACTTCTACATAATTAATTTATTATTTGCATATTTTTTATATTCCACATTAAGCACATTTTTGAAAGGCATCTTGAATTATAACTATATATATACTAATAATTTTAATTGCAGGTAAACAATTTTTACTGTTGATTAAATAAGTAATGTTTAGGAATATAAATACTTCATGAAACAATCATATCCAAATATGTTACTAGGACAAATTGCAAGCAGATTCTAAAAAAACTATTTTTAAATAAACTTTAAAATATGTTTACTCTTTCGTAAGATAAACATATTTGCAAATTTATTTAAAAATGTTTTTTTAAATCTGTTTACAATTTATCTTATAACATATTCAGACACGACTGTTTCATGAAGTATGTAGATATATATATCTAGACATATCAATTTAGAATATCTTTAGAATAAATTTTGTACTTAAATATTCTTGCTTTCTAATCCAAGTATTTCAGACATACCTCTAATAAAAAAACTAGGTAATGAAAGAAAATAGTTGCTCTTTTTTCATAAAAATTATAGGTTTGTGTTATGGCTAGAGGCCATTTTCATGAAATATTGTAAGAGTTGAATGAGTCTTAATTGCAAAATATATAAAATGATTTAAAAATATAATGAAATAAAATTATCAACATTTTTTTTATATGGTAAAGCTATTGTTTATAGTCATTTTAGTTTAATTTGAATATATTTCAATGTATACTAGATAAACTCGGTACTATTTTGTTACATCTAATTTAATTAATAATAAGAAAATTTAATAAATAAAAATTACATTTCCAGGTATTCGTAACAAATAATTTTGATTATATAAATCTATAGAGAATCAGTTATTCTTAAATGTTAAGAGAAATAATTGTTTAAGTCTCTATTGATTGTGGTTAATAGAGGATTTGTATAGCAATAGCAATAAAATATACTAATTTATCTTGATAATCCTCTTTCCCCAATTGTGGCACATGCAGAATAAAATAAAATAAATAATAATCAAGATCCTTAAACAAATTATTTGGATAATCCATTTTCCTTTTCATTAATTTAAGGTGTGCAGATGCAGCGTTTGGGTCGAAAAAGTGAAATCTGCTCACTATATTTAGTTAAAAATAGAATATATATTACAATTACTAAGCCATTCCTAAACTGACTAATATATTTTACACTATGGACAAAATGATCTTCAACAACAGAAGATTCAATTTCTCAATATAATCTTTTTTTTTATATTTTTATATATATAAACAAATATATATACACAAAGGCCACAAAAAGAAGTTTTTTGTTAATTCAAAGGAGACCTTTAATTTCTCTTTGGGATCTTAAAGGAAATAAGCAAGGCAAATTCTTAATATCTACTTCATACATTTTAGTTGTTACAACTATTATTACTATATAATTATTCAAATTATGGATAAGCTGCTCAGAACCTGCATCAATCAATACAGTGAGTTTATTAGCTTTTTACCTCTGAATTTAAGATCAAGAAACATCATGAACTTTCTTCTCAGTTGCTTGATAGTTCTAAACTAAAATATAGTTTTGAAGACAGAATGAATGTATTTGCAAATAAACTTTTTTTAAAATAGATATTTACAATCACGACAGACAAAACTAAATTACAGCCCTTATTCCAAAAAAGCTGAAAATGGAAGATGCTAAGAATCCCCTTGATTGTGGACCCAGGCCACCAATTGCTAATGCAGATTACATTCAAGTGAAGGACGATAACACTAATTGGAAGAATAATTATTTGATTTAATGAAGCACTGTTGGACTTAACAGAGTTAAAGGAAAAAATAAAGAGACAATTTAATTTTAAAATGGGCATATATTTTACTACAAAGGCACAAATATTGGAAACACAAATGAAGTGGGATTTATTATGAATAAAAAATGGAAGATTGATAGTATATCAGGCAGATTAGTTATTCAACTTAATGAAAGATATCAAGTACAGACAGTTCAGGTTTATGTCTCGGTAACTTCTCATTGTGATGAAATAGAGGATTTTTATATCAAAATACAAAATGCTTTTAATCCGATTAAACATTTTTAAATTGTTATTGAATGCTTTAATGAAATGACTGACAGATGAAAGTGCTGTGTGCTAATTTAGTTGTGGTGATAGAAATGAGAGAGGACACAAACTTATGGGATTCACAAAAAAACTACACTAAGAATTCTTTCTTTGAGAAAAATGCTAAACAGATATGGACATGGAAGCATCCAAATGAAGATACAACAGAATTGGACTGTATTATGACTAAAAGAAAATATATTTCAAGAGTGGATAAGTAGTCATCAATATGTCAGATATGTGCTAATGCAAATTAGAGATAAAAATTATTATGAAAAACAATATTCACACTTGATATTCCTGATTTATAGAAATATTTTGAGGAATTTGAATTAGAACTTACAAATGATTTTAAAATGTTAACAGATTTTGAAGATGGCTCAAACTTGAATAAAATCAACAGGCAGATAGTTGATACACTATTAAGTACTGCGATAAAAATAACTGATATAAGAAAGCAGCAATTTACCAATAAATTTTATTTTAAGACAAATTGATGAAGAAAATAAAGAATATAAAAATTATCTATTAAGAAGAATTGAGTATCTAGAATTTTGTAAAATAGTACAAAAAAGAGTTAATGATATAAGAAAATACAATTGTGAATTAGCAAGGAGAACTACTGAAGACAATAAAAGTCTCAAAAGTTTAAAACTTTTTAGATTTTTTTTTTTTTAAGATCTTGAAATTGGTAAACAACTTATTTCTGCAATAAGAAGATAAGTTATACTATTATAACAAGAGAGATAATATTATGAAATATATGAAAGAATTCTATGAAGAATTTTATAGGAATAAAGAACAAGAAAACAGTACCCCCTACAATTGCTACATCTTCTGAATTACCCAGTATTTTAATTGAAGTGAGATATGCATTTAAATCTATGGGAAAAAAAAAAAAGCTCCTGCTAATAATGGAATTATAATTGATATCTGAAAAGATGGTGAAAAAACAGAAAAATTGTTGTCAAAGTTATATACCAAATATCTAAATTTATAAAGATATACCAGATGTTTGGAAGAACACCATAGTAATTTTGATATTTAAAAAAAGTAATAAAGAGGATATTAGAAATTATAGACCTAACAATCTTTTATCAGTTCTAAACAAAAGTTTTACCAAGATAATTATATTTCTTCTACAGCAATTTTTGGAATTTAATCAATTTTTTGAACAAGCTGAATTTAAATGTGATTTAACATAGGAATCATATCTAAGTACTGGAAAAATTTATAGAAAAAACCAATGAATATAAGTTGCTATCATGTTTTGGAATGTAGATTATGAAAAAGGCATTTAGTTCTATAAGATTTTTACAATGACTGAAGTACTGTATCATCAAGATATGTCATATTCTGAAAAATATTTATCAAAATGCAGCAGCAATGATTAGATTATATATTGATACTAAGATGATTAACATTGAGAAGAGTATATGTGAGAGAAATTACATATTTCTAAAACTTTTTCAATAGTTTTACAAGAGGTATTTTGTGGATTAAAATGGAAGCTATGGGAGTAAAAGTAAATGGAGATTATTTAAGTCATATGATTTTTCAGATGATATGATTGTTTTGCAAATAATGAATTCAAAGTTTCAGAAAATGTAAGAAAGTGGGACTAAAAATATATATTAAAAAGGCTAAAATAATATCCAATGAATTTTCTCACAAGAAAATAAAATTGATAATGATGAATTAGAAGTGAACAACTGCAAATATCTTCATCAGACTGTTAATACAGATGGAAACATAATAAATGAAATTAGTCACAGAATTAAAGTTGGATGGAATGCTTTGGTAGAAATAATATTAAAAGAAAATAAGCCTAAGTGTTTGAAAAGGAAAGTTGTAAATAAATATGTTCAACAGTCCTAACTTATAAATCAAAAATTTAGATATTTAACAGAAGAGCAATACAGAGATTTCAGACCACTCAATAAAGTATAGAAATATATATGTTAGGAATAACAAAAAACAATTGAAAACAAAGTATGTAGGTGAGATAACAATACACATTACTGACATCTGTGAGAGAATTTAAGGATTGAAATGGAGTTGGACTGAACATATCACTAGAAGAGATAATAATAGATAGAAATTCTAAACATCTTTTTTCTTATTTAGCATCAAAAATTCCAATATTTTTTCTTACAATAATTCTAAATTTCTAAAAATCATTAGGAAAAGAATGTATTATATAATCAGAAACAAAATAATTTTTAGAAAAATTAATAGAATTTGTCTTAAAAATAAAAAGCAGTCAAGCATTGGTGGTCGAGAGGTCAGCACAGCAGCCTTACAAGCAGTTATCATGGGTTAGTGGGTTCGCTTCCTGGCTGATGCTATGACACATGAAAAAAAAATATAAAAAGCATTGCTTAAATAATCTCTTTTAATATTTTAATGAATTAATATTTAATGCAATTAGAATAAGTTTAAAAAAAAGTTTTTAAGGAGAAAAAAGTCATTTAAAATATATATAATGACAATGTTATTAAAATTATATCTATATTTGCACACATTTCATGGTATGATAAAAATTAATGATGATAAAATGCAAAAAAATATAATATTTAAGTGACAATATAATACAAATTTACTTTTCTTTTTTGTTATTAATTTCTATTTTTATAATTTTTATTACAATTTTTTCAAAAGTAGTTAAGCGAATCAATGGATAATGATACTGAAAATGTGAAGGCTGCACTGTATTTGAATTGTTTTATTTGCTAATCAAACATATTTTTAGATAATTCAATATGAAAAAGAACCAAAATTATTCTATTCAATAAGCAGTGGTTTTTTAAATTCATAATGCATATATAAAAAGGTCTGCTATATAATGAATTTCAGTCTGATTGATCAAAAACTGGCTAAGCTGTTTTAATATTAATGCTGCAATAATTTACGCATCATCACACTTGTGTGGAATATAATTTTGCATTTCACTATAGATTTAGATATTATTATTAATAAAGTATATATAAAGCAAAGAGCATATACAATCTCAATGATTTCAGTTTTGACTATTAAAATAACATCTTTAACCATAAAATGGATTGAGTACTAAAATGACAAGAATTAATTTATGGTTTGTACTTATAATTTAAATTTAAAAAATCACTGGAGAAAATTCATCAAAGTAGTGTGACGGCCACGTAAAGTAGTCGTCACACGTATATATTTATTAATAAAATTAGATGAATTAGCTACTAGAAAGTAATAAAGGTGAAATGGATTAGCTACTAAATTATTAAAAAAAAGGAAAAGAAAAAATTGAAATTCAAATGTCGAAATTACTTTGGATTTTTGTAATAGTAAGAGAAGGGGAGGGGGGTGCATAAAGAAATGCGTCTCTTTCTCTCTTTTAAAAAAAAAAAAAACGAGTAAGTCAAATGCTTGAAAGTTATTTCTATTTATTGTGGGAGAGGGAAAGGGGATGCATAAAGAAATGCGTCTTTTCCTCTCTTGTTAAAAACTATATTGTAACAAGTTAAAATGAATTATAAACATAAATGTGAAAAATGAATTGTAAACTTTTAAATAAAAATTAAATGTAATTTGTAATATAAAAACAATATGGCCGTAGGTGTTAAAGTCTGTTGGACTAATTAAATTCCTCGGACAAAGAAAATGTATAACAAGGAAAAGCTTATAATTACAGCTAAATTAATTAAAAATTTCCAGCCACTAATTAAATAAAAAAACATGATGATAAGAATTGGTTGGAAATCTAAATCTTAATTAAAAATTTACAAAACAATGAACAAAAGAAAGACAGTAAGAGAATTACAATTATTATCTGATCATTACTAGTAGAGATTTTGAGGAAGCAACAGCTCAAAGAAAATGAAAGAAGTGTGCGGCTAGTGGCGTTAAAGAGACGTGGGTTCGTATTCAATCCGTCTCACCACTGACTCACAATGTAAGATCTATGCCTGACCTGCTAGAGAGACCGCCGCTTCTGTGACTGACAACTTAAAAATCTACCTAAAGAATCGACAAGAAGTAAAAAACTGGAACGAGAAATAACCCCACAAACTGAGAGAGAAAATCAATTCAGCCGACAGTGAAGGACATACCGTCTCTACAAAAAAAGGGATGATCTCCCACTGGATAGTAAAGAGCGCTCGAAAGAAATACCCATGGAAACAACTACAACAAAAACCTAGGTAAAAGCATGCATGCATTTTAATTTATAATGTTCGTAAATAAATAAACAAGGAACAATTTTGATAAATTTAGAACTCTACCCAATCGGACTTCAAAATAACTTTTATATTTGATCTGTTTTATTATGTTTTATTATAGCCACGTATTATATAAGTGTGTGTGTTTGTTTATTATTGTTATCATGTATTTTTTTATATAAAAGTGAGTGTTATTAAACATATTTATTCGTAAATTGCGTATACTTGCTTTATTCTCTTATCACCAAGCTACGACAGGGGGGAAACTGAAATTTATTGATTAAAGGGTAAAGCTAATTTTTAAAGGTATTCATGTGCTGCTTGTTCGTGCAAATTTCCCAATTATAAAAAATAAATAGCAAGCGCTGGACATTCGTTAAATTTCTTGAAATAGTTTGCTTTGTTCAGCAGCCGAGGGTTCTTGATCGGGAAAAATAACGCCAAGATAATATGTACGTATTGCCTTGGGGTTCGGTCAAGGGTATAGATATGAAGTTAAATTTGTATCTGTATTAGCTCTCTGCTTGCATTGTAATGGCGTTGGTTAAATAAATAAATAAACAATATCCATTACAGTTGGAGGCTAAGCCGGGATATTTCGGTTAGCAAAACTGATAGTAAAACAAAAGGAATAAATAAATGAAAGGAAGAATCAAAATGTGAAAAAATAAATGTATAAAAAATAAGTATAAAATATAATTGAAATAAAATAAATATATAAATCAACCATCCAAATAACCATTTCCGTTATAATAGTGAGGAGAAAAAAATATTAAATTATTATATCTTACCCTCATAAACAATATTAAAAAAAAAAGATAATCAAAACATATGATATTGTTATTTAAAATATTAACTATGTTACCTGATGAGGAAAATGAGGTGACCTTTTTGACCAGAGATAAGCATCAAAAACCTCTAACATCTCATGTGCAACTAATCTGAAATAAAATTAATTATATAAGTAAATATTATTTAAATCAGATCTTACTTAACAAATATTGTTTCAAATAAGTAAAAACATCAGAAAAATGTAAACAATCCTTATGACAGATTTCAAATGAACCAATCTCATTCAGATGATCAAGCTCTCCCTATTTTCTAATCATCATTTCATCATTATTTCTTTTCAATTTAAGTTACTAGTGATATTTTTACACTATGCATAAATTTTGATACTAACATAAAGTATAATAACATTAAATATATGTTTATGATATTAAAATGAACTAGTATCCGAATTGATATAAATGTAGAGAAAGAGAGAGTGGTCAGAATAGCAAGAACACATTAAATAAACATTACTTTTCTGATATCAAGCAGCATAAAATGAAAATATATATCAATTTAACAATTTTCTTTTATAGATAGAACTCAAAGAAATGCTAAACCATATCTGTAAGACAGTGACATTAGTTTAGATCTGATTGGGTTTAAAAAAGCTCAAATTAATGATGATTAAAACTGATGAATTGTTTAATGCTCCGAGATGATTATTTTTAAAAATGATGACCGAATTCACTAAAAATAAAAAAGTTCTTAGAACCAACTGCAATCAGAAATTAATGCTTAGATAGAAAAATTGATGGAAATTTTAGAAAGGATTAAACTTAAACATATAAAACTAGAGTGGAACAAATCAAAGCAGACATCAGCATTCATTTGATTATTCCAGAAATTATTTAGACTGTGCATTGTCAGTTTTACAGACAAAATATTTACGGCAAGTTGCTATTTTAAAGAATGTTTTCTGCTGTAAATACTGGTGTAGAAGCAGTAGTAAGAATGTGCCATTAAAGTATCTTTTACCTCTGCTATATAAATAAGAAAGCGTTATTTCTAATTGTGGAACATAGTAAAAAAATAACAAGATTTGATCAACTATATAATATTTTAGTTTAATCATTATACTGCATGAAACATTAGTTGCAAAATACTGGTTCATTTCACTGTATAAACATTATTTTCTGACAAGTGACACTTTCTATAATAATAATATATATTTTTTATGCCCTTGTAATCATATAATAATCTATAAAGTGAACAATGAGTGAAAAATCAATTTCTTTAGTGATATTTCTGAGAAGATTTTTTCCATGAGGAAAAGTTTACTATTGTCTAGAGATTGTTCAAATATTTTATAATTCCATCTATTATACAATATAAAACATTCTTGATGTAAATGATGGTTCTATATCATATTAATAAGCATCACAGATGTTTTCATTACAAAGTCAACATTTTGTATAGACAGATACAGCACACACAGACATCAATGTATGTGTTTTTAAGTTTATCTATGCAGTGTTTGATATAGAATGGATTTTTTTTTATAGCAGATGAGCAAAGGCAAATATAATCTAAAACACATTGTCATATAGAGAGTGACTAAACTTTTTATCAATATAGTTAATGGATAAAATAAAAATTGTAGACAACACTTTGAAGATTTTGTTTCACATTAGTTACAGTGCTGCTGTTTATCTATTACATATATAAAGACATTGACTTTATTGTTAGCTGGTAAAAATGAGTTCATGAAACTTTGTTTTATGTGCACATGAGACTTGATGAAATGAGCATCATTAAAATATAACTGCTACATTAAAAATTCAAACTTGGATATTACTGTATTTTAGTATTTAAATAAAATAAAATTGCTATGTTTAATGTGAGATTAAACTTCTCTTGTGCCAGTTGAGTCATTAATAAAGTTTAATTTTTCATCAATGTAGCAAGGGATAAAGTATTATAAAAAATATAAACAATGCTTTGAAGATTTGACATCGCTTCAATTTATGTAACTTTTGTGAAAGAGTGCAGCAAAGAGTACTGAATAATCAACATAATAAATATTAAATTTAAATTAAAAAAGTTATACTATTAAAAGTTTATATATTAATATTTAAATTAGCAATAGAAATTTAATAAGTTAAATTGAAATAAACAATAAAAAATGTCAATAAATAATAAAAGATTATAAGTTTTTTAAATTGACTATATTTTTATAAGTGTGATAATATAAATTAAAATGAGAAAAACTATAAAAAATAAATTATATAAAATGATAAGAAATATAATGAAGACTTTGAGGTGTATATAAAATGATATAAAAATGGATTCATTTTAATTGGATATAATGTTTGTTTTATATTGATTAGATAAACTATTTTTTTTTTATATATTCATGTAAACGTACATATATATTTTAGCCCTGAAGATGACTGCTGGTCAGTCAAAACTATTGGGTTGATAAAGTAAAAATAAAATAAGCATTGTCATAGTGATAAATGAAAGGTTGATTTATTTGTTTTATAATTTTATCAATGCATAAAGAAGATATAAATTGAGAAGGAAAATACAATACTTCATAAAAAAGATCAAATTTGATGGTACAGAAATTGTATGAATTATATACATCAGTTTTATTAAAAACAAAGAATAAAAAAAAAATAACAACTATGTATTGGGAGAAAATCTTGAATATTAATTGCATAGTTGAGAAAAAAAAAGTGAATATACAACAATAAGGAAATAAGCTAAAAAGATTAAAACATGATAATAATAAAAAAACAAAAACAACCAGAAATCATTAAACAAAAAGGGAAATAAAAATAATATGCCATTATAAAAATATACACTGAAAAATTGCTCGATTTGAAAAAAGGAATATTCTGGTCTATTTTAAATAAAGTAAATTCTTAAAAAATTTGAATTCCAAAAAGAGTTAATATATTATCACAGATCTAGCAAAAAGTACAAATAAAAATAGAGAATTCAAGAAAAGTTGTGATATAATACATAATCAAGAAACAAAAAAAAGAAAAGATTAGGCATAAAAGTGGAGATTCAATTCAACAATCACGGTTCTATATTTAAAAAATAAAAAGATGTTAAGATAATAAATAATGAATGATTTTCTGAATTCTCAAACATGATAATGGTATAAAGAGTTACAAAATTTATGTATAAAGTGATTATATGTAGTTTATATATATTTTAATGAAACTTCTGAAAGTTTGCGAAGATAAATATATATAAAACAATTCATTCAATTAAAAATGTTAAAGATTGGATGGACAGACATCAAAAGTTGAAACATTTTAAGATGAATTAATTCTTAACAGATGATCCAATGTTGTAGACACTTTGCAAAAAGTAAAGAAATAGCTAGTGATTAGGAATGTAAAGTGTAAAGACATTGTATAGATGATAAAGAATCAAAAAATACTGTCAAGAATTTAAGTCATAATTATAAAAACAGAAATTATATATCTATGATAAATTGTTTTACGGCAACCATTTAATTACATTTTCTACGACTAGCACAACTTAAAAAAAAAAAAAATTGTAAATAGAATTTAATTATAAAATAATAAGTAAATAAGAATTTTTATTAAATATTTAAAAAAAATTGAATTCTCTAAGAAATCTATATGAAATTACAATCAAAACTGTTAGAATTAATAATACAACTAAGTTCGCTTACACACACACAAAAAAAAAACAATAATGAGACATTTCTTAATTTTTTTATACATATAAAATTGAATACCTCCAGTGCTTTAATACGTATTTATGTAATGATATGGAAAGAGGTGAATATGGTCAAGATGAAAACATCATCATCTCCACACAACAGTCAAAAATAATGAACAAATATAAAAAGGGAAGGAATATATATAAGGAACATGATAATCAGCAATTAATAAAATAAATAGTAATAATAATACTAATTATAAGCTGCATTGCCAGCATTATACAAGAATAATTAACTCATCAACAATCAACAGTCTTCCCTTGTGACTGGATCTAAAAGAGGTATATTATAAATAGATCCAATTATCTAGCCACTGTCAAACTTAAGGCAAAATATAACACAATCATATGGATGTTCATAACCGAGTGCTAATTTATCACTCATAATAAAAAAATAATGAGGATCCTAATACATGCTGATTATCATCAATGCTCTTGCCATAGTACTATGAAGATATAGCTCTACTATAAATTAATTTTTAATCTTAAAAAATAAAATGCAGTGAATGTATTTTAAAGATGATCTTGATCTTTGCACCATCCAGAAAATTATCCAGATGCTTAAACCCAAACATAAACTCGCACTTATAAATAAATTTACCATTATTGTTCTAGACTAACTCAAGATCACAAGACCCTAGGGACTATGACTGTGAACAAAAAAAAATATAATCATATAAGCCTATTTTACTTTAATTTGAATAGTTTTACGGTATAATTTAAAAATCCTTAAAACACTATGCCAAAATTAAATCAAGTCACACACACTGCCAATTCACAGAAAAAATAGCTGGCGGAATAAAGACGTTAAAACTTATTTTTTAGATCATTATTTAATAAATTAACTAATAAATAATTAAGAAAATTGACAAGTAACATAATAATTCCACATTTCATACATTTTATCAAAAAAATATAATTTCACAGAGCAAGTAATTTTAACTTATTGTTGACTTTTACTAATTAATTTAATCAACCTTAAATTTAAATAGAATTATTTCCCTCTTCAATTATTGAAATTGTAAAAGATAAAAAAATTTAAATTAGCTTAAATCCTCTTTCCTTTATTTTCTTATGAAAACAAAAAAGTCCTACAAAATTGTATTTTGGAAAGAAACTAAAATAAAAAAAAACAAAAACATGTTTCAATTGAAAAAATACTAATAAAATTATTCAATACAATTGATTATTACTTATTTAAAAAAAAAAAAAATCTATAAATGTAAATATAATGTGCATATTAAAATACCTTTTACCAATGTTTTTATTTTTCTTTTGATTTCTTCTTTGGTAGTTGTAATTTTCATTTTTTTTCATGTTATTTTTCTTCTTGTAAACTTCTCCATTAACACATTTCCAGATTAATGTACACAGTTAAAGTTATCCATTTTTACAATAGAATATTTTCAGGTTTCACATTAACTCATTTTTCCAATGTAATAACTTGCAGGTTCAGCTAACACACATATATTTTAACTATTTTTTCCAATCTAATAATTTTCAGGTAAGACTAATAAACAGAAAGAATCTACTAATTTGCAGATCAGACTAAAATGCATAATGAATTTATCCACTTTTTAAAATTCTATTTCCCAAATCAAGCAAACACACAGAAAGAGACAGTCATACTCTTACATAAAGTTAAGACTTGTTGCAGATTATTTCAGATATTCTTCTACATTTTCTTTAGTGAACAAATTACATAGTAAAGTTTGATGATACTCAACTTCTAGCTAAAACTTAGCACATGATTTTCCTCAAATCCATTTCACAAAACATTTTCTTTACTTGTAAGATGAGTCTTACTTCAGACTACAAAACTATTTCTCACAGCTCTCCACAAGTGAATCAAGAAAGATTTCTGCTGAGACTGTTCCTCACAAGTCAATCAGGTTTACTGCCTCAACCAGCTCCAATATAATTTTTGGAGCAATCCTGTATCCATGCAATCACATATCCTCTCAAACAAGCCTACATTAAAACCAGACCAATAGAGACCACTTTTATAAAAAGATTATTTAGTTATTTCTCTATTTTTTTTTTTAAATTAAAAAAAAAATTGCATCATAAGAAATTTTTTTCCCTGTAGTTGTTTTTCTCTTATGTCAAAAAACAAGATAATCTTTAATTACCCTTTGATATGAAAAACATTGGTTTTTGTTTTGGAGAGAGATATCAAAATGTTAAAATCTTAATTTTTTTTTTTTTTTTTAAAAAAACATTATTTATTTATTTCTCTTATTACTATCTTTTTTAAAATATTAAAACTAAACAATAAATTACTGGAGAAAAAAAAATTATTATGATATCATTTTTCAAAATTAAAATTAAGTAAATAAAATTGCTGAAAAGAGAGAACAAATGAAATTATTTATTTTGTTTTATACTTTTCCCTCTTTTACACCTAACCCCTAAACATTATAAATATCCATATTATGATTTTTTAAAAAATATTTGAGAATTTCCATATTGTTATTTAATGAATGTAAAACTTTTAAATAAGTTACTGCTCAATATTATAAAAAAAAAATATGAGAAAATTAAATCTAATCATTTTGCCATTCTAACTTTATTTTAAAAGCTTGTAATATTTGACTTGGCCAGAGTGGGCCATTCTCTATAATATTACAATATAAGATATTTGAGATGAAGACTCGTAACATTGTACAATAAATACTTTAAAATACTCTAACCAAGCATAAGACAATAATTAACAGGAATAGAGTAGTCTCTACATTAATAAATGAGGCATGAGAATAGATGGATGCTCTATTCTTGTGCTAGCTTACGGAATTATTGAAAATATTTATTGTACAATGTTACTAGTTTTAATCTTGAATGTTACCTATACATATATGTAATTATTTATAATGTTTTATTTAATATATCACAAATTTTGACTGATTAGCAGGTTTATTTATTTACATCTAAAATAAAATGTAGTACAATTATCTATTACATAAACATACAATAACTTTATCTTATATACATGTAATTATCATTATTTATAAGTATTACAATCACATAATATATGTCCTATGTGGTTTGATGTAGTGGCAGATTGAAACTGAAGGATGGCTAGCTGTGTCATTTTCTTTTTATAATAAATATATTTTCTTAACAAATTTCATCAATTAAAAACTACAAATATTTAATGTCTATATATTTTAATAAAATATAGAGAGCATACCAATAGCTCAAACAAACTCTTAATTGATAGGTGTGGTAAGAGAAAATATTTAAAATCTCCATCTGGAACATTCATATTCCCAAACCAATTGGTTTCAAGCTTATGGCTCATCTCAGTAAGAAACTAGAACAAAGAAACCCTAGATATAAAATATCAACTCAAAACCAGCACTTATTTAATACGTAGTAGTTAAGTTCCAGATATTTTCTCTTGCCACACTGATCAATTAAGAGCTTGTTTGAGCTATTGGTATGCTCTCTATATTACATATTTGTAAATACAAGCTTATAAAAGCAATGTCATGCTATATATGACTTACTTTATTGACTACTATAATTTTACCTTTAAGGCCTTGGCAATGATAAGGTTATCAATATATGGTAGATCTGAATTTAGTTCAGTCCCATATAGCTATTTAATTAAGTTAGATAGCTGGAGTTTCAGTTTCTACTTAAATATTACGTATTAAATAAATGCTGGTTTTGAGTTGATATTTTAGATCTAGTGTCTGAATATTCTAGCTCCTCACTGAGGTGAGCCATAAGCTCGAAAACAATTGGTCTGGGAATAGGGAGGTTCCAAATAGAGATTTTAAATATTTTATCTTACCACACTTATCAATTAAGAGCTTGTTTGAACTATTCGTATGCTCTCTATATTACATATTTGTAAATACAAACTTATAAAAGCAATGTCACACTATATATGACTTGCTTTATTGATTTATATAAAAACATATAAACCATATGCATATGGCAAAACTCTAATATGTTATATATACACACATACATTATATTTGCAATATTTATAAATAATGATAATCATATGTAATAAGATTATTGTATATTATTTATGTAATAGATAATTCTAAAATCTGAAGAAGACTGCTAGTCAATTGAAACTCATATTTTAAATAAAGCATTATGAAAAGTGTATATGAAAAATATGATTTTTAAAAATAGATTTAAGAAGTTCTGAATATTTTTTTTTAAAACTGAAAACATTTTTCACAGTTAAAATTACATTTCATAATAAAATTTTACCTTTGTTGCTCTTGAATCAAACCGACTTGAAATAATTTACAAAAAAAATTTTCTGATACAGCATTATCAGGAATATCACAACTTTGTAAAAGATTGGCTGCTTGGGTAGGCCCACAGTATTTGATCAATAAGTTACCAAGGTTCTCCCAAGTAAGAGAGAATGCAGGAATACCATTTGCCATCTGATTCTTATCAGGAGAAAGTGGGAGAGGATCAAGAGAAGATAAAAGCAATGTACCACAATCTACACAGAGAATATGATGAGATTTGGAATCACATTCTGGCTCTTGCATAGTTTTTAAATTCAAGAGAGTCATCCAATTTCCCTCACTGATATCAGCTAAACCTATTATTAACAATAATATATAATAATTATTAATATAACAAAAATATTTTTTAAATATTAAAAAAAATCTCATAATATCACACTCTTCTTTTACTCAGAAATATTCCAAATTCTTTCATTACATTTTTTTCTAATTCCCTTTCTATTTCTCTCTTTTTGTGCTTCTTATTCTCTTTCACTATGACATAAACACTCTTTCATATAAGCTTATAATTGCTTTCATTTTATTTTGTTGTAAAAGAAATAAATTCCATTAGATGCATGACTAATGATGAAAAATCTTTCCACTTCCTTTTTCTGCAATTCTACTACAAGAACACAAATTAATATTCAGTTGAAAATTATCGTTTTATAGTGTAGAAACAGAATCCATGTCATTTCTTCAATGGATTACCATTAGGCAAGATTTAAAAGATTTATCTTTGTAAAGAATTTTATGATTTTGTACAGACTGTAGTAAATCTTAATAGTGGAATACTAATACAGTAATATTGATGATTAAAACAGGCAAAACTCTCCATTCAGTGCAAGCCAAAGTAATCAATGGATGCCAGAAGGTTTGTGCATAAAATCCCTATCTAGTGCCAACTCATCCAATATCCCCAGACTAGTTTCTGGCTTGTAGTCTTCATCAGTGCTGAGTCTGGGGATACTGGATGAGTAGGCATTAGATAGGAATTTTATACACAAACCTTCTGACATCCATTGATTACTCTGGCTTGCACTGAGTGGTACAACTGTATGGAGAGTTTTGCCTGTTTTAATAACAGTTATGAGCAAGCATAAGAAATAGTGATCATGTGATGTTTAGTGGTTTAATATTATTGATGATCATTGCAATCACATATATAGTCAATTGGACAAACTTGGTCGGAATGATAACGGTTCCTCTTTACTCTAAAAGTGATTAGATTATAATTAGCATTGGTAATGTTTTAGCTTTAATTTCTGCAAGATGTAAATAATTCAGAAAATAATGAAAATGAAGTTCTTTTTCTCAATGAATCCATTTTCAAATACTTTAGCCACAGTTTCATGGATCAAATGTTTATGTAGCCAATTTGCACCAGTCAGATGAAATCAACCAGATGCAGTTTACTGAAATACAGTCAGCACCTGATTTTTTCTGATAAGGCAAATCCGCAATCAATTATTCATTTATTTTGAAAGGAAATCAGTCAGATGTCTAATGTATTGAGTGATTTTGATGATCTATTGGATCTGAAAATACTCCGAGACAAGATTTTCATCCATAAATTTTTTGGAGATACTTTAGATCTCTATGGTAATTGTTCCAATTTTCATAAACTTAGTACAATGATGATATATGCCTATTTTGAAAACTGATTATTTGGAGTTATTTAAATTCCTATAGTATTCCCACCAACTTTCATATAAATTTGCTATAATGAAAAATTTTGCCTGTTTTGAAAAATACTGATGCATCTTGATAGCTATATGAATCTTAACAATGATAAAGCAGATTTTAAACTTCCTTTTATACTTTACCAAAAAGTGTGAAATTATAATTAAAAGAAATGAAAGTTAATTTCATAATATAACAGAAATCCATTATAATTTACAAAGTAGCTCAAAGAACATGGTGACATGATTTACTTAAGTATGTCACTGTTACAAAAAACACCATATAGAAATTTGATTTCAGCTACAATTGAAGCCTTCTATATAAGTTCCTGAGAATTCAGTGCAGTATATATATCAAATACATTCCATGCAAATTTCAGCTACAATTGAGGCATCCTATAATAGGTTCCTGAGAACTCAATGCAATGCATATATCCAATGCATTCCATACCTATACTTGAAAATAAATCACTGATAATAGATTATAAATAAAGTTGGTCACATTAGATGAATCCAATGGAACATTAAGCTTCTATTTTATTCTAAATAATATTTTTTTAAAAATAATTTTTCCTGGTCACTTTTCTTAGATTTAATTCTTCTAAAGAATGAGGGCTCTTAATTTCTACCTGGCCATAGAAGAACAAATCACTGTTTAAATTATCAAAATAGTTATTCCTGATTTATCAAAATCCTTAAAAGTGATATTGTCATCTGTAATTATTTTGTTTATGTATGTATATTCACTCATTCATCTAAAACAGTTTCATTATTTTGTATTTATAATTTTTTTCTAATGCTGTGATAAAATAATTTATGTATGAAAATAAATGGCTATACAAAAAAGTTTTCTATTGATTGAAAGAAGACCTTTGATTCTTCTTTAAGGCCTTAAAGAAAACAAGCAAGGCAAATTTCTAATGTCTACTGTATTCGTTCTTGTTATTGCAGATGTTATTATGATATGATTATTCATATATTATAAGAACAAACTATATTATATAAACAAGGTTAGACTGTTCACTACTGGGGGGAATTTCTACCTTTATTAATAAGAGTAATCATTCTTGTTTGATTTAAAATTTTTTTATCAACATGCCAATAATGTTTGCAGTCAATTTTTTTTTGATTAAATGACAAAAGCTAATGACTCACTGGGACGAGTTTTTGCCTTTATTAATAAGATAACCACTCTTGTTTAATTTTAAAATTTTTTTATCGATTCAGTATTATGTTAGTGGTCAATTTTTTATATTAAATGATAAAATCTAATGACTTGCGGGTGTAAGACTTTGTCGTTTTTAAACACCCCCCCCACACACACACGTGGATATGAAATAATAACCAAAATCTTTACAAAGTCCTGATCCTTTGAGTCTTAGAAGATGGGGCTCATGGTACAGGAACATTAACTATCCACAAAAAACAACAAATATGCCTTACTCTTTTTTTATTTAGATTACAGTTAATGCTAGAAAAAGTAACTAACTTTTCTAAGCAGATTATTAATAGGAGATAATACCTTTACAAAAATAATATAATTGATAAGCATCTGTTTTAAGATTTTTCTCTTCTTTTATTATTCTCTTCCTGTATTATTATTAAGCCATTCAGCCAATAATTTATTAGGGTGGCTAGCAGAATAACTATTCTTTTTTTTTAATTCTTTAATTTTTTTCCATGCACATTTAAAAAAATCTTGCAACATAAGATACATAAAGCACCAAAATACAACATCTAAGATAAATGCCAAACTATTATTTACTTGAAATGCATAAAATTAAATATATGAAGTCCTTTTGTTGAACAAAGAAGTTCAAACGGCCTAAATGCAGGTGATCTCTTTCTATTTTTTAAAGCTTATAAATTAGGTCATGTGACATCTGACTTGATTTTTTTGTAATTCTTTAAATCTATACTCATTTTCTTTCTAAAGTTTTTTTTTTTGTTCATGTAAAAGTCTAAAAAAATAACTTAGACAGTTCTTTTTTCTTTCTCTCATTTTCTGTGGATAAAAAAATTCTAAGTTTATTTCCTAAATGCATTATAAGTACTGTAGTGATCTTTGCATAAGGTCAAATATTTACAGATGGCAATTAGGTGTATTTGAAGGGAATTTAGGTATGGCAGGCATGAAAAGTCATTTTACATCAGCTAATACAGATGATGTAAGAGAGATCCTAAAGGGTTTTGGTTACTCTTTCATGGCAAAATAGTTGTTGATTAACATATTAATTGCTTAGTGTTTTTTTCCTTCAAATTTTCTTCCAAACTCTCTACTAGCAGGATAAAAAGCTCAAAAAACCAATGTAACATAGCAAAAAACTAACATGGGCACAGGAAGCAAAATGAATAAAAATTACTTTTGACCTGTTTTGTCACCTTAGATGGCATTTTTACAAATATGTAGAGATTACTTATTAAGTACACATTCTGATAAGGATTAAGTATAATTAAGATAACTATACTATTCTCATACAGGCAAAAAGACCCTAATTACAAAAATAATTTAACAAAACTTTTGGAATTTGAAGTTAAAAAATAATTCCATGTTTTTCAAAAATCTATTACTTAATTAATTAAACTGTGATTTTAAATTTTTCTTAATTAAATCTGTTTAACAAGAAAAAAAAAAAAGAAAACAGAATTAACTATAAGAAAATTGTCTATTTTAAAATTTATAAATTTTGAACTGTTGTGAGCCTTCTATATTATTTAATTCCCTATTTAAATTTTTAACTCACACACACAGCAACATGTATACATAAATAAGTGAATCCTCTGATTCCCACCAACCATTACTGTACCATCACAAATGGCTATTCAACTATAGGCCTGATGATGATTAAGTTCTGGCGGCTAGTACTACAAAAGTACCACACAACTTGGAGCTTGAATAAAACTACATCTGAGAAATTTAAAGGCCTATTTTTTATGAGAACTTAATAGAAAAAAAATTACTGTGAAATATGTGACATGAGTATATATGAACATTTGTTTATAAAATAATTGATTTATGGAGTATAAAATAACAATGTTAATATTACATGTAAAAAGGATTCATAATTATTGTTGAACAGAAAAGCAAAGCAGGATTTTTGGAGATTAGACGCTTTTGACTCTTAGAATTTGTTTAGATGTAGTTTCAATTCTGATGATGGTTGGAAAATTTTATCACTGACTTAGGATGCAATGTTTTCATATAACTCTATGGGATGTTCTATCTCAGTTACTACTCTAACCTACTTTTATATTTATATTTACCAGACTTTAAATTTCAAAAAGGAGTAAGGCATATTTGTAGTTATTTTTCAAGATTAGTTAATTTAGGTCTGTAATATGAGTCTCCAGCCTTAAATATTCAGTGTTGTAGGTAAATGAGTGCTTAAATTGAGGACCCTCCTGATGTTTTTGCTGTCTTTATAGTCAAGTGGCTTGGATTGCAGGTTACTATTCATTATTTTGACTGCTAAATGCCAGTTGGATCTTTAGATAATGCTGAATAAATAATTGGATATGAGATATTCATAAAAACTACTGTTATGTATGTGTTTTTCATTTCTCTTTTTCTTTTTCCCATGAAAAGAAATATGAGACAGCTATAAGTGAATAATGCATACATTAGAATATCGGTATTGCTTCAAATTTAAGATGCAGCAGAATTTTATGTTCGAAAAATTGGAAAATTTAAAAACAATTTTATTAAAAAATAAGAACCATTTTTATTTACTTAAACAGAAGCTGATATAAATATAATAAGCTCAATTAAGTTATTGCAAATTTTCCTCAAATATACTTTCACTTTACTTTCAGAACTTGAATTCTTATCTTCACTATTCCACCAGGGTATATCATCTTAAATGTCATTTAAATAGTTAGCAATACAAGACTTTAAGAAAGATTTTTTGATATTTCTTTAGGGATATCTTTCCAAGACCGCAAAACCCACAGAACTATTGTAGAAGATGAAGCTCGTTTTATTTTACCAGTTGGTGTCAAAGAATGATCTTCTCGATTTAACCATGTTTCATGATGGGTTCTCATTCTATCTATAAAGGGTTTGTTACCACATCGCAGTTTTTTGTTTTTACCTTAAGCTTAATGTCATCCAATTATATGATAAATTGGAGCAGAAAGTTATAATTTCTTTGTCAATTTGCTTTCATGTAAAAGTAAATTTTTCTATTAAAATCTGAATCATTCTTCTAAAATAATTAATATTTTCACAAATTTTCTGAAAAAAATTTACTACTGTGTAAAAAAAATGATTCTAAAACATGTTTTCAAATTGAAATTCAAAACTAAAATATTGGAACTGTTAAAATCATCGACAAACATTCTCTTGTGTAGAGAACAAGAAACAACCAATCAGTGAATTGGAAGAGATGTTTTCCGAAAGTGCTAAGCCGTATAATTATTTTTCTAATAATACTAAACTTCACTTTTTTGCGTAAAGCGCAATTTAAAATTTATCACATTATTATAACTTTAATTTTAAATCTTATTAATTTATTACTTGTAAAAAATTCCAGTAGTAATTAAATAGTTTTCTTGATAATATAACAATAAAATCGGCAAAATAATGTTAAAAGTTTCTAAAACATATGTTTTCACTTTGAAATTCAAAACAAAAATATTGGAACTATCAAAATTGTTGACAGACAGTTTCTTGTGTAGAAAACAAGAAACAAACAATCAGGGTCTTGGAAAAGTATATCATAAAATTTAAATCTTATTAATTTATTAGTTGTAAAAAAAAATCTAAAGGTTAGTGAGTACAATTTTCTCAATAAAATTAGCAATGTAATGTTAAAAGATTCTAAAACACATGCTTTCAAAGTAAATCTTATAGATTTACCAGTATTAGTTGTAAAAAAAATTCTAATTTTCTCGATAAAATAATGGTAAAATCGGCAAAATAATGTTAAAAATATCAAATTTGAGAGACAGTTAAAGCCATTTACAAAATTAATCCAAAAAACATTGACATTTAATGTTAAATCTTTTTTCTTTTGATTAAAAAAGATTTAACACACTATTTTACACAGAGATATCAACCATAATACTATGTGCATACACAGTGTAAAGCAAAGATTCCTCAGAAATAAGATGTTAAAAATTTTTGTTTCAAATTTAAAATGTACCCCTCTTTTACAGATCCAAAATTTGAAAAAAAAGTGCGTCTTAAATTCAAAGTAATACAGTAATTAGAATAATGATTAAGTAATAATTTTTGATATTTTTGAAGTAAGATAAAATATTTAAAATCAAAAACATAAGTCTCTATTTAAAACAAGTAGTTCTAATTTTGACAAATATTTAAACATCTGTTTACAATTTAAAAATGTTAATATTGTTTGTAGAATAAAATAATTAGAATTAAAATATTTTATCTTATATTAGAATGTGCACATATGTATGTGATATTATGTATGTTTATTTAATAATTTGTAATATAGTATTAACAAATATTTGCATATTATACCACATTGTATGTGTACATGTATCTAGAATCATCTATATATTGTTTACATAGGAAATATTAGCTTATTAATGGATGGAATATTTTTATAATGGATTACCATATCTAAATTCATTTATAATTAATGCAAGGTTAAACAGAATAATATTTATTAGTTTATTAATGATGGCAATATTTATATTATTAGATCTGCATTTGTGTGCATACACATTAATGCTATCCATAATTTATATATTTGTAAACTAAAATTTAAATTATGTTATATGCATAGTTTTGTTTGTCAATTTATGGAAATATCAACTTTTAAGTCAAAATCAGAATAATGTATTTCTATTATAGTGTTTAACAATCTTCATTTTTTTATTATTTCTAATTAATAAACTTACTGATCGTTATTTTAAAGTTATTCTAGATCACCTTTAAAGTTCATTCATATTATAAAAATTACTATTTTACTGAAGGTCAGTACACTCAGTATTAAATGGCCAAGAGTACTAATGATTCAAGCATTTTTTTATAATATTATGTATAATTGTAATTTTACCACTTTAAGTAGGTGCACAAAAATTGATACATTGGTAATTGCTTTTAAAACATGTCCTAAGTTTATCATTGGTTAGAAGATAATTAGCCTGTTTTATAATGTATCTCTTTTAAATTCAATTACAAAGAATGATTGTTGATTTAATTAATGATGATGATGATACTGTACATATATATAACATATATATTGTTTATTAATATTTCCCGTGCTAATTTTGCTCACACACATCAATTGATCTGATGATGATTCCCATCACTCCATGACCACCCCAAGTCCATACCATAACAATAAAGAAGCCAAAACAAGATATGTTTTATATTACTTCTTTTATTTTATTCCATTTCATAACATTCTTTCCTCATATTTTTCATTTGCTCTCTCTCTCAAGCCTCTTCTATTTTCTAAAGATAAACACATTTTTTAAATAATAAACTATTTTAAATATTTTCTTACCATTAAGATATTCTGACAGTAAAATGACATCTCCAAGTTGTACAAGATACTTCAATGCCTTTTCGCACCATGTTTCCTTGGTTAAAAAGATAAACCCAGACCAATACCTAATTAATATATACATATATTTATTTAAACTTTTTTACAGATTTATAGAATGTAAACATTGAAATAAAATGGGAATTTTTTAATGTAATTACCTAAATAAAATTCTAGCTACTACATAATCAGACAACAAACAATTAAAACTGACAATATAAGCTAGAACCATGAGATCTATTAATTATATTTGTCTGACTCACATTAAATCAAAGGTGAAACTGCTTTTAGTTTAATATTCTTATAAGTCAAAGAAATAATTTTATATCATCTATTGTATTAAGCTAAAAGCAGTTCCACTTTTGGTTTAAAATAATCAAACAAATACTATTGCTATTAAACAGGCAAAACTCTCCATACAGTAGTGCCACCCTGTGCCAACCCGAGTAATCAATGGATGCCAGAAGGCTTGATAACAGTTATGTGCTAGCATAAGATATGGTGATCATGTGATGTTTACTACTGCTATTATTAGACTATGCGGTGTCAGCTTGTATTGCTAATTTTTAATGAATGCTTCCTGCTTACATTATAGCTAAAAATTTTCTAGATCATTAATAATCAAATATAATTTGTGTAATAATATTATGACTCATATAAAATAATAATTACTACATTCAATGTAAGATTTCCGAATGAGTTTGTAATTTATATATCAGATTCAGTCAACTTCTTCATAATTAGCATACTGCTTAATATAAAGAAGCTGAAAGCTAGTTCTAATAATAAATAATAAATACTTTTTATGAAAGAAAATATCAGTTGAAATTGTTAAATGTTTTTTTTTATAGAAAAATTCAAATTTTATTTATACTTTTCCAAATACATTTAACTGTTAAAAATAATACAGAAATTAATTTTAAAAATGATAATGTTTAAAGTGTATTATTTTCCCTTTCTTTCAGGGAATTGAACATTTGTGAACATTAAATTTAAAGTGATGTCTTAACCAAGTAGGCTCTTCTTCCATATGTTTGCAAAAAGAAATTTGCTGTTAACCGAAAGGAGATCCTTTGATTCCTCTTTAAAACCTTAAAGAAATGGAGCAGGATAAATTCCTAATGTTCACAATATACATTTTTGTTATTACAGCTGTTATTAATATATAATTACTTATATAGTAAATGAACATGGCCACTGACCACCATGTATCAGTCAGCATAGTGAGTTAAGTACTTATAATTTCATATTTTCGAATGAAGAAAGATTGCAAGAAGTGAAAAAATTATTTAATATTAAATGAAATATTGTTGGAATTTATAAAATTAGAAGATAAAAAGACAATTAATTAAAAAAATGGATACGTATTATACTACAAAGACATGAATATTGAAAGCTCAAATGGAATTGGATTCATTATGAATAAAAAGTAGAATAATAATATTATAGAGATTGATGGTGTATCAGACAAGAGTTGCAAAATTAGTTATTCAAATTAAGGGAAGAAACCAAATACAGATAATTCATATTCATGCTTCAACAATTTCTCATGGTAATGAAGAAGTACTTTAAAGATTTGTAAAGTTATATGCATCTTAAAAGTTGTACACTTACTTACTTAGCAAAAGTTGTAAGAAATAAATATTAAGACCCTGCATTCTCTGATTTTAATATTAGTTTAGGAGGAAATATAAAATTAACAATTTATATTTTATTATAGAGAAAAGAGAATATGAATATGTTAATAATAAATACAAAAATCAAAGTTGAATATTCCAAAACTTGGAAATAAATTTTTGTATTTATACAAGTTATTTTTTATTTTTTTGTAAATATATTTGTTGAAGTTTTTTTATAATTACTAATATTGTAGGGAGAATATATAAACTGACTGTTACATATATTTGAATTATTATTACTTTTTTTCTCCCAATAATTATTCTGTATATAAAATAATAATGTAAAGAGAGAATATATCTGTGTCAGAAATAAAGAACTTATAAATAGACAGGAGATTAATGGATGTCATAATTACATTTTAATAATTAGCCTTGATGCTTTTTCTGATATGCATAGATTCAAGAAGTCATAATAATATGTAAGATTATTTTAAGTAAATTGTTTTATTATGTAAACTATTTAGTTGGCTGTGCCATTCTTAAGTTCCCTTGGTCTCATTCCAAATATGTACATGACCAAATATCAGGTTTTGAACAGGGGATATTGTGGGATGTTAAATGTATAAAATATGATGATACCAGAAAATAATGTATCCAAAGGCATTCTTTCAAAATTGAAAATTGCTCTCACCATTAAGGAACAATGTAGTTCAGCTCCATATAGAAAATGTTTTTGCCTGAGAGTTGAGTATATACTTGGAGGAATGTTTTGATGTATCATGATCAGGAAATACAACCTGAGTATCTTATATAAATAGTACTACAAGTACTACATGGTTTAATCATTATTACCAGCAACAATCTTAATTAAATTTAATTAAGAATTTTACATTTTTATTACATTTTTTTATAATGGTAAAAAAATCATAGTGTTGAAATGAATGACTTGTATGTAATATATGGATTTATTTATCTGTCTGTGCTTATGTGAGTCATCAGAATTGTCATCTTCCAGTTTCCTGGTACAACAATATATATATATATAAAACTTCTTTAATCAAACAAGATTAATTCAAAATCTTGCTTACTATATAAGTTCAAAATATTATTATCAATGAGATTATAAATTTAGAACTAAGTATTTTGGATAATTTGAGGCCACATTTTTTTTTTTTTTTATTATCTTCAAAATATTTCTCAAGGATAATAAAACAATTTATTCAATTCAAAAATTCCCAACACATAATGTCTGCACAAGAGACTCAACTTTTTGCTTAAAATTAATTTCAACAGTTAATATTGTTTCAAATTAATTTCATTTATTTTAATTCCTCTGAAAGATTTGTTTTGATTTTTTTTATTTTTTAAATTTAAATTCTCTTTTTAAATCTAAAGTTCTTCCGCTTCATCAAGATGATTTTATTATCTTATAGTGTAAACCAATGAAATTTAAAGTTATCAACTGTCAAATAAAAAAACATTATAAAAATATTAAGTATAAAATATTTTACTTATTATATTGTAAAAAGTAGAATAAAGACAAAAAAAAAAGTTATCATAGTCAAAGATTATAAAATTCTGCCACATATATTTGATAATGTATTTGAAAAATAAATATTCTTACATTTTAATAAATAATATGAATATGTGAGTTTTGGGAATAACCACTAAAACAAAGCATTTTCTGCAATAAGTAGTGAGCTGTATAAAAAAAATAGAAATCTTTAGCAGAGAAAGTGTTCCAATAAAATTTATGGCTTAAATGCTATCCATATTTTTTCTCATCAGTATTTAAATATTTTAAAATTTTATGATTTCCAACTATAATGCCTCTCTCTTAGTGGATAAATCTGGAATTTTTTTTCTTTAATCCTTCTCACAGCTGCTTTTTGAAAGTCTTTTTTTCTTTCTTTCTTGGATATGTTCAGTTTAATATTTGTTTAAATAATTCTTTGTATATATCAGTACTGTTCAAACTGTATAGTTTTGATTTCATTTGTATAATATATTCAATTTTCATTATTCCTCAAAATCTTTTATTGCTTACCCATTCTCTTTTCAACTTCCCTGAAAATCTTCATCAGTAATCCATTTCTGTAACCATCACTTCCTTTTCCATTCTTTCTTTCAACTACAAATGTAATGATACTATTTCATTATTGTATCAAATATTTGTCATTCACTGACTTTTAACATATTCTGATCCCATAATATCCCATGAATGGAAAATAAAGAATAAGTTGTCATTAGTCAAAAAAAAGTTTCTCAAATATAATATCAGGTTTTTAATTTAATAAGAACAGAAGTTTATTATGATATATACAATGAATTCATAAATAACTACAGAGTAAATAATAACTGTACTGCAATTAATCGAAGAGAACAATATATATGTAAATATAGACATAAAATATTAAGACACCTGATAATAATATGCAACTACGAATGAATAGATACTAATTTCTATAAAAATAATCAATAAAATGAAAGGGCATATGAACTGAAATCATTAGTTTTGAAAAATCTTTTCTTCAACTGTTCATTCAATATCATCAATTACATTTAAAAAACCAATATAATTTTTATGTCAATTATCTTATTGAAAGTATAAAATAGGTTATACACACATTAATAAATACATTGCTTTTTATTACGAAACAGAATACATACAAATATATTTCAGAATATTTTCTGAATTGTAATTGAACATTGATAGTTATAGATTTTTGAAATGAAAGATTTTAGTACTACATCTTTATGCTTAATAGACAGATCACAAAATCTTAATTTACACTGTGGTTCCTTCCCAATACTGTAGATAGTATTATTATAAATGAATTGAAACTATTAATAAATGTGATTTGTAAAGCTAAATATGACAAAAAATGAACTTGATCCTTTGATGATCATAGGTGAAAAAACATAAGACTGAATTGTAAAATCAACATTGAATCAATGGATTTATGTATGTGTATATATATATAAATTATTGTTTAATTTCAAAGCCAAGGATTAAAAAAAATCACTAAGTAGTTTAAATTACCCAAACAAAAACGTCCATAACTTTAAATCTTTTAAAAAAATATAATAAGAATAATTAAGACTCTTATTGAATTTTTCTATATAACAATTTTATATACTTCTATACATATCTCTGCACTTATATTTAGATAATAACTGGAACAATAAACTTTCTAAGTTCTAGTTATTCCAACATAATGCCATTCGGTGCCAAATCTGCTTTGCAAAAATAAATAAATTAAAACCATTTTAATTGACATTTCCAAAGTTTTTTATTGAAAGCAGATTGAACAATAATATTTATCAGAATCTTAAATCTGACAGAAATGTTCAGAGTATTTTACATTAATTCACAATGAATATCCATTCATTTCAACATCCTTGCAAACAAACAACGGAATATCAAATGCATATATATCAAATAATATAGTACTAATAATATGTAATAGCTAAAATGGTACACTTTCTAAGTAGTAGTTATATCAATGCAATTATAAATTTATTTAACGCACATTGATTACATAAGTAATATTTACTAAGGCAATAAACCTCAAGAATGTGTACTTGAAAATGCGAAGATAGGGACCTCTACAGGTCTTAACCACAAGCTTATGCTTTGGAAGAAAAGACCTGTAGAGGTCCCCATCTTTGCATTTTCAAGCGCACATTCTTGAGGTTTATTGCCTTAGTAAATATCAACGCAATGTATAGTGTTAGATCTGCCTTGCAAATGAAAAAAAAAATCATTTGTGTTTCAGAGATCTTGTAAAAAAAAAAAAAATTGATTATTTGCTTACAAAGATGTTAAAATGGAAAGTTATTGCTTTATTTTGCGAAAGCTATTTGAATATTGTGAAAATATTTCAGTTAGATTTGAAATTGATAAATATCATTGTTTGATATGCAAATAAAAATGGATTCATTTTTTTATTTACAAAGCAGATGTGATACTGGAGAACATTGCACTGATATAAGTAATGATTAAAAAATTATATCATTCCAGTTATTATATATTATTAGCATTGCATTATTTGATATTATTTATTAAATTATTATTCTTTCTATTGATGTATTGGTATGTTGAATCAATGATCAAAAGCAACCAGATATGTAAAGCACGGAATTTAAACAGATAAAACAATGGCAGTACTAACTTAAATGTATTATGCTGTATATATGATACTATAACATATTAAAAATTAGCTCAAATAAAAAAATTAGATTAAATTGAAAAATTCACTTCTCTTTTGAAAATTTATTATTATGAATATACACTAGCAGAAGGAAAAAGTTTAGTCTATAAATTTAAACATTCTTTGAATAATTAATTTACATATTATTGCCAGTTTAACTTTGAGCAAATTTAGTTTAAAATTATATATATATATAATCATGAAGTTTATATTTTGAATGATATTATAATTTAAAATTATAATAATATTTAAAGTGTTTAATAAAACTATAAAATATTAAATCATTTATAATCAATATTTATTACTTATGGAAAAATAAATTCTAATTAAAATTTTGAATAAAAGTATGTAACAAACTTATGAGCATAATTGATGTATTATAACTTTTTATATCCAGATAAACAATTTTCATTCATAGAGAACTGAATATACTTTTAATATTTTTCTTTACATACCCAACTTTTTCAAAAGTCCTTTTTAAAGTCTCTTTGGGAATATTATTTTGGTTCAAAATATTCTTTAGAAGATTTTCATGTTTCCATTCAAACAAGTGACTACCTGGCCTAATCAAATAAAAAATACAATATTATATCAAGTGAGATGATGATGACAAGTATAATTCATTAGTAATGTGGTTGTATATAAATAAAATTTTAAAAAATAATATTAAGCTCAAAGATGAAATAGTTCTCACCTGGGTAATCCACAATCACACATCACATTTGAAAGCAAATTTGATTTCGTTAAAGCTTCAACAACGGTTATAATAACTTCTTTATCTTCAAAAAATTTACGGAAATAATCTGCATTTCTAAACAAACAGATGTATAATAATGTAAAAATCTAATACATATAAAAGACTAAAAATTTAATATATGTTGTAATTTTTATTCATTTAATATCCCAACAGATATTAATAATTTTTTTTTTCTTTTTCCAGTAAAGAAGTTGTGTATGTCAAGGGAGGCAAAAAAAAAGGTAGTTCAAAATCATGTAATGATTAATTCATTCTGAAACACAATTTCTTTATTATAATGCATTATGACATCCATAAAACGGCCTCTGTGGTATAGCATGATGATAGAATGTCAAGACTCTGGAATTTGGGATCATAGGATTTCTGATACTCAAACTTCTTATGAATTCTTGAATAATAAAGCCATTTGAATTTTTTATTATTCATAAAGTGGAATTTCTATGTTTCTGAGCTTTAAGGAATTGTAATCTCATGTATACACATGGATAAAAGATAAAATAGCTTTTAAATGACTTACTGCAGGCCATAGTCCTCTCCAACAGCCATCCAAAAATGAATAATAGATGGGAAAGCATTACTCATTATAATATATAATTTTTGGATAGAAAGAGTTGCAAATTTTCATTTCTTGTCTATTATCTAAATAAAAATAGATTGATACTCATTACTTATTGAATAACTATCTGGATTGGAGAAGAAATACCAAGAATAAAAAAAAAAAAAACCTTAAGTTTACTTATAATCTAAAAAATAGCTAGAGGTTTTATCTGCAAGGATTCAAATTCCAAGTTGGATGTATAACAGGTAGATGTGTTAATCACTGTAGCATGATATCCTTACATATATATTTTAAAATTTCAAATATTTTACTGTTAAATTTGGTAAAATCAGAAACTTAATTTTATATAGTAAACTAAGTAATAAGTTATTTTGAGTTTTAATTTGTCTAACTGTTGATAGACATTATTATAAATTATTTGTTATTGTATCAACAACAATCAAACATGTAACTATGGGAATTTCAACTTTAAGAAAAAGAAAAGACTAATCTAGAAATGCATTTAGCAATGAATATACAAACCAGTTTATGAATCAAAAATATGTCCACATATAGAACATGTTGGTCCATTTTTCAGTTTAATATTTTTCAATGCTGTCTTTTAATTTCCCGGCAGAAAAATTTTCTTTTTGAAATATTTCAACAGATGTTGTCTGAGCCTGTTGCCAGAGATGTCCCAGAGTAATTGATCCACGAGTATTTCCTTGACAAACTCCCCACACCCACAATCTTTCACTAGCTTCCTCAGGGCTGAAATGTATTTCTTTACTGTATCATTCTTAAATTGTTTTCTGTTCCTTAAATGTAAGCAAGTTATTTGGTAGAATGGTTGAGGGCTAAAATATTTGCTTAGTTTTTTTAATTAATTTCTCATAAGGTACATTGTGTGTTGATTATCTCAATAACTTTTTTACCAAAAAAAATGTAAGAGTGCTGTGACATTTTGCTTATTGTTCTCTATTCTGTTTAGTGTGAAAAAATTTTCAACTTGGATTAAGTACAATGGCCATTCAGTGGCATTACCCACATCAAATTTGGCAATATAAGCTTGCCCAAATAATGATATTTTTAATTCTTCAAAATTAGTTTGAATTTTCAAACTGCTATTTTGCTCTCTAAGATAAGTTCAAACTACACGACTGCATCAAGTTTTGCTACGTCTTAGCTCACTAATTTCCAGAGTATGAATAATCATTTAGTATGGAATCTGATTTTTTGAGGACACAAAGAACATAGTGATTCAAAACCAATTTTATACGATTTAATATACACAAATATAATATATATAGATACATCAATCAAAACGCTATTCTATTTTAATATAATCTGATCACAGCTAATTAGGCATAAATCCTTTCTATTATTAAATCTATTCACTAACAATAAAAATACTAAAGGCAGTACTTTTGCCTTTACTATTGTCATCATCCTTTACACCTGGTGGCCCTTAAGTCATTTAAAATAATAATATTGAGGTGATCTGTTATTATCCTAGTCGGGTTATTGAAACCAGAAGCAGAAATCCTGGTGTTAAGACATCCTCCATTGATTTCTTCCACTGCTTCACACTTGTGTCATAGTTACCTCAAAGAAAACAAAAGCCCATGTTCCTTTTTTCTCCAATTTTTATACTTTCCATCCTTTTGTTTTCTGGAATAATTAATCTCATTAGAGAAAATCCAGGTGGTGAGTGTATTATGAGTTTAATCTTGCCTTTGTAGATTCAATTATTATTTTAACTCATACTAATTAAATTTCCTCCATTATCTGATATTTATTTTTCCTTCTGATAATAATTACTGTTACATAATATGTTTTAATTAAATATTTTTTATTACAACAATTCAATTAAGCTGATTCTGGCTATTTATTATTTATCTATTTTATTTATTTATTTCCCCTCTCTGTAATTAATCTCGTAACTTATTTTATTAAAATACATATATTTCAAGGTGATAAAGAAGACATAAATTACAAACCTATCAGTCTTTTATCAATTTTATATAAATTTTTTATAAAGATAAACACAACTCAGCTAGAGAGAACTTTGGATTTCAACCAACCAAAAGACCAAGCTGGATTTAAGAGTTTTTTTTTTTTATACAGTGGATCATATCCAAATATCGAGAGAAGTTATAGAAAGGACCAATGAATATGAGTTGTTATTATGCTTTGGATTTGTAGATTTTGAAAAGGTATTTGATTCTATAAGCATTTCTTCAATGATTAAAGCATTGGATCATCAAGGTATAGACCTAGGATATTATCATATTCTGAAGAATATTTATAAAAATGCAATAGCAGCAATTATAATACATAATACTGCTGGAATTAGCATTTAGAAGGGTGTACAACAGCATGACTCCATATCTCCAAAACGTTTTACAGCAGTGCTGCGAGAGGTATTTTATAGATTAAAATGGGAAAATAAAGGGATAAAAGTAAATGGAGATTATTTAAGTTATTCAGATTTTGGAGATAATATAGTTGTTTTTGCAAACAATGCTTCAGAGCTTCAGGAAATGTTGCAAGAATTATCAATGAAAGTAAGAGAGTAGATTTAAAAGTAAACATTAAAGAGACTAAAGTAATGCTCAGTGGATTTTCTCAAAAGATGAAAATAAAGATTGATAAGGATGAGTTAGAACTTAACAACTACAAATACCTTGGTCAGATTATTACTAAAGATGCAAACATCATGGATGAAATTAATCATAGAATTAAACTTGGTTAGAGTGCTTTTGGTAAAAATAACTTAATATTACAAGGAAATATGGTTATATGTTTGAAAAAGAAGGCTTTTAATAAATATGTTTTACCAGTACTTAATTATGGATCTCATACTTGGATACTTAACGAAGAGTAATACTGAGACTTCAGACCACTCAAAAAAGTATGAAGATGCATGTTAAGCATAACAAGAAGAGATCAAAAACAAAATACACGGTAAGAGAACAAACAAGTGTTATTGACATCGTTGGAAAAATTAAGGGATTGAAGTGGAGTTAGACTGGACATATTGCTGAAGAAATGACAATAGATGGATAGTTGAAATCTTAAATTTGATTCTAAGAGATTGTAAAATACCTAGAAAGAGATCACATATGAGATGAATGGATGAAATAAGGAAGGGTGCTGGAAGATGTGGAGAACAGAGGCTAGAGATTGGAGAAGATGGACTGAACTTTAAGAGACTTTCATTCTGCAGTGGATTGATAAAGGTTGAAAATGATGATGATATAAATTAAACAGCTCCTGATTATGATAATGATACAAGATGTTAGCCTAACTCTTTTTTATATTTAGATAATGTAAATTACTTATTTTTGGTTTTAAAAGTTTTTCTTTTCAATATTAGTACATTAGCAATCATTTATTTTTACTATATATATATATACATTCACTCTATTTAGTTTATTAATAAAGATATAAAGTACCTAAGAAATCAATGATTAATTAATAATTCTATTTAATGGGTGTAGAATAAAATCTAAATTTTAAAAATACATTCACTCTAAAATAGTTTATTAATAGAGATATAAGTATGTTCAAGTATATTTGTATTCATGTATTTGTATTGTGTTTGTTACAGTTCTGAAGAAGATTGCTGGGGCAATCAAAACTGTCAATAGTGGGTTGTAAAAAGTAATAAAGAAGATAAATGATATTAATATTATCTAAAAAATGAATGGTTAATTATTCTATTTTATGTGTGTAGAACAAAATCTAAATTTTAAAAATAATTTAAATCAAATCTTACCAACCAATAGCTTTATTCAGTGCCTATTTTGCTCTCACCCAGTTTCATCAGATATTTAATGAACAATATCAGAAGCTCAGAAAATTATGAAGAAATGATATTTTAAAATTAGCTGTCCACTCCATCAATCAAGAATGTGAATATTATTCTACTACCAGACATCTTAAAATGTGCTGTATAAATTCAATATTAAGTTAATTTATTGATTTGTGAGATATAAATTGTATTTCTAATTTTGAACTTCATTCTATACACATTGAATACAGGGATTAACCACTAGTAGTTTATAAGTCTGCATGCTATTATACATTTTAATCATTTCAAATATAAATTTTTTAAAAAGGATTAAGATGTGTTTGAATATTCATGCCACATTAGCATATCTGATGATGAGCAACAGGGACATCTGAAAAGTTTCTGATTCATAGTAAAATATGTATCATGATGAGATATTGACAGTTAGGTTTTCTTAATATATTGACTTTGGAACATAAATTACATTTAAAATGTAATATTTTTATTCACACATTGAATAAAGTGCTTAATAATTTATTCAAAAAAATAAGCAAATGATTTAGTGCTCAATCATTTGCACCGGAGATGACGGAGAATGAACCTTGATCAGTGAACTCTGAACCCCAGATTCCACCATTCTCTCATTATACTAAACTATACATAGCAATAATTCATTTAATAAATTAGTTAAATAAATACATAGTTCCCCCCCCCTTTTTTTTTTTTTCAAAATTGGCCCACAAAAACCATATACAAAAGTATCACTCACATACTGATTCCCAGTACAAATCTTGTTTATTATATAAACAAATTTCTCTACAATTGTATATATATCACCTTGCAATTTAATTCCACCTACATCTTGAACATATCCTATAATCATTTTCAATAACTATTTGCAATTACTACTTTATACATTTGATTTCACTTTATATTACTATATAAGGGAATAATTGAAAACAGATATTGAAAAAGACCATAGGATAAGATCAAAATATAAGCAAAATTGTAGAACAGTGCATATATATATAATGTAGAATTAGTTAATTCATAAAATGAAATTTGTAAAAAAAAAAATGAGTATGTGGATTACAATTTATATATATATTCATTTACTAAATATATATATAATTTTGAAAATTATTTACAAATTTAAAATAGCTAGTTCTTTAGGCTAAAAAACAGACAAACAAAAAATTACTTAGATTTATTGAAATCACAAGCAGCTTCTGATATGGCATAGGCAAAATGGATTAAAGTATCAGGTAATTGACCAAATCTTCGAATAATGTACAAAGAGTCAAGTGGTGACATATCACTATGTTTCTTTAAAAGTTCAACAATGTTTTCTGGATATTCTTTAACTTCCCTGAAAAAAAACCCAAAGATTATTCTGAATATGATTTAATATTAATTATAGAATTAAATAAAGAAACACAAAAATGCATACCTGTAAATATTAAATATTGGGAGAAATTCATATTGATAATCTGAAATATAATGTTTAAATTGCACAATTTTATATTCACAATAATAAAACACTTCATAAAATTATATATTTGAATTATGCAATGATATATATGTAATATAAAAAAAAAACTTTAATGTTTATTCTGTATTTGCAAAACAAGAACAGCAATAATAAAAACAAATGTTTTCATACATATTTAAGGAAAAATTAATATATTAAATCATATTCTAATTTTCATTTACCGATATAATGAATGTCTTGACAAAAAGAACTCAAATCATTTGATATATACTGCAAAAACAAATTTTATTTTAAATATTCACTTCATTTAAACTTCATTGAAATTATTCACACACAAAATAAATAAAATATATGGAAATGTTGAATGCAGTCGTGTTATGCCATTAAAAAAAAAACAAAAAACATTATCACTTTAGCTACATAGGGCAGATCTCAAAAGTCACTTCAAATCACATTTTCAATTTTTTCAACAATTACTTGTCTTAATTCCTTTAATAAATATTCAGTCACTTTTTTTATATCTCAATATTTTAGTAAGCAAACATTGCTACTTTCCTTCAAAAATTGGTTTTATAGCTTTTTTAAAATTATTTTTTCTGTTTTATACAGAATGCAAATTTACAGATTTCCACTTCAGATAAAAAATTTAATCTTTTTTTAAAATTCCAATTGCACAAATATTACTGAAAAAGTGAAATAATAATTGAGTAGCCAACTGCAGAACGAGAAACTTTTCAACAGCTCTCCACAGAACCATGAAAAAGGCAGTAAACATTAAGCTTGCCAAGTGCTAAGTGGCGAGAGTTTGGATATTTTTGCAACTTTGTTCTATTCTGTAGCTAAGAATAGCAAGCTATTAAATTACTGACTAATATTGAATAGTAAGTTGGATTAGGCTGTGGATTGGCTCTCTAAAAAGAATTAAAAAAATCAAGCTTATTGACAAAATTTTCAAATTTATTTGCAACTATGAAATGCTTCAGAATTATTATATTTTAATTGAAAATCTGTTTGGCTACTATATTTCTCATTCTAACTTCAATAATCATAATTCAATTTAATCATCTTAAATACTTAATAATTGCATTAATCTGCCTTATTTCTGAAATAAGGCATTTTAATTTTTTCTATTTATTTTCATAGCTTTGTAAATATTCATTTATATTAAATTAAATTATAAAATTCCCAATCTTTTGGCTTTTAAGTAATTCACTACTGGGCAAAAGTTTCTCAATATATTTTTTAACAATGAAGATACTATTTTTCAGGTTTTATCCTTCAACTAAGAATACCTATATAATCATTTACCAAACGATAATTGGATAATTATTTAAATTGAATTATGGACTGACTAGTAAGCTTGCTTGAATTGTAAAAAAAATTTCTTCTGGATTTGAAATCCAAATCATGAATATTGCAAATAAATAAATATATTGTACACTATAAAGCCTATCTATCAGAAATTTCATTTAACAAATAAATTCTTAATAAATTTTCCCATCTTTTCACAGCAGGGCAACAGTAGCTAGGGTAAACAAATATGAATAGATTCAACACTAAACAAAGAATAAAATGTGTTCAACTAGAAATAGCAAGTAAACAAAAACTACTATAAAAAATAGTTCATTAGCAATCACTCACATAAGAAAAAGATTAGTATCATTACAACACCATTTGATAAAGGCAAAAGCCAGAAAATAATCTGGGAATTACATTATCATCTGGTAGAGAAGAGGAGAAATACTGTTATAATAAAGGGCTGTTTATATTTCAATTTTTAAACTGCTGTAATAAGTGCAATATTGCTGCCCAAACTGCTGAATTGTACCCTCCCCTATTACTCAAAATAATGGATTCAATATAATTGATATATGATATTAATATTCTTTAAAACTAATTCCTAAAAAATGAATACTTAAAAATTACAGTAGTTTAAAAACTTGAGAGTAAATTCTATCACAATTACAGTAATCACATTTTTGAGGCATTTATACATTTTTTTGAAAAACTGTTTATAGAAATTTGCACTATTTAATTTACTTCAATATTTAGAATAACTTTCTGCATTAAGTAATTATACATATAAAGTGCATATATATATATTTAATTGATTTAGTAATTTTAATGCATTAGGTTTAACACTATGTGGGAAACATCATTACTAATAGCCATCTCTCATATCACTGATACTAATTAAAATTATTCAGTAAGATAGAATATGAATCTGTAACAAAACAATACATAATCTGGCTAGCTCTGATCATATCAAGGTTCTTCAAAATTTATTGTTAACTGGTCTTAAAAAAGGACAAAAACGTCTTTCTAAGACCTCAGTTTTTAATTAGCTGATTTACTTCAGCTGACCATTTAATTTCATTATTATATTTACTTTGATTATAATATAGATTAAAGCACAATATATCTCACCTAGTTCACATTTAACATTTACATTAACAGCAAAAAGTCATTACATATTCTATTATCTAAGCATGAGTAATTATTGAATACTATCAAAAATAATCAAGTCATCAAACTAGTTTCTGGCTGTCAGTAAGAAGCATTAGATTGCACAGATTCATACAGCAGACATCTTTTATATTATTTAAATAAATGATTTAAAAGGGACAACATTTTAAACTTTTGAAACTAAGTCAATTTTCATATCTAGATATATAAATGATGATTTAGATCTAATATGAAATAAATATTAAAATGAATACATTCTGATTTTAATTTTCAGAAAATTAAAATAAAAATAAGCAGACAATTCAATGTTAGTTGCGGCATTTTTATTTTTTACTAAAAGCAGTTCACATATGAACCTATTATTCACAAAACACTATTTCAGATATATACATACTGTAATTCATGGATGATTTTGGAAATAAGTGTAGATTATTAAAATATATACTTATCTATTTTTTAGAAAATTACACATTTCATACATATGTAATTAAATGGGTAATTATATATTTTAATATTTTACATGGTTATTATTGAAAGCTTCCATGAATTATGTATATCTTTGGCCCATGAAAACCATCACTTCAGTAATATATATGAGGTCACATTGAAATTATTGAGACACAACAAAAACAAAAACTTTAAGAATTGTTAATTGCTTGTGTATTGGGTTTCGTCATTAAGAATGCATGAGAAATTAGTTGAACACTATTAATACTTTGATAGCTGTGAGGTATCCTTCAACATTAAGAGACATGGAGTTGAAATGGCATATTACATGTTATGATTTTAGTTATATTCAGCATTTAGTGATAAAGACCAACATGGACTATGTTTAGATGGTTTAAGGAATTTTATAATGATAAATATATGAGACTGCCTATTGCAGCAGCTACTCCAAAAAATATGGCTTGTATTTGTGAAATAAGACAACAAATGATTCTTAAATGATAAATATCACCTTTGAAATTAGATTTGCAGCAATATATAAAATACATCAAGCAGATATGAAGCTTAAAAAAAATTGTTTAAGGTTGGATTCCATATAAATTGATAGAGAAGCAAAAATCTGAGCAAGTGAGAATCAGGCAACAAGTTTTGGTGATGGCAGTCCCGAGTCATTACTAAAATTATAACAGATGATTAAACTTAAATTCCTTTTTATGATATATTGATACATTAAGAGTATGTACATCAAGAAAATAGAGTATGGATGTTTGCCAATCACTGTGAAAAGACATTCACTGAAAAAAAAAAAAGTATGCTGTTTTTGATATAAACGACATTGCTAACCTGAAGTTCTTCATAGCCTGAGAATAAGAGACTTAATGCACCAACATGATGTGTCTTCTCATATTACTACTTCCTAAGAAAAAATAAAATGAGTTATTGAACACCCACCATACTCACTTATGTGTGCCTTCTGGTCACTTTAATCATAAAAAAGAATCTACACAGTAGATGTTTTATTTCAAAAGAGGAGATTGACACTGCTATAAGAGTTGTTTTTTGATTCCATTATAAAAAATGAGTGCAATGACATCTGTTTATGGAATATTTGTCTTCAAAAATGCACTGATGCTGGAAGTGACTGCTATGAACACTTATAAAGTTTTATGTGTTTATCTTATATAGTTTCTCCATATCTCAACAAATTCAATATGACCCTCAAATATGAGCAAAATGACTCATTTTCTTTTGATAAATAGATATTCAAGTTTTTATGAGATTTTAATGTTTTGTAGCAGTGGGACAGATCATCATCTGCAACAAATTTACATAATATTTCACATCACATATTTCTAATATTACATGTATATATATATATATAGTTGTTCTCCTTTATATATTTTTTTTAAATAAAAAAAAAACTATGTACAAAATGAAAGATGTTTAATGAAGATTGAAAAAAGATTTCTGGTTAAAAAGTTCTACATATAAGTGGCATGAAGAAAGAGGATTGAGTTTATTGTAAAAAAAGTATGTTGAAAAAAAAAATCAAATAAGACATATATTTTTAAAAACAGAAGAACAATCAAAGCAAGCTAAGAAATAAAGTGATTACGACATTGTTAGAGAAATAAAAATGAGCAACAAAGAAGAAGCATTCATTTACCACTAACTTAATTAAGTAGATTAAAGAACTAAAGTTTTCTAAATGAAACTCAACCTATCACTTCTGGTGCTTGAATTTGATATGACTTATAATATATTTGAACTTCGTTGCTCCACTTCGGAAATGAGAATAATACACGAATATGAAGTTTGGACTATAACTACACTAAGCCAAAATATCAAAAATGATAAAATTAAATACAAATAAGATCAATAATTTGAAAAATATCAGTCAAAAGAATAAAAAAATTTCAAACTATATCTTTTAATGAAAAGACATAATTAAATTTTGAACAAAATTAAATTTAACTTTAGCATAATCTTACTGAAATATTATTTTAATGTCAACCAACATTTAATGGTAAAATTAATTATGTATTTTGAATGAAGAAATGTAAGGAAAAAAGGATATAGCAGTCAGTTATGAAATATGCATTGGATAACACTATTTCAATTTAACAGGAATGATTAAGAATAATAATTAGATATTCATTTTGTAAACTTAAAAAATAGATCATATTAAGAAGTCTTGCTAAGAAACATTTTATAGCAGCTTTGATATAAAACCTTGAAAAGATTCAACCAACTGTTTTATCATTCTAAACTGCTTAATTGTGTTTTGTAAATAAGATATATAGATTAAAAGATTATCAGTATAATGACTATTTAACATTCAATTGTTCAAGATATGAAAAAAATTGAAGAAATATTTTTTTTTTCATTACTTTGAAAAGAAAAAATATATAGGCAATACATTAAGAAATGATCTCGTTACACTTTTTAAAAATGGGTTGAATATTAAAAATTTTCGATCAATCCAACAAAATATACCTAATTCGTAAAAAGGCCAGAAGAGAAGATTGACACCAAACTAAACTTAGAGGTATAAGTTTCCAAAATGATAACTAGAATATCATCTAATATATTTACTCATTTGACATATATTCACTTTGTGCTTTAAAAAAAACAAAATCTATTTTGTAAATGCAGAAAATCTTAAGTAATCATATTAGAAACATAATGTATGAGAGATTAACGACTAGATTAGTTACCTCAATTTACATTTATCATTATCAAAATAATAACTATAGGTTATTCAATTATTCATGATCTATAAAAAAAAATTAAAAGATCATTTGTAAAAAATAAAATAAACAACTCAAAATTAAATTCAGCTTTACAATTGTGAATGGATGGAAACAACAATAAAAAAAAACAAAAAACAACAGTTTAACATTATTCAAGATAAACTAGTTTGACATAATATAAGTAAATTATTCTATTGATCTAATTTACATTTTTTAAAACTTTTAGATCCCCAGTAGAAAATTAAAATACAACCCAGCAATTTTAATATGCACACAGATATTTTTTCAATAAAAAAAGGTAAATATTTTTTTTTATTTTAATTTTTTTAGTTATATATTTTTATTTCTTTTTTTGCTATATGCTAACAAAATGTTTTTTTTTTTTTGTTGCTTCTTGGATTAAAAAAAGAAAACAAGTTAGATTCTCTTAAATATTCAAAAGATATGTTTTCTCCACACTAAGTACATACCCATATATATTTGTGTGAATTGAAAAAAATACAAAAATTATCAAAGATTCAAGTAATTTGATATAACTTCTCATACCTAATAGATATGAGAAATCATATTTTGGAGGCTCTAAGATTAAAAGTTTAAACACTATATAGAGGAAATAGTTCATGCTGTTACTTTTTAAATATATAAAAAAACAAAACAAGATAAATCTACCAAAAAGAAAGATTTTATACGAAGATTTATGGACACCCCAAGCTTTTATTTTAAGTTACATATAACAACTAAAATTGCAATTAAAGAAAAAAATTTTTTTTAGTTTTTAATGCATTACTCATAAAATTAAATAAAAGCATTTTTTATTTTTTAATATTCAGATATTTTGCAACTGATTTTTTGTAATTATTCATTTAAAAACTGAGAATCTAAACAACATTACCATTACTTCCAATGAAATTCATGTGTGTTAAAAATCGTTTACAAGATTTTAATGTTTATAAAGGCAATGTTTTAAAAAAGTTTTAGTTAAACAATTAAGAGAAATTAAGATTTCAGCTTTTTTTTTTTTCTTTCTATTTTATTTAATTTTAAACTCTTTTCAGTGAATTATTTAAGAAATTTAATAAAAGTATATGTTTAAAATATATACTGGCAGCCATTGCACCACTGAAAACTTACTGAACCATTTCAACATAGGTTGGAATACTGATGAACCCTGAATTATTGCAGTATTGTACAGCATTATCATCAATATTTAACATATGTACAAAATTTGAAGAAAATCTGTTCAATAAAAGTAAGTAAAAAATTGTTTTCAAAATTTAAACTCTTACTGGTGGGTCAGTGCATGGAGATTTATAATATTTAAGAAATAGTGCATTATCGGAGGTTGATTTCTATTTTAATAATTTCCAAACAAACAAAACAAATAGAATTTCTAAGTTAAATAAAGACATTTAAAAAGATCACTGGATAAAGATTTAAACAGATGATTTACATTCAAATAAAAATTGGTAAAATAATTAATATTGTAAATTGGATATCATTTGTATTCAAACATACCCTTTCTAACTAAAAATATTTACATATTCATTCATTGACCAATAATAAATGACTAGCTGTATTGATTAAAGACCAGTTAAAAAATCCTGTTTGTTTTGAAACCACTAAGCATCACATGATCACCATCTCTTATACTAGCACATAATTGTTATTAAACAAGGCATGTGATGTGATGTATTTGGCTTCTTAAACGAAGTCAAGAATATCTCAGCAACTATGCCCAGATAAACCTGTTAGCCACTTTATTTTCCATTCCCCACTCTAAGTCTTCCCATATTCTGCCCCATCCCATTTCCACAACATAATCCTTGTCAACTCTATGGCCTTTAAATCTAAATCCCCCTTATCTTTTCGCAAACCCAGCATAAAAACTACTAACTCACTTTCTGTATTGTCACTTTGTTCATACCTATTCTCCCATAACTTCATTATCTGTACCCTTTCTGCTTTCAAGCATTTACATTCAATCAACAGATGCCTAATATTTTCTATACCTTCCTTACACAATTTGCACACTAAATCACCCATAGTTTTCCATTTACATGTATATTCTCTTGTTGCTAAAGATCCCGTTTGAGCCTTAAACAATAAACTACTTTCCTTACTATTATCATAAATTAACTCGCTTCCAATATTCCATTTACTTCTATATATATTTAAACTCTTCTTACCCTCCATACTACTTCTCCATCTCTCCAACTCCCTATTTTTTATTAATGCTTCTATTCTTTTATCCCATTCCTTACCACTATAACACTCAACAATCCTCCTAACACAATCATCCCACCTTTTATACAAGTATACCGATATAAATTCTTTATCCAAATCTTTTGCATACCGCATTACCTTTCTCACCCATCTTGTTACCTGCCCTTTACTCATAACCCAATTAAACACTATTTTGGCTATTCTTTTACTATCCATAAACTGCAACCTACCAAACATTTTCATTTTACTTTTTGCATCTCTCATATAGAAACTTGACCATCCCATTTCTCCTTGAATTGCCTCCTTTGCTGTCCACATCTCTGCATCTAATGCATGTCTTCCTACTTCCCTTTGTACTTTCTCTAAATAATCTAAAATCCTTTTACTAACACATAATGCATCATTACCATATGTTAACCCTGCTACTGCAACTCCCTTCCATACAATTCTAGCTACATCATATTTATTATATGAAAATACTGTTAGTTTCTTTACCAAACCTTTTCTTTTCTTTGCTTCATTTACCAATTTTTTCTCCCATTCAACCAAGCAATTTTCCTGATTACATAAGATGATTCCCAAATACCTATATCTATCCACCACACTTAACTTTATATCCCCCAATAAAAAAACTACATCCTCTCTTTCCCCAGTATTAACCATCATTATATTTGATTTTTCTTCACTAAATTTAATCCCCATCTCTTTACCCACCCTTGCACATGTCCTCAACATAATATCCATATCTTCTCTTCTTTCTGCACATAAAAAGATATCATCTGCAAAAAAAAGACCCGACAAAGTATATACTCCTTTGCCACCTATTAATGGTATCTCTACCCCTCTTCCTAGTCTTTCTATTGCTTTTTCCATTTCATTCAAAAACAACAAAAACAAAATCGGTGACATAGGGCATCCTTGCCTTAATCCCACTCCATTTTTAACTTTAACTGATTCTATATCCCCTAATTGGTAAGTATAATAATTATTTTCATATAATTTCTTAATAATATTTACTAAAGCTTCATCCATTCCCAAATTGGCTAATCTTACCCATAATCTATTTCTATTTACTCTATCATATGCTTTCTCTATATCTATAAAACTCATATATAACGATCTACCTGAATTCCTACTCATCTCCATAAGTTGTGTAACTACAAACAAATTATCTCCTATACGCCTATCTGACCTAAAATCTCCTTGCATTTCCCCCACTACATTATTCTCTTCCATCCATTTTACAACTCTTCCAGCTACCATATATGCGAAAACTTTATATAAAACTGATGTTACCGCTATCGGTCTATAATTATTTAACTTTCTATGATCCTTACCCTTTCCTTTAAATAATAATCTTATTCTTGTATTACTCCAACTACCCGGAAAAACTGTCTTCTGCACCATCTTATTAAAACATGATAATAACTTTGCTTTTGCTCTATGCCCTAAATTCATTACCATCTCTGCTGCCCATCCATCTAAACCTCTCGCCTTTCCACTTTTCAATCTCTTTCCTGCCTCATTCAATTCATTTTTTGTGAACCTAATATTCCCACTACAAACTGCTTTCATGTTTTCTATCACTAATTCCTTCACATCTAACATCTTTTCTATATCCATTACATATCTATTTAAGATTTTCTCTAGCTTGCCTCTAGAGCTACATTCTATTCCCTCATCATCTATTAATACTATCTCTCTTTCCCCTACATTTCTCCTTTTAATATAATTCCAAAATTTTTTACTCCCATCCTTCCACTTTTATTAATATCCTCCAACAATTTATTATTTAACTTCATCCTCTCTCTATAATTATCCATTTTAGCTAGCTTCTTCTTTTCTAAGTACTTTCCCCATTTAGCATTAATATCATTTTCACTTTCTTTATTCTTAATGGCACACTTATATTCTCTGCATGCTTTTTTCCTTTCTTTTACACTTTTACTAACTCTCATTTTTTTATTACTTTTATTCTTCTTCATATTCTCGACTAAAACCCTATTTGCCACTTTTTCTACTTCACCACACCAGTCCTTATACTCATCCCCAACCAACTGCTCCATGGTTTCTTCAACTTTTATTTTATACTCTTCCAACTTATTCTTATCATTCACTCTCCATCCACATCTTTCACTATTATTTCTACCTTTATTTCTATCCTCCATCACATTACTAACCATTTCTATTACAATAAAGTTATGATCACTATTACACACTCTCTCTTCATTATCAAACACCTTAATTTTTCATATTTTATTCATTCCCTCTTTCTCTACCAATACATAATCTATTGTGTGAAATACATTATTCCTAGACCATGTGTATTGTCCATCATATACATTTGATAAATTCCCAATGCTCAAATTTACTCTTTGACAAAATTCCTTCAAAAACTGACCATTCTTATTATCTACATCATCAATTTCTTCAATATGCCCATTCATATCCCCTATAACCATTATTCTCTTCCCCTTTTCTTTAAAACTCTGTATATCCTTAACTAGGCATTCATATATACTATTGTTCCACTCCATTACAGTTTGACTATCTCCAGTGGCGATATACACTACAGCCACCATCCATTCTCGTCTACCCATCCTTATTTCAAACCACAAATGTTCTTGACATTTAACAGTATTTAAATTTTTTTCCGATATAATACATATACCATCACCCCTTTTTTCTTTTTCTTTTCTGTTTATACCCTGCCATACTACCTCTTCCAAAATAGGTTCTTCTTCTTCTCTTAGATGAGTTGGCAAAACTCTCTCCATACAGTAGTGCCACCCTGTGCCAACCAGAGTAATCAATGGATGCCAGAAGGCTTGTGCATAAAATCCCTATCTAGTACCTACTCATCCAATATCCCCAGACTAGTTAGAGATCCTAAGATCTAGGTGCAGTGCTTTCAGATCCAAGGCTCCTCACTGATGAAGGCCACAGGCCAGAAACTAGTCTGGGGATATTGGATGAGTAGGCACTAGATAGGGATTTTATGCACAAGCCTTCTGGCATCCATTGATTACTCTGGTTGGCACAGGGTGGCACTACTGTATGGAGAGTTTTGCCTTGTTTTGAAAACCCTCAGTTGCATAGCAAAATTAACATCCTCCATTAAATGCAATCATAACAGGCAAATTAACTAATGCCTACACAAAAAGATTTTTAAAAATGTGTTTCCTTTAATTCATTTGAACTTCTGCTCCATGAAAAGTTATGTGCCAAGCTTAATTTAACAAAAATTTTCTTAATTCTAATTTTCACTGAATCATAAAATACTATTTTAATTTCCTTTCATCACACAAGAATAATAAATGAATGAATAAGTATATATAAATTTATATAAATTATTTCTACATATAAAAATTTCTTAACTCTGTTCTCCTATTTATCATATTGTTCCCACTTCCATTTACTTAATTTGAGAAAATATTAATCTATAATCCTGTCAAATAATAAAAACTGATTTTATGCATATGTATGTTTGCTACTGACATCCATATAGTTCTACAATCTTACAAAAATGTGATTATTGTTATAATAAAACAAAACACTAGAATTTATCTCATAATTTTCAGTATATTCTTATTTTTCTCCTTTTATTTTCTTTGCATTTCTTCATATATATTTGCTTACAATAACCCCTTCATAAACACTTCAATGCAAAAATTTTTTTTAATGATTCCTTTATTTTCCTGCAGTCTTCATCAGTGATCTTAAATTCCTCTACCTGATTATTCTAAAAGGTAGAGGAATTTAAGATCGCTCTGATGAAGACTGCAGGACAGTCAAAACTGTCAGAAAAATAAAGGAATCATTAAAAAATGTTTTTTGCATTAAAGTGTATATGAAGGGGTTATTGTAAGCAAATATTTAATTTTCAGTATACCAATATATAAATAAATATTTGCTACTCAAGATAGCAGTCATGTTGTAATATGGCTATAGATTTTATAAAATTTATATATTGATATATTGAAAATAGTAGACTAAATTCCAGTGTTTTGTCTTTTTAATTTACTTATTTGCTAATAATATCTATATAGTTTATTTAACAAAATATTTCTGAATTTATTTAAAAAAAAACTAACTGCAAACATCAAAACAAATTTTTTTTTATATTAATAAACATTTTACTAACTTGATGCTGATCACATAATTTTCTATTTATAAGCAAAAAGTAATAATTACTTTATATTTTTTAAAAACAAGCTACCTGAAAATCAGTAACAAGTCAATTTAGTTCATTTCAGTAAAATTAAACATTAAATTCTGAAAATAAATAATTGAATATAACCAACCAATAATGCAGTCCAGTAAGGCACTCCAGCTTTGATATTTGTCACCATCTTGAGTGAAGATAGCATTTTTAGTTCTTTCAACATCCAACAAGGCAAAATAAAGTTTTATAAAAACAGCTGCTTCTAAATCACTTTCCATGTTCTCTCCTAACAGAAATTTAGAAATATGGTCAAAAGGTATTGATAAATGAGTCAATTCATCATTGCATGATAAAGAATTTCTAGCAATTGAAGAAGAATCAGATTGAATATTTGATTGGGGAAGACTAAGAAATAAACAAACTGAAGATGATTTTCTATTATTTTTCACACCGGATTCTTCTGTGGCACTAAAATTATTTACAGATTTTCCCTGAGAAAAATGATTGTTTTGAAATAAATTAAAAAATGAAGATAACCTATAAACTCCAGACTCAAAACATAAAGTTATTAATTCAATAATGTCTGGTTGGGAACTATAATTCATTCTAAAATATTTATGAAGTTCAAATATTTTATCATTTGTAAAACAATTATTTGGAAAATGTTCATCATGATTACATGAAATAATTTTGGTACTTGGGTCTGATTGAGACTTTTCCCGCAAATCTTCATTAAAAAATCCTTTAGAATTTAGAAATGAAAAAGTAATATGATGTAGACATGAGATCCACTTATCTAAAATGTCCTGCATTTGATTAGGATTATAATAAATTTCACAATTCTCCAATTTTAATCTAACAAAACAAAAAAAAAAGTATTAAATATTTATAGATCACAAATATAAGAATATATGTAAATTATATAAATATATAAAAAATTCACTACTTTGTACTTTTCACAAAGCTTTTTATTGTTTAACAGTTTTAACTGTATAGTAATTTTCTTCAGATAGTAAAGGAAGAAAAGATTTATGAAGATTGCTATGCAGTTGAAACTATCAAATAATTTCATAAAAAAGCATTGTGAATATTAAAAAGATAAAGTCAATTTTTTTAGAGATTTATTTAATATGAGCAAGGCAAAAGGAATGAAAGTGTACTGAATATTTTAAAAGTAGACATATATTATAAGATTAATATATGTATTTTTTCTTCTTTAGACCTGACTTGAGGCTCAAAGTCATGTTTAAGTTTATAGGCAACAGAGTACTAGAGAAAATATGATCATAGTTGTTGATACTTTGCTATTTTATGCCCCTTCTTTAATATAATTTTATTCTAAAACTTTTTATTTAGATAACTTTTGATATAGAAAACTAATTAATAAAACTCACTAAATAAATATGTAGGTGCTTAATATTAATAACTTTTATTTTAACAAAAAGAAAGAAATAACATTCATATATATTAAAACAATCATTTTATAGCAGTATACTGTGTATGAATAATTGTCACACAAATAAAAAAAGAGAAATAATTATAATCAGATAGATTAGATCAATTTGAGAAATAATCAAAATTAACATTAAATTTATGGTTTATGTGTAAGTAAGCTATATGTATACTGTTTCTAGTTTTGAATCCCAAGCCTCACTGATAAAGGCAAAAGCCAGAAATTCACCTGAAAATGGGAATTTAAATGGAGTACCATCAAATAATGACTGATTACTTAAGATTATTATAAATGGTACTAGAACTATTTTTGTTTTGCCATATACTGGTTAAGCAAATGATTTGTTGTTATTATTACTTTGCTAAGTGTTACAGTACATTTCTATTTCAAAACATACCATGACTTCTGTATGTCACAATGAAGTCTGGCACAACAAATTAATTGGAGGTCTTTAATTATGTCACTTATTCATTATACCTTTTTTACTTCATTGTTATATCCAAAAAAAATATTAAACAAGAAAAATATGATGCATAGCAAAAATAAAAATGTAAAAATACATATAAATTACTTGAACTTACTATACAATTCAATTTTAATAAACACTAAAATAATATTTTCATAAACATAATATAAACATATAAACAAAATTATCCTAATAAAAATTCATAAAATGTTGATTCAACCACCTCGATTACAGTACTTCTTTCTGCTTTCTTGCTTGAAATTTTTTTCTTGAAACTGTGTTTTAAGTTTATCTTTTGTCTCATAATGAAAATCAGAACAATCATTTAAAAGTAAAAACAACTTATACTAATAAAAAAAAATCATTTTACTTATGCTTGGAAATTGTTTTCATAGTGTAATTGGTTTAGTGACTTGGTTTTTCAGAAAAATTTTCATTAAAAGATAATTTTATAGCTTTTTCATTTAGAAAATCTTTCCATTGTCTCTACTTATAATTCTGATTACTTCCTCTTAAATAATTCTCTAAAAGTAAAAATAAATGTATGCTAATAAAAAAATATTTTACTTTTATATTCTCTTAAAAATTTTTTTCATGATGGTAATCAGCTTTCTAACTTGGCTTCTGAAAAAGATCTTCATACAAACTTCTTCTGTGTGTGTGTGACCAATATCAATCAACTGCAATCATAGCATTTTTCCATTATTATTATTATTATTACAATTTTTTCATCTGGATTTTTGTTTACATGACAATAATTATAAGGTTTATGCCTAAAATTATTATATGTGTAGAGCAGGATAAGTACAAAATAATATAAAATACAGTATATTTTTATAAAAATGAACAGGTAAGCAAATTGGCTTGATAACTTAAACCTTATATAAAAAAAAGGTCTGACATTTTACTGTTTAGTTTATGTATTGTATCATAATTTAATAAAAAAAAGTGATGTACTATATTTCCCCTATATAGATCTCACTATATATCTGATTTAAATTTATATAAAATCTGTGATTAATTTTTAGGATTCTAGATTTATTACATCTAAATTATTTTGGCAGTTCCAGATAGATATTGATGATCAATTTGATCAAGGCAATTTCACTGCTTATACAAGTCTGTCTGACATTTGGCAGTCATATAGATTTTTTATTATACTTAAAATACTTTATTTATCAATCTCTATATACAGTAAAAACACTAAGAACAAAAAAACATCTTTCAACTACATTTTTTGCTTTAAACTTAAATTCCAGAAGTTTGAAATTAAAAGATATTTTTGGGACTTACTGGTCTTAACTATTTAGAAATTGAGAATCAAATATCAGATAAACTTAATTTCACAACTGATCATCAATGTTTATCAATTAACAACAGTCTCTAATTGTATTCTTTGGGAGTTCTTAAAACACAATAAATCACTTTGCATCCACGTCATTCAGTTCGAACTTGGGCACAGATATTAAAATTCACAGATAGTAGTGGCCATATATAATATACATTTTTAAATATATGTAATGTGAACATTTTCAATTTGTATACACACTATATACATAATTTTCTTAAAAATTTACTCATTAAGACATCAACAAAAATAATTTACAAAAAGATAACTGCAGTATAATTAACATTTTTATAATTAATATAATTAATACTATCTTTTTTTTATTAATAAAAGAAAGGATATTCTTTCTCCTTTTTCTGATGTTATACAAAAAAATCATCTAAAAACTAAAGGACTTCACATCCTTTTCTTTCCTTTTAAAAAAAAAAATACTGTAAAATTGCTGCTTTATGGAAGTAGATGAACAGTGAAATAAAAAATTAAAAATTAATTAATTAAGAAGAATTTTTATTATTCTCGAAACCCATCTATTAAGAATTGTTCAAAAGTCTTTTTATGTTCAATAAAAAAAAAGCTTGTAAACATTTTGCGTCTGTTTAATTTACAAATTTCTTCAATTTAACCAGGATCTAGTTTAGGATGATTAAAATTAGTTATGACGTTGAAATCTTTTAGAAGGAAAAGTCTGCTGCAAAAAAAGTTAAAAAATAGTATTACAAAATAGAAAATAAATAGAATAACGTATGAGTGCATTTAAAATTCATGATTTGTTTTTTTTTTATTGCTTTTTTATATATTTCTTTTACCTTTTTCTTGAAGTGAGAAGAGCCATAATTATTTACAAGTGACTGCTGCTGCTGATAGATTTCCTAACATTCAAATGTTTTTAATTTTAGGTTAAACGTATCATACTGAAGTTGATTTTACATACAGCTATTAATTATGAGAATTTTTACATTTAAAAACTTAATGTTGTCAAAACAATTCAATAACTCAAATAATAAAATATATGCCTACTTGGTTACTGTAGTGATATCCAAAATATTCCCACAATTCCACAAAGGTTCTGCTTTCAATGAGGAACAATTATTTTCAAAAACAGTTTCAGATTCTCTATATAAAATCGAAAACAACGAATAGGCATAAAAATTATTTTACATTATATATAATTTATAAATTAATTAAAACCAATTTAAAAATATTTTTTAATATTACTTTTATGTTTACCAGACATACACAAATTGGTTAAATAAAATTATTAGAAATTGCCATAACAAAATTTTATTTGTAAATTCAAAACATTCTAAAGATTCTCTTGTTTATGTCATATGTGGCTGAAGGTTTTTTGCTTATATGTGTGCATGTCTATACCAAATGATCCCTTATATATATCATGTGAAGTTTATTTATTTGGCCCTATTATTAATTCCTCTGCTTACTGCTTTATATATAAGCAGGATTTGATATTCTGTATCAGATAGTGATGTTCTGCCCGTGCTCATTTAAATATATTTTTATCTGTTTTAACCCATGCTTATGTACTACTTGAAATTTGTGTTCTTATTGATTTTTGCAGAGGGCCAAGTGTAGTAAATCTTTCGATACATTCATATATATTTTTCGCTTTTTAATTACCAAGGGTTACTTATGGGCCTCTTTATTATTGTTTGGCATGTTTCTTCTCGTAGCTGGGGTCTTACACTGCATATGAGTAAATCAGCACATGCGATCTTGTCTAATAATAAAGCCTGCTGATTTTGATTATAGCTTAATGTTATGGCAAAGATATGTGCGCACATCTGAAAATGTTGACTATCTGTAGAATTCTATTTTGTAACATTCAATTATTTTTTTAATGAACTAAAAGTAACATTAAGCGGAAGGATAATTAGAGTCAATCAACTGCCAAATACATTGTCTACTTATTAAAAAAGAGGTTGTAATCAATTATTACATGTTTGAGCTATCAGTAGTTTAACATTACGATTAATTTTTTTTTATTATTATTAATAAATATTGTTGACAGTTAGGTCTGGCATTTGATTGCTGTTATCTGTCCTGCCAATTGTTTATTTTAACAAGAATCTTTGCTCTCCATGAACTAGTGGCAATAATTGATCTAAATATGATGGGACAACTGTGATAGGCACATATAATGAATATCCATATCAAAAAATTATAAATATTCTAGGCTAGAGGTCTAATGGCACCTCTGTGAAGGATATTAAATACAGGCTGTCCGGTATAATATATATATGCATGTCGAAAACTACAATATGTATTCTAATATTATCATAGTTTATCAATAAAATGTCTATTATTCATGATATATAATACAGATGAGAGATGATATAGCAATTATTGTGGTCCCACTGTATATACTATTCATTCTGAAAATTATAAATTAAAAAAATTATTATTTATCTATAATGCATAAGACAAAATTATAATTGTATTATTCATTAGAAGTAGTATGAAGCTAATTTAATTATTTCAGCCTTCTTAAAAAGGATAAACAAAAAGAAAGTTAAAGAAAAGAAACCATACATTTAGAGATGTGTATTTTTGGCTATTGATGATAATGGTATTATATGTTATATATTTTAAATGATTTTTTATTTCAGCATTAGCAACGAATACATCACAATTAGATATATGTATCATTCTTGTAATTAACTACTAACTAAATTGATTTTTCTCTTTACTTTTCCATTTTCTTTTATCGTATAATCTTTAGTTGCTTAGGTTAGCGCAAAGCCTGATCATTATAAGCTTTATATAATATAACAATGGCAATGTTTGTGCAATTAATCCTTTATAAGCACTAAAATTCTGACTTCAATCTTTTTTTTGTCAGTTTTTATTCTTATCTTTTTATTATTCTTTTATAACTTTCTGTTCTTTATTTTTTCTTTTTTTGGAATTAAAACAGTCATATTTGTTTATAAGTGACTGCTAGCGATAATAATGATGATAACACACACACACACAACAACAAGTCACATCTCTCTGATGATATAATAATAATTATTAAATAATAAAAAAAAAAAAAACTTGTGCTACATATGAAATAGCATTTTACTAAATTTACATGTATATATATATATAGGGAAATGTAAAAAAATAACGTTCTATATGGCAAAGGTTTTCCAACAGCCATTTTTTAGAAGAACAACAAAGGTGAATGTGGTATTCACTAGCATTGCCAACTGCTAGACATGAAAGTTTTAATTTTTCATCTCTGTTTTATCCCCAAACCATAGTTAACATAAAAAAAAGATTCTAAGAATGTTTAAAACCTACAAAATCTGTAAGTTTATCTGACTTAATTTGAAACTCAGGTCATAGGTATACCAGTCAGAACTAAAAATACTATCCTACGAGATCCTTATACATATAGATGATAAGAATTCAATTAAATTTTGCTTTTTATACCTGTTTATAGAATTAGATGAAGCCACTGTTGTAGAGTCAGATTTTCCTGTAAGAGAGATTAAAATATATATATATTGCTTGCATAAAAAAAACAACAAAAAAAAAACATTAAATAACTATCTAAATATATATACATATTTCATCGCATTTTATTTAATATCTATAATTAAAAATAAAACAGAAATACTGATTGACATTAAATAAAAATATAACTTTTGCCAAATAATTAACAAATAAAATCATTAATATTGAAGATCAACATCAAACCATTATGGAAAACCAATGCCATTTTTTTTAAAAAATAAACAATTTATTTAAAAAAATATTTGGTTACAATATGCTAATATCATCAAAGCTTATTACTAATCAAGTATGATAACACAAACAAAAATTAGAAAGAGAAAAAACACACATACAAAAGCAAGAACTATAAAATGAGCAAGGTTTTTATTTTTCTTATAAATTATGAGAGAAATAGATAATTCTTATCTGATTCCAATGTTTCAGTTTCTAACCAAAATTACCTCAATCTTTTTTCTATTTATCTTTAACTGATGATAAAACTTTTAAATAAATAAATTTATAATAAATCTGATATATTTTTATCTTGATAAAAATTTGGATTTAAAAAAGATAAGAACAGAAAAAAAAACTATTATTAAATATTTATACTAATTGCAAAAATGTACTGATAAAATAAATTGATTTATTTTACAGTATATGTTGAAAAAAAAAAAGAGAAAGATATAAAATAGACATTTATCAGAAAATTTGTATATGAATTGGAATATATTTGTAAGATTGAAAGTTTCTTATGAACGAAGTAGAATATAGATGAGATACAAAGCAGAGCTGTTCACTATTTCCTGTTTTTAATAAATATTGAACTGAATTGTTACATTATTACTGATTGATAAAAATTCAATTAACATTATTGGAAGGAGAATTAATTGTATCAGATTTACTGATGTTATGGCGGTATTTACATATAAGAATGAGTATAATAAAAAATGAAGTAGATTCAGTAAGAGTTTAGGATGAAAACAAATACAAATAAATAAAAACAATAAATACAGATAAGTAAAGAAAAGATTTTGAGTAAATACTGAACATAAAAATATAGAGCAGATTAGTATTTTTAAATATTTAAGAAATTGTTTACTGATGAAGATGGAAGTAGACATAAAAAATATGGAAAATCAGAGAACATTCAAATATATGAATATATATATATAATAATATTATTATTCAATGTCTGTACTTTTTCAAAGCAATATATGTAATTATATAATTAAATATCTATAAATACAGTAATTAGATGATTAAAAATTTTATCAACTTAGTAACGCTTTCGATTATCCTAATAATCTTTGCCAATTAACACTTTGAAAGGCTAACCTTCCCATAATTCCATGATCTTAATGTTTGCTGCCTGCCTGTTAATTAAGTCATGTTTGTATTTGTATATTAGCATAGCTTCCTTTATTTTCCTTTTATTGTTATTTTTTTCAATTTGCAATATTTTTACATTATTAAATTTGTAGCCAAAACCATAAATACATGATTTATTATGGTCGTAAAAAACAGATGCTGAAATATTATTGTCTATTTTACAATTTTGTTTCTATTTCTGAACCAATTTTAATAACAGCAAATGCTCTATAGTTCTTTTTTCCAACGTACAGCTCGATTCACCTATATATCCACTAGCACACCTACATATCCATTTATAAATGACACAATTTTTATTTATAAATGAGGTTTTATCTTTAGAGTTCTTTATTAATTTGTTTAATGTAGGAGGTGTGTAAAATGCAATATCACATATACCTTTATAAATTCTCCTTATAAAATTTACTTGATCATTCGAAATATATGGTACTGATATCCATATTTTTTTTATTAGCAGGAGAATCAATATTATTATTAAAATTGTTATTCTTATATTTTGTATTAAAATCGCTAATAACATTATATATATGATTATAATTGTAGCCAACATTTAACAATTCATTTGAATATATTTCAATATTTTTGCCTTTATCCGATGAATATTTGCAAAGACTATTATTTCTAAATAAAAAGAACTTCAAACCTGCCATTTTGTGTGGCATTGACAATCTTGATTTATATAGAATATAACCTCTTTTTATATTGGTTTAATGGTCATACAGTAATCCAGCATACATTGATTTCTAGTTCTTTTAAGATCAAGAAACTAAGCGCACATTAAATCTTTTAAACCATTTAATTCTTTGAACAACTTGAGTTGTTTAAAGAATTAAATGATTTAAAAGACCTAAAATGGATAAAAACAGATGAAAATTTCATGTCGAGTTGTTTAAAGAATTAAATGGTTTAAAAGGCCTAAAATGGATAAAAACAAATGAAAATTTAATGTGCGTTCAGTTTCTTGATTTTAAAATAACTAGAAATCAATGTATGCTGGATTACCATATGACCATTAAACCAATAGTAAAAAGAGATTATATTCCACATAAATCAAGAGTGCCAATGTCACATAAAATGGCAGGTTTGAAGTCCTTCTTATTTAGAAATAATAGTCTTTGCAAATATTCATCGGATAAAGGCAAAAATATTGAAATATATTCAAATGAATTGTTAAATGTTGGCTACAATTATAATCATATATATAATGTTATTAGAGATTTTAATACAAAATATAAGAATAACAATTTTAATAATAATATTGATTTTCCTGCTAATAAAAAAATATGGATATCAATACCATATATTTTGAATGATCAAGTAAATTTTATAAGGAAAATTTATAAAAATATATGTGATATTGCATTTTACACACCTTCTACATTAAACAAATTAATAAATAACTCTAAAGATAAAATCTCATTTATAAATAAAAATTGTCATTTATAAATGGATAGGTAGGTGTGGTAGTGGATATGTAGTAGTGGATATATAGGTGAATCGAGATGTACATTGGAAAAAAGAACTAAAGAGCACTTGCTGTTATTAAAACGGATTCAGAAATCGAAACAAAATTGTATAGTAGATAATAATATTTCAGGATCTGTTTTTTACAACCATAATAAATCATGTATTTATGGTTTTGGCTTCAATTTTAATAATGTAAAAATATTGCAAATTGAAAAAAAATAACAATAAAACGAAAATAAAGGAAGCTATGCTAATATACAAATACAAACATGACTTAATTAACAGGCAGGTAGCAAACGTTAAGATCATGGAATTGTGGGAAAGTTAGCCTTTCAAAGTGTTAGTTGACAAAGATTACTAGGATAACCGAAAGTGCTCCTAAGTGGATAAAATTTTTAATTTTCTAATTACCGTATTTATGAACATATATATATAAATGAGGAGAAATTTTGAAAAAAAAAAATGAATTGGGTTTGAATATAAAGGCAAGGAAATTATGAAAAATATTTTGGAAAGAATTGTAGAATTGATAATCTTATAAAAAACAATAGCTATGAGTTTTTGTAAAGTAGAACAAAAAATAGAAATGAGTGTTTGTCTGCCTTGATAGATAACCTACCTTTAAACAAAAAACTAAAGATGATAGTGATGGATATAACCAAAGTAGTATTTAATCTGTAGCAATTATTTATAACTAATATAATAAAAACATATAAATGAATATCATTTCCATTATATATGTGCACATCTAAAATCGTGGATAAGTATGTATATGTTGATAAAGAAAAGCTTATTAAATATAGTATAATTATATTAGCTAAATATATTTTTAGTACCATGTACTGAAATCTTGACTTTTAATTGCAATTAAAAGTCATAAATTGGACAAAATAAAATCTACTTTTAATTATTAATTTTTTCTTCATCAATGCCCATACATACTTGCACATGATTTATTACATTTAAAGATAACAAAGTATTATTGCTATATGTATATAACAAATATGGTAATTTCAAAATCCTTTTTAAAACCATGAATATATATAATTAAAAACACTTTTAAACTCAAGTTACGTATTAAAATTAAAAAAAAAAAACTTACCTAAATCAATTAATTCCTGGCTATTTTTTTCTTTTATTTTTCCTGAAAAATTATTGGGATCATCTATTGCATTATCCAAATTTAAAATATCATGATAACTGGAATACATAACTGGTTTAAATGATTCTAACTGTAAATTCTGAACAGAGAGAAATCGTTTTGGCTGATTTGGTTTAATAGAATCAATATCCAAATTATTCAGATACTGATAAAAATTGTTTCTATTCATTGAATTATCCAGTGCACTGTGAGATTTCCAATTTTTTATTCCTAATAATTGTGTGTTAGTTTCTAATTCCAAATCCCAACTATGACTGGAATGAATGCTGGAAGAACTGGTCTTTCTCATAAGTGTACACTGTAATCCTAAGTAATTTCTATCATTTTTTTGAAGAGTATTATGAAGTGTAGTGGAAGTAGGCATAAAATTTCTAAAATGACTGTATTTTTCAGAATTTAAACCATAGAATTCTTCTTCATTACTTATTCCAAATGGGGTTGGGTGAACCATAACTATGCCAGAGTCAAGCCTATAACTATCATAAGATGAAATACTACTTTGATCACTGCTGATGGGTGAGGGTGGATCTCCAGAATCAGTTTCTAATTTATTTAATAAAATATCCGTTAGATCTGACAGTTCTATAAAACCTTCGTCGAAAAGTTTTTCTTTCAAATTTTCAATCATATTATAAGGAATATAACGTCGTAATTTTGGTGTTATAATATAGTTCTGATGATGCCAACATACTTGAGCACAGAGTTTCCATAACTTCTTATTGAATAATTGAGCAATACACTTTCCTAATGGCATAAGAGAAAGTTTACGAACAGTACCCTGGTGACTTAAAATATATAGAACGCTTTTATAGCATTTAACTTCCATTATATCTGAAAGAAAAAAATAAATCTTTGTGTAATATATTTAATGATATATGCTTTCATATATATAATAGAAATTACATTTAAAAATATGTAACAAACCATAAATTTCAGTACCTCTTTTCGTGATATAGATATCACTTAAGAATAGTTAAGTATTGCCAATATAATATAAACAGACTGAACTCTCATATGACAGTTGTTACAATTTCAATCTAGTCTCTTCAAGCATGCAAGACAGAGAATTCTAAATATATATTTACCATACTAAAGTAATAGATTCGTGTGAACTATGTAATTTTAAAATGTGAATAAATTTACATGCTACTATAATAATATGATGTGTTCAAACAAGTTATGTAATATTAAGCATATTACTCAAGATAGAAACAATTATAAATTCATTTCCAACATTACATTCTCTTAAATATGCAAATAATAGTAATTGCATTTGAAAACATGTAATAAACATAATGAAGAAAAGAGGCACTAAAATTTTCTCTATTTATAACATATATATATATAAATATGATTTTGTGTAATATAGAATATGTAATTTATGTACAAAATTCACTAACATTTTGTTAAATAAACAAAGACTGTTTGAAATTTAAGACCAAAAATAAATATAGTCATAGTGACATATATACATAAGAAAATATGGATTTTAGTCAAAAATAAAAATATTACATCAGGTTATATATATTTGAACATATATATGTTGAAAAAAATATGGATCTGTAAGAGTTATAATTTTTTATTATCAGCCATGTTAATATTTTTTTTAAAAAATGTACTAAATAAGTGTATAATGGTACTTTTTTAAAAAAATAATACTAATATAAAAAAAAATACAACTACTACGATTACTACTACTAATAAAACAATATTTAATTTACTATGATTTTGTCTAATCTTGTACTAATTTGAAGTCATCAAATTAATATAAATTTATTCAAAAGATTAAGTCAAGAAAATATATCTTTACACTTATTTTTATAATGTAAATGTTGCTACCTACTAAAAAGTTTTATAAGAATTTGTGAAAACATTTATTAATGTATATTTTAAAGTTTTGTTAATTTACATTATTTATTTTATAATATAAAGTTAAAAAAAAAAAGTATTAATCATTTATATAATCTGTTAAATGTGCTAAATTACTTATGGAATTCACAAATTACCAAAGCCAGTTTTTCTGTTTCAGTTTTTTTAATTTTTCCTAACTATATTTATTAATTAACACAATCTTATTAATATTTAGACTTAAAATATAATACACTAAGGTCAAAAAATATATTGTTTAATAATAAAAAAGTAAATATGTAAGGAACTATATCATTCATAGGTAGGTTTGTAGATATTTTCATATTTTGTATAAGATAGAATCAATCTTTGTTCATTTTTTTTACTATAATCAAAAAATATATATTCTTAAGGGAGATGGCATAATTTATTTTGCACATGGGCAGCCATAATCCTCATGACATTCCTGGAAAGAAATATAAAAATAATATCAATCAATGAGGCTATTATAGACTTTCAGATAGATCTCTCCCTGCTTGTCCTTCCTTTGTCATATATACAGTTCCAGGATATACAATGGAGTTCATTTACAGTTCTTAAACAAGGTAGGAGATAGGAAAAAAAAGGAGTCTCTCTCTTTTACTCCCTCATTCACTTCTTATTCTTTTGTGTTCTGTGTAGTTAATAATAATGGGGAGGGGGAATTTGTTACAGTCAGTTAAAATTTAACTAAAGCAAAATGAATCAGATTTAGATAAGTTTAATTAAAATTCCAAACTAATTATAGATAGATAAGCTTTGTTAGGTTTCAAACTATATGTAGATAAGAGATACCAATATAGTAGGCATACTATATTTGATTTTCCTTTCAGTTTAATGCTTTTACCCATTGCATGTAGCTACTGAAGTCATATTGGAATAACTACTTATTAAAATGAACATTAAAAAAAAAATTGAATTCTAGTAAAAGTATATTATACTAATAAAGAATAAGTTAATTGTAAATTATATATTTTTTTTTTTTGTACATCACTTTATTAATTGTAAATTATGCATATTCCTTTTTTTTTTTTAAATTTTCTTATTAGTTCTTCAAATTTAGAATTTTTTTATGTCTTTCAAAATAGACAAAAAATAAGATCAATTGAAAAAATGTAGAATTTTGTGAAATGCGATCATAAAAGAGAAATCCATTGTAAATTACTTCCCCCCCCCCCCATCAAAGAAAATGTGCTACTTAATCAATACATAGTACAATAAAACAATGAATTTGGGCTAGTAGTAAAAAGTATATAAAATGGTAAAAAGAAAATTATTATCATTATTTATTTTGATTGCTGGTAATAAATAGAGCAAATACCTTGAAGAAAGATTAGAAAGAGATACCAGTTCGCTACTATTTTATTGCCAAGACAGCATATGTAATCTAGATGAGACTGTAATAGTTCGGGGGTCATCTTTAACCCATGAACATTCAATCAGTCTAGGTATTTACTCCAATTACTGGATTGACATAATGCTTTTGATGATTACTGTCAATCTAATGTGTAGTTATTGTTATGGAAAAATACTTTTTTCTCCCTAATGATAAACTACCTGTGTAAATGTTCAATTTTTCAATAAACTGATAATTTTGTTATCACAGAAGTACAAACACATATTTATTTTTAGATTACTTTGTAAAAACTTGACAAAAAACAACCTATTTCACATTAAGAAAAATTTTTATTTTTTAATTATGAAATATGTTGAATAGCTGTTCAATTTTTGTAAACAATTTGTGTTTTTAGATTACTTTATAAAAATTACAAAAAAATTATTTTATTTAGATACAGATGTGATGAGCATGAGAGTTTTGCAGTCTCTCAATTTAATTTCAATACTGTTTGCGCTTTATAAAAATAAATATTATTTACAAACAGATGTTATAAAAATACAAATCTATGTCCCACTTTTTATATATGTATTTGTAGATTATTTTATAAAAATCTGTCCTATTTTTTACATATGTTTTTGCAGATTACTTTATAAAAATCTAGGTTCCACTATTAATGTTTTTAAATATGCATCACTGTAAAAATTACATTGAATCTTCAACTTAATGATTAGTTATGATGATTTATTCCAATATCATTCCACATAGTGAGTAAAAACAGAAACTAAAAGGAAAATCAAATATAATGCATCTGGGTAAAAACAGAAATTAAAAGGAAAATCAAATATAATGCATCTGTTATATTAGTACCTAGATAAGCTTTAATAAATTTCAAACAAATATATATATAACAGAAACTGAGATTTTTTAAAAAACCAAACAAAATATATTTACATACTATTGTTTGCATGTGCTTAATTTAGAAGAGAGGATGATAAAAAATTTCATGTCCTCTAAAAGGATTATATTATTAAAAGTTATTGTTATTTTGTAAATGTATTATTCCTTTATTTCTTTATAATAATAATAAAGTAATAATAAATGAAAGTTAATAATGTAAGTTTGTGAAATTACAAAAATGTTCCAGGATAGGAACTGATGTATAATATAAAATATAAAACTGAATATAAAATAAAGTAGCTGAATGAATATTCACTATTAAATAACCATAAATTGAGAAAATGAATTTTTGATATCAAATGTGAGAATAAAATAAAAAAGATAAAATTCCAATGCTCTGTGCTAGAAACTAAAAAGAAAATGATCAAAGTTTAGCATTTTGCAATATTATTTTCACAATATTGTCTAATTATCTTATTTTTTTGAACCATGTTTATCTTCAATGTATAGTAATTATGAACAAAATATATTAAATTCAATTAATCCCATTAGTTTGTGTAATATTTACAGATTCACCATGTAATTTTCTTCCACAAAAACTCTATTTTATTAATTTTCAATAATTCAAACCTATCCAATATTTCAAATAGAATATTGCTTTTTGTACTTAATATAACTAAATAACTTCTCAATCTTATCAGTATTCCTTGTCATGATTTTACCATTCATCTCACCTCCTTTCTATTTAATAATTCTCGTACCCACTATGAGTTCAATGGATTAAAAAAAATTCAAAATATAAATAAAAAAGAAACATAATAGATTATATAAGATATGATAGATTAAAAAAAAAACTATTTAAAGATTTGTGTTTTAAATATTAGTATTGTTACAACGTGGTAGAAATAGATATATGGAAGTCGAGTTACATGAATGTATAAATAGAACTGTAAGTAAATAAAGTTAAATTTAAAAATTTGGTGGTTTTTTTTTTTGTTTGGTTGTGGAAAATATAAACGACTTGATAAATAAAAATAAATGTGATAGACATGTGAATTTTGAGAGAAAAATGTTTAAAAGCTTAGAAAAAAAAAAAAGAAAAACCATGTATAAAAATTTCATAACATAATACTAATAAACAAAGTCAGTATCATAAATTTTAACATTAAAACAACTGAAACATTATTTCATACTAGTTGTACTTTTATATTGGACTAATTCCATCATCTAATATGCATACTGAATGTTTTTAGAAAAATTTAACTGCTAGTAATAGCACATCAAACAGGTTAGTATATGCACAATGTTTCAAGAGATTTATTCTCCCCTCATCTTCATGTGTTGCTAGCCTGACCAGTGACAGTACTAGTATGGGATTCGAACCTGGATCCTAGATTCTTAATTATTGAATTTTAAGGTAATGCTCTAACCAAATGAGCCATCCTATCAGCATTACCTTAAAATTCAATAATCAAGAATCTAAGGATCCAAGTTCGAATCACATGCTAGTACTGTCACTGGTCAGGCCACAACACCTGAAGAAGAAGGGAGAATAATACCTCTCGAAACGTTGTGCATATACTAACCTGTTTGATGTGCTATTACTAATAATTGAATGTATTTGGAATATTTAAATAAAGTTAAATTTTTCCAAAGACATTCAATACGCATATTAGATGATGAAAATAGTCTAACTAGAATACCATTATCACACATCTTCAGGAAAACATTATTTTATACTACTCTTGCAGTTGCTGGGAATGTCAAGACAGATTGCAGAAAACTTGAATCTTAAAAGAAAATTCCAACAATACCAAGATAAAATGCAAAAGAAAAATTAAAAAAGTCTCAAGATAAAATGCAAAAAAAAAAAAAAAAATTAAGGAGTGACAACAAAAAAACAAAGAAAAAATAAAAGACTAGAAAATATCAGAAATAGAGAAAATAAGAGGGTAGAAATTAAGATTTCAGGATGATTCGAAAATAAGAACTGATTTAACTTCAGGATAAAACACAGAATAGTATACAAAAATGCAAATTAAAAATTGATTTACAAAAATAAGTAGACGAAACATTTAATAATCAAATATTCTGATATAACAATTACAAATGTCACATAACAATAATAACCACAGATGAATAATCTAGGTTAATTTATGGAAAGACTGAAAAATAATTCTGACAATGTAAAGGAGAAGAAGTTCAATATATATGCAAGATCATGAAAAAAAACATGCAAAAAATGATTAAAAATATATATATAAAGAATATGTATATAAGTAAAGCAATTGGAAGACATAAATGAATTTAAAAAATTTCATGGCAAAATTGAAAAAAATATTTTAAAGCAGAATATTTACCAATGGAGCAAATATAATGGTAAAAGTAGGAGATAAGATTTAATGGCTTCTATATTAATTGATAAAACAAAAATAATTTTCTGCATAAGATGTAATATCAGTTTTGAAAATACCATGTGATTGTTAACTAACCAATGGAAATCATCTTGCTTGCACTGCTAAAGACTAATAAAATATTTTGGTTTAAAAACTTAATAACTTATGGAGACCATAAATATTTTTGACAACAAGTTTCTGAAATAAAGGTCATAAAAACACCATTTAACTTCAAACATTCCAAAATAAGATAGTACTATAGATCAGGAAAAAACTAACATAATTCTTTCATTATATATTTCACATTTAAAAATAATAACATCCATACCAGAATTTCAGAATATAAGCAAGTTAGGTTTAACCTATTGAGGGATATATTTCAGTTAATCATAGCAACAAACTTGAATGAAATAAATATATATATCAGAAATATAATATCCACAGAGATTAATGACTTTCAAATAGTAAAGAAAATGTGTACACACACCCACAAAAAGGATGAAAAACAAACCCAAAGAAAATGTTAAAAATCAACTTCATGCAGAGGAGCAATAGGTTTCTCTTAACTTATCCATTTGAAGATGTAAAACTTTTGTCATAAGAATTTGAACTAAAACTACATAGACTTAAATATTATAATTAAATAAAAAGATTCATTCAAAACAATAATTACCACCTCCAATCAAAAAAAAAAAATTACAACAGAACTAAAGTATGAAAAACTATGAGACTTCTCAATTGTTAGCAAATATGTTACTTCAAGAAGATAATACAGCAATATTTAGAGAGAAAAAAAAAGGGAGGGAATCATGGATTATTATAGAGGGAGGGAAGTTGTGATTTATACTCCCTAGGCATAGAAGAAAATACTTCAAGACAAAAAAAACACTTATGTAAATTCCAGATAGGAATCAGAGTTTGATTAGAATTCCTTAAATTGTGAATTGGTTTAGAAACAATGGAAGAAAAAAAAATCCCAATAATTATTTGAATTATAAAGAACAAATATCACTAATAAAGCTAGTTACATAAAATAGTGTAAAATGAAAATGAAGTTAAAAATTACTTAGTTTTATACAAATTTAGATAACTGAAACACACAGGATTATTATATACCTGTGTTTATATATGTAATATATAGGGTATACAAGCACAGACTTTCACACAACCCACCCCTCTCCACACTATCTCATAACACTGATACACTTGAACACAAATATGTTGAAAAGATAAAATAATCACCAATACACGTATTTCATGCTAAACCATCAATCATCAGTTGGTTTAGATTACTATCCTCACACACATATATAATCAGTGCTCAGCTTTATATTAAGATAGTCAATCCTCATACTTTAATGGACAGGTGGGTAGACTGAAGCTTGTCCATTAAAGTATGAGGACTGACTATCTTAATATATATCTAAGCACTTATAGCATATATGTGTAGAGATGGTAATCTGGACCAACTGATGATTGCTGGTTTACATAAAATACATATATATGTGTTCAAGTGAATCAGTGTTATGAGATAGTGTGGAGAGTGGTGGGTTGTGTGAAAGTCTATGCTCATATACCCTATATATTACAAATTTAGATAGAAAATCCACTTTGTATAATACTTTCTCACTGTATTAATGACTCATTTGTTTACTGTGCTCCATGCTTCTTGTTCAAGTCCATGCTGAAAAAAACTTCTAGATAGTATTAGTTAGAGTATAAAAATCCCAAGTTAATGAAATGAATGTCTAGTCACTGACTATAAAAATGACAGAGCAAAAAATATATAATTGCAATATAATATCATGCAACGTTTGGAGCAGTTTTATAAAATTTCTCTTTAACTGTCCTGAAACCAAACATCAGAAGTCAACAAATATGGATATATCACATGATCACCATTTCTTACGCTTGCTCATAACTGTTATTGAAACAAGCAAAACTCTCCATAGTAGTGTCATCCAGTGCAATCAATGGATTCCAGAAGGCTTGTGCATAAAATCCCTATCTAGTGCCTACTGTATGGAGAGTTTTGCCTGTTTTAATAACAGTTATGAACAAGGGTAAGAAATGGTGATCATGTGATGTTTAGTGGTTGTGGCTATGGTTATTAAAGAACCAAAGACACCAAAATGTATGGGTACTGAACTGAGTTCAGACCTATATGACTATATAAACTAATGAGCTTGGATTGAAAATATTATTGTGTTTTCAATTTTATTCTCATAGTTTTGTAGTTAAGTAGAGATAAAAGATGGCTGTTGGAGGGTTGCATTAGATCCTAAGATCTAGGTGCAGTGCTCTCAGATCCAAGACTGATGAAAGCCACAAGCTAGAAACTAGTCTGGAAATATTGGAGGCATTAGATAGGGATTTTATGCAAAAGCCTTCTGGCATCACTGTATAGAGAGTTTTGCCTGTTTAAACATGGATATATATATATAAATATTACTAATGTTAATTTTATTTACTTCTTCAATAGAAATTTTCACATTTTTTAAACAGTAATGTTTGATGAAAAAACAACTAATCTCTTTCTAGACATCATCTCAATTTTAGATACCAGTTGAAATCCCAATAAACCTAACACAAATTCTATTCAAGTTTAGTAGCAACACTCAATATTACACCACAGTTTATTAAATACAAATTGAGCAGTAATTTATTCAAAGCCTTCTTTATTTCAACTTAATGTTATATAAAAATGAATTTTATTAAATGCTCTGCTTTGTTTGTTTATTCATATTAAATCAATACCAAAAAAGTTTTATTTAAATTACTGCTAAATTATGTTCAAACTGGGCACTATAATGTATTGTTATATTTGTTGGGATTTCAATCAGTTTCTACAATTGCTGCTGATAATGATGGTTATTTAGACAAACAAATAATTAAAAAGAGATTGGTTGTTTTTCATCAAGATTGCTACATGAAAGATTCTATAAAATGTGAATAAAAATTAACTTTGGTAATATTATTTACATATTTTTATAGTATTTAATTATTTACACACCGACACAACTTATAGATATATCATAAAAATTAACAATTTATCTTATAATATTGTACAAAAAATTCATACATATAAAAAGAAAATTACATATAATGTCAAACAAACTTAAATACAGTATTCCTTGTACCTATTATATCAATTGCTGTAGACCTATTTAAAAAATTATCTCTGCTAGATTTCAAGATTCAAAAAAGTTTTATCTTGAGGAGATATCATAATTATTTTTTTTTACATACTCCTACCCTGAAGAATGTATCAAAATGCATTTATAAAATTAAAAAATTTCAATATAAAAAATGCAAAAATTTGAAATATAAACTATAATATGCCCCCCACCACCTTCATATTAACACATATATATAGGGGTAATATTTAAAAACCTTAAATTGATATTAACAATACAGAAAGCAAATAATGGTTTTAATCAATTGTAGAGTAGGTGTAGGTGATATCACTTCCTTTTTCTATGAATTCTGGTATTTTTTTTTTAAAAAATTACATTAAAATTAAGGAAAACACAGCCCTCTAATGCCTTCGACATCCAACACCCCCCCAATCCTAGCTCATTCTGTTTGCTCACACCCTTTCGGTGGATCTTATAAAAAAGTATTTATTTCTAACACTTTTTTCCATAAGGTGTTTTTGAAATTTCAATAGTCTTACATTAAAGTTGGATAAAATTAAAAAATAATGATTTAACAAGTTACATAAAATCGACACATATTCAAATTATTTTTTAAATAACTATCCATTAAATGTGATAATCTATAATCTTTTGAATGCTAGCACGCATTGTCTGATGTAAAGTAACACTAGATTGGATAGTTTTCTTTTCTCAGTGTGTTTTCATCCAAATACATTTTTTCTCTCTTTAAAATTATATTTTTGATCAATTATTTTGGATATTGTTCTAATTTTCTCAATAATCTTTCTATTTAATTACTTATTTATTTTTAATTTGATCATTATTTGCTGTAATTCTATCAATAAATTTTTTTAATATTTTTTTTTTTTAAATTCAAATGGGATATTCATTTCAAAATGAATAAGAAATCAATGGGCCTTTCATAAATAAAAAAATTTAAAGTTGTTTATTTATAACTCCATTATTAATTTTCAATTTCAATTTTGAAATATAGAAGTTTTTGAATTTTTTTCTAATATTGTCATTTTGTAAATATTATTTTTTATTATAATTAGAATATATCTAATAAAAAAATATATGTTCATAATTACTCAAAGCAATGTGATTTAATAATTAAAATATCTAATCATTTATTCTTAATATTAATCCCAATTTTTTAAACATATATAATTATTATAATAGTAAAATTATATATCTCATATATATTGTAAAAAGTTGACATTTTGCAAATAAAGTATAGAAAACTTTAAATTACAAAATCTGAGTTATGCTTCAAGCTATAAATTAAATTGTACTTTATATGTATTTCAATGAATATAATGATTAAATAAGATTATTATTAAAAAAAAAAATCTTATGCACTCATTAATTTTTTAAATATATGATAATTACTGTGATATTAAAATTATATATATAAATTTTATTTCAAATAATAAGTGTGAAATATTTTGTATTATATTATATGAGTCATACTTAATACGCTATTAAAGTGAATAATTATTAAATTGTTTCATACTTATAAATTTTAATACATTTCCATCATTTTTACATATCTATCATTTATTTTTTCTGATCTCTTAAAAAACAAAGAACTAAGATTTCACTGAATTTATACATAAAAAAATTAAAAATTAATACTCATAGTGATTAAACAATCTATTATTCATTTCAATAAAAAAAAGAATTAATTTTTTTTCTCTTCCAAGAAAAATGATATGCAAATTTATTAAAAAAAAAGAAGAAAAAACTAAAATGAAATTCAAGAAAGAAACTAAGTTTTGGTATAAAATAAAGCAGTTTTTTTACTCTTAGGCAGAAGGGAATATCATTTCATTCAAATCTCAAAGATTTTCATTATGCCTTGTGAATAAAAAGGAGGAACGCTACTAACAGTTAGCTAGATCTAATCTGGAACACTTTTATATGATACTTTGAATAACACCAGCTGAAACAAAGAAACAGGCGTATTTAAATGGCAGTTAGAAATTAGAAGACTATTATCATCCTAAAGAAACTTTTAATATTTGTCAGAAAAAGTAAATGATAATTATTTTGTTTTGGCAAATCTTATAATTAAAGTCTGCTTTGCACTTTATTTTAACTAATTTGAATTTATAAATAATACTTGTATCTGGATATTTAAAAAAAAAAAAAAAGAAATGAATTTGTAATCACTTCTCTTTACTTATTAAAACTTTTTTTTTTTTAAAAAATAATATGTATACCAAGCTTATGAATTTTATATAAACCCAGAGGCTAAACTCTCCATACAGTAGCACTACTAATACAAGCGAAATAATCAATGGAAACGAGAATGTTTGTGCATAAAATCCCTATCTAGTGCCTACTCATCTAATATGCCCAGACTAGTTCCTAGCTTCTGACTTACATCCATTGATTACTCTGGCTTGCACTGATGGTGCTACTGTATGGAGAGTTTATCCTCTGTGTAAACACCTTATGTAATCATAAGAAATGATGGTCATGTGAATTTTATATAAGTTGTTAATAAGAAGAAATGGTAAAAAAAAAATAATGATAATCATGTAAATGCAATGCACACATATAAATTGCCTAAGTCTCAAATAACCATAATTAACGATGTAATTATTTCCATTAGTCTCATTAGTTTCTAATTAAATTTATATTTGATTACTGAAAATTGGATTTTATATAGATGGATTTATATATGCCATTATTTGTTCAATGTTTAATAGTTTTCATATGTTTGCATCCACATAGGAAAATACATTTCTATCAATTTAATGAGTTAGGGATCGATCTCAGAACGAGTCATCCCTGTATGAATTATAGTTATATTAAATTAGTCTTAGGACCAAAAAGCCACTCCTTATAATTATTGTATAGAAAGTTTATTCAGTTAGAGTTAGGACTAAAAGGCCATCCCCTTATAGTTATTATTATATAAGCAGTTATGTTTAGGATTATGATATAAAAAGACCATTTCTTATGAATATTGTGATAAAGGTAGCATTCATGTCTATATATAGAACACATCTAGGTATAAGTACTAGGAGACATACATGTCAAAGAAATGTTTGTATTTATGAATTCATACGTGCAAAGAATTATATTTAAGTTTATTGAAATCAGAGTTAAAGAGATAGTGAATGTGTTACTATATCTATAAATATATTAATGTTATGATGTATAAAAATTAAAGGATTTTGTTAAAAAAATTGTACATCAATTAATGATTATACTTTGTAAATAAATTACTGTTGTATAATTTGTTAATTTTATTAAAGAAAATAAATTGTAGATTAATTAATAAGTACACTTGTAAAATAAATTATTACATCTTACTTTGTTTATGTAAGATTACATGGTATACTGTCATTCACTGGAAATAATTTGTTCTCCTCGATTTAGCCTGATATTACAAATGGGACTGTGTTATGGTTACATTATTATATTGAATAAAATATTTTTTTAAATATACATGATAGTTTATTTCCTGATGCTTAAAGCCAGATGGTGCCTGTCTCATTTATGTATGGGATGGTCAAGTTTTTATATGAGAGATGCAAAAAGCAAAATGAAGATGTTTGGTAGATTACAATTTATGGATGATAAGAGAATAGCCAAAATAATATTTAATTGGGTTATGAGCAAAGGGCAGACAACAAGAACGGTAAGAAAGGAAGTCCAGTATGTGAAGATTTGGATAAAGAATTTATAAACAAAGCAAAGCAAAAGTCCATATAGTAGTGTCACCTGTGCTAAACAGAGTAATCAATGGATGCCATAAGGCTTGTGCATAAAATCCCTATCTAATGTCTACTCATCCAATATCCCCAGACTAGTTTCTGGCTTGTGGCCTTCGTCAGTGAGGAGCTTTGGATCTGAATTTATGTCAGTATACTTATACAAAAGATGGGATGATTGTGTTGGGAGAATTGTTGAGTCAATAAACATCACATGACCACCACCTCTTATGCTTGTGTATAACTGTTGTTAAAACAGGCAAAAAACTCACTATATATATTGCAATACACAACAAGCTAGAGCAGTGGTCTTCAACCTTTTCACACCTGCGGATCGGCAAAAATAAGGATAAGATTTCGTGGACCGGTAGAAGTCTACAGATAAATTTTCTTAAAGATTTGAACTGTTTAGCCTTAGATGAGCATAATTGTTATAACTGACCAAAACAATACATTAGTTACTGTGTATTATAATGGTGTTGCTTACCTTCCCATGCTGAACACTCTCGAGTACAGAAAACAGTACAATAACAATCATTCTCATTAATGTACCTGCATTACTACGTTTATTGTTTCATCGTTAAAACATGCAAAAATAAAATGTTATTCACCTGAATGTTGGGAAATATCTGTATTTAATGTTAAATATACAAGATAAAGTTTTATATATATATAGAATTTGTATAATAAAAAAACATTTTTTAAATATAAAATTTGAATTTTTTTCGAATAATAATAAAAAATTTGATTCATAAACATCACTGATAACTAGAAAAACAAATTAATTTATGTATAATTGATTAGTTTTTGTTTTGGTTCTATTTCTTTTTTTTTAATTAGGTAAAAATAAGATTGAAATAACACCAGATTGCAGTAGTTGTTTACTCTTGAAATCACCTGAGGACCACCTGTAAAGCCACTGAGAAAATTGAGCTGAAAAGTTGTTTTGGTAGAGTCACATAGAAATAAAACAATTATTATAAAGATGTCATTTTGCTAAAAAAAAAAAAAAAAAAGATAATAAATTTATGTTTTCGCTGAAATGAAATAATCATCAATGATCTGTAGAATTAAAATATTTTCAGGTAGTCGACAGCATTTTACAGTTAAAGATTAAAATTATGATTCCTTAAGATCTGATGATGATTATAATAATTACTAGAAATTATAAAGAAAGTGTTGAAATGAACAGTCAAATATATCTGTAAATCAAATGGATAGCCAGCATATGAGTGATTACAATTTATGTGGTCGATGAGTTCCGTTATATATTGGTTCAACTACATATTTAGTAACTCCTTCCATTCAAGTGAGTGGTTGTGTTCTTATCACTATATATATATAATTCATTTGAATTCTAATTAAAAAAAGAAACAATCAGTTTTTAAGGCTTAAAAATATTGTAATTAGGGCAAAAATTTTCTCATAGTAAACTGCATTTAAAAAAATTCTACAGCTTTATCTAACATAGAAATAAAAACTATTGTAGGTAATATTTTATTTACAAAAAAATCTAAATTCTAAAATTTTTTACCTACCTAATGTGACGTCTGCTGTTGTTTCTTTGTTACTAAATTTGATATGAGAGGCTGTAGTGTTGTTTTGGAAAGACGAAGTGCTACTTTAACATCCATTCTATTTCTTTATTTTTTATTATAGACATTGCTGAAAATGTTTTCTTGCATAAATACGAGGTTGAAAAAAATCACTAATAATATGATAGCTTTGTAACTAAAAGTTGGATATTCTTTTTCAAGTGATAGCCAAAATTGAGATAACGATTGCATTTTATGTCTGGACACCAGAGTGAGATCAGATGATAATTCAATCAGATTTTCTTTTTCATGAGATTCAAGTGCATAAGAGTTTACATCTTCCAAAAAAGGGTTATTAATCCAGAGATTACCTTTAAAAGAATCCTCATTTTCAGGAAAATAATTATCAAAGTTTTCAGCTAACACTCTTAAATGCTGACTATTTATGTTGAATATGACTTTCTGGTTGACATCAGCAACAGTCAAAAATCCTCCTAAAAGTGGAAACATATCTATATCTTTTTGTTGTATGCGACTATCCCAAAACTACAGCTTTTTTCTAAATGCGTCCATTTTATTTCTCAATATAAAAATATTTGTACAAAGAAAGATTAAGTATGTTAAGAAGGTCAAATATATCTGCTAAGTATGCAAATTTAGCCATCCATTCATCATTCAACAAAGGTTCTACTAGGTCTGATTTCCGCTCTAGTAAAAACTGTTTTACTTCTTCTCTAAGTTCGAAAAGACGTGCTAGAACTTTTCCTGTTGATAACCACCTCACTTCTGCATGTAGAAGAAGATGTTGGTGGTGTGATTCCATGCTCTCACACAATATTGTGAATAATCTGGAATTCTTTGCTTGACTGCGAATTTCATTAATAATTTTAACAGCATCATTCATTACAATATTTAGTTCAGTAGAAAGCTTCTTTGCGCTAGATGTTCTCGGTGGATCATGCAGTGAGTGAACAAAATGTCTGGGTGAGCGACTTTATTTTTATAACTACTCCTGAGCGACATCCAGTCATGCTAGCAGTACCATCCGTACATACTTCTACACATTTACTCCAGTCCAAACCTTGTGCTTGAAAATACTCGTCAAGAACATTAAATATCTCTGAACCAGTAGTCCATGCAGATAAATCAAGGCAACAAAGAAGTTCTTCCCTTAAGTCTTTATCTTCATTATATCCCACGAAGCAGAGTAGAATAGCGTGATTACTCACATCAGTTGATTCGTCAAGCTGAATCGCAAAACATTTCGATTTTTTAATGCCCTCTATAACTTGTTCTTCAATATCTGTGACCATATCAACAATTCTCCTCCTAATAGTAGTATCTGAAAGTGATACAGGGTTTAGTTTTTTAGCAGCTTGGGGACCCAAAATTTCTTGTACAACATCCAAGATGCAAGGCTTTACTAATTCCTCACCAATCGTAAATGGTTTTCTTTTGTTTTAGCTATTCGAAGAGCAACTAAATAAAATGCTTGAAGCAGTGATTTGTTACTAGTCATCATCGTACTCATTTGATTTTTCTGAATTTTCATTTGATCACGTAATCTTTTAAAAAAAGTCTAATGGCTTATGCATAAGTTCTCCATGCTTTGAATGCAAATGACATGCAAGTTTGGATAGCTTCATATGACAAAATTTCGAAACATACTACACACAAAGGCTGTGGTGATAGTTCACTGTCAGGAGCAACTATGAAACCAAGTTTTAAATACTCCTTATCGTAATTTCTAAAAAAATGACCTTTTTTGTTTTTTCCTGCACATTCTGAAGTATCGGCATATCTCTTTTTCCTCGTTTCTTCAAGAGTTGAAACATTAGTACTTGGCATACTTTCAGTATCAGCATCTCTTTTTACTGGAATATTATCCTTGTCTCTTCTTAAGAAGGCCAAAAGGTTTTGCTGTCTGACTTTTTTTGTCTCCATTTTTGTGAAATTTACAATTTCAAAAAGAAATGTCACACACAAAATAAAAAGATAATACAAATGCAATAAAATTTTTTGCTATATGTGAACAATAAATGATGTGACGCAATACAGAAATACCTACTAGGTATAGAAATTGACGTGTAAGGTAAAGAGTGGTGCAATTCTCATGAGATTGACGCTTTGTCTTATAAAGATTGCATTTTCAGATAAAATCATTTGATTATTATTTAGTAATTATAGCATTATCTAATAATTTAAATAAAATTTTGATTTATAATTAATTTTATTTAAGCAATTGCGATGAAAAAATTGTTTATATTAATTAAAAGTTTAAAATCTTATTATTTTGTTATTACAAACTTTCTTGGCAATCTAGCGCGGACCGGCAGAAAACTTCTGCGGCCTGGTGCCGGTCCGCGGCCCGATGGTTGAAGACCACTGAGCTAGAGTAATCAATGAATGCCAGAAGGCTTGTGCATAAAATCCCCATCTAGTGCCTACTCAGCCAATATCCCCAGAACCAAAGACACCAAAATGTATGGGTACTGAACTGGATTCAGACCCATATGACTATATAAGCTAATGGGCTTGGTTTAAAAACATTAAGGTGTTTTCAGTTTAAGACTCATAGTTTTGTAGTTAAATGGAGATAAAAGGTGGTTGCTGGAGGGTTGCATTAGATCCTAAGATCTAGATGCAGTGCTCTCAGATCCAAGACTCCTCACTAACGAAGGCCACAAACCGAAACTAGTCTGAGGATATTGGATGAGTAGGCACTAGATGGGGATTTTATGCACAAGCCTTCTGGCATCCATTGATTACTTTAGCTTGTTGTGTATGGCAATATATATAGTGAGTTTTGCCTGTTTTAACAAGAATTGTTGAGTGTTATAGTGGCAAGGAATAGGGCAGAAGAATAGATGCATTAATAAAGAACAGGGAGTTGGAGGGATGGAGAACTATTATGGAGAGAAAAAAAAATTTAAATATATAAAGAAGTGGAATATTGGGTGCAAGTTAATTTACGATAATAGCAAGGCAAGTAGTTTATTGTTTAAGGCTTGAACAGAATCTTTAGCAACAAGGGAATATACTTATAAATGGAAAAATGTGGGTGACTTGTATAAGGAAGGCATGGAAAATATTAGGCATCTATTAACTGAATATAAATGCCTGAAAACAGAAAGAATGCAAATAATGAAGTTGTGGAAGAATAAATATAAACAAAGTGATTATACAGCAAGTGGGTTCTTGGTTTTTATGCTGGGTTTGGGAAAAGATAAGGGAGATTTAGATATAAAGGTCATGGAGTTGACAAAGATTATGTTGTGGAAATGGGATGGAGTAGGATAGAGAAGAATATGGGAAAAACTTAGGGTGGGAATGGAAAGGGAAGGTAAAGTGGCTAACAGGTTACTCTGGTCATAGTGGCTGAGAGATTCCTGATTCCAGATAAGGAGAAGTCACAGTGCATCACATCACATCACAAATAGAGAAAATGTAAAATTGTGAAATATGCTAGTCTGACCATTACAATAATAAATTTTGTAAACAAAGGCAAAACTTTCCATACAGTAGTGCCACCCTGTGCCAAACAGAGTAATATATATGCCTTTGTTTACAACAATTATGTGCTAGTATAAGGGATGGTGATCATGTGATGTTTAATAATAAATTTTATTTCAAATAATAAGTGTGGAATATTTTGAATTATATGAGTTACACTTAATATGGTATTAGAGTAAATAATCATTAAATTGTTTCATATTTATAAATTTTAATAGGTTTCCATTCTACCATTTTTAATATCTATCATTTACTTTTTCTGGTCTCTTGAAAAACAATGAACTAAGATTTCACTGAATTTATACATAGAAAAATTGATACACATAGTGATTAAATTTATTACCTTGAATCTGATTTGTCCATAACACAACATTAACATTCACTGGATCAATGATGAACAACTCATGTTCCGTCCACATCACTAAAAAATGATCCCTACATATATATGTAAAAAAAAAAAAAAAAGACCTGATAAATATGTGAAACAATTTTTGTTAAAAAATTTAATAGTAATAACAACCAAAAATTTAAATTCACTTACCCAGCAAAAAGTAGTTTAGAAAAATTAAGAGTACGTGGAGGATATTTTATTTTTTCTAAGGGAAGTTGATAATCTATTCTGTAAAAAATAAATTTTGATTTACATCTTGAACATTTATTAATATAATAATAATAAAACTTATTTTAGCCTAACCTGACTGTGATTAGTGGTGACGGTGCAATTGCTAAAAGATCCCTCAGCTGATGAGTATTCAACACTTCACCATTGCAATCAGCCTAAAAGTGAGGGTTTTTTTAAAATCACAATTGTTAGTTTTATAAGTGGGCAGATAGACACAAACATTTATGCACATACTTCAATCTGGCCATGTGCTCATCTGACCACATATCTATCTATCAATCTACATTAATTTTCTTATAAATCATATTTTACAGTCTAAATAATTATTAAAATTATGACTAAAAAACAACAACAAGTAACATAATATAGAAATCATATTACATATAGTGTAACAGTCAGAATCGTCTATCTCGCTAACACACTGCAGAATTCAAACCCCAAACACGAAACTGAAAATTCTAGGAGGGGTTGCCTTCTAGATATACTAAGTTCGAATCTAAAGTTCAAATTTCACAGCTCCACCTACGTGATAACGTATTTGATGCTACTACTAGTATAACTCTTTACCGGTGCCTGGTGGTCAGGGAGAAACAAAAGACTCTATACTAAGATAAGTTTGGGTGGCTAATTAACGTCTATGGATTTACAAAAGAAATGCAGAAAATATATATATAGACCGAGACAGTGATAGGAATCAAATAAAATAAGATATCAAATTTAGTTTTAAATAATTTCACGAAATTTATTTATATAAAATATATATATAACGCCACTGTCTGCTTAATATGAGACAGGGACGCGTATTAAATAATTGTGGGCATTATATTCCAATAAATGACAAAAGGTTTTAAAGCAAAGTGATATATTCTATTCCTCGGGTTAATAGCATTACGATAATGTGCTCGATGAGATAGGAACATGTGCGAGGTGCTTTGAGTAATTATACAAGTTTAAGAAAATATTTGAAAATTAAGTGTTCTAAAATATTTATTGATTTCGAGAATAGCACGGACAAAAGCTTACTAAGCAACGAAGTGGGGAATGTGATCAAAGCATTTATTCGATAATAATAATAAGAAAGTTACATAGGGAGGTCAGTATTGCTGATAATGAATTTATTAAAATTGGAGGGTGTGACACGTTTAAGTCACGGATACTTTGTAAAATAAATATAAAATAAAACAATATTGAATATCCGGAATGATTAAGGGCATCTCGCCACTAACCCGTAGGAAAGTACTTTATGAACAGCCGAAACTTAGCGACTGTGTGACGATTGCATTTAATTCCCAGGTGTGTCATTTGTGGACACACTCTGCCTGGAAATTGCTAGAAGCGAAGAGAACAGCCTTGGCCGTGTAAAGAATCCTTGGAAAATTAAAACAAAGCGGTCTCAACAACCAATTCATTTACCAGCAATACGAGACTAGTGTATATAAAACATACTGAATGGGTTTTACTTGGATTAAGAGAAATGCCCAATCAAATTCCCAGAAATTCATTTAAAAGGGTCCGCACATCTCGACGTCAATGATGAACTTTGTAATTAAAGTAGAACACGGTAATAAAAATAGGAAAATGCATGCTTGCGGATTTGAAAACTAAGTATAGATTTATATACGCAATCATGCATTAGGGGACACATTTAATCATTGACCTCGCATATACTCTCATATTAGATTAAAATCAATAACATGTAGATTTTAAACTATGTGATTATATTATATATTAAAGAAAAGAATCGCCCTCGAACGAGTGATTTGCAAGATAATAAAATTGGAAATTATTTAGAAATTTAAAATATGCCTTCATAGCGGCGTCTTATTTTCAACAAAAAGGAATAATTCACTCGGTCAAAGACAATTCTGACACATTATCATAATAAAATAACAGAAAGCTTAATCAATAGGAAATATTAACCCAAGGATAGAGAGCAAAATATAGATTATATTTAAACATGTTAAAGAAATACATAATGAAGTTACGTGAAATATCAGAAAACAATTTAAAATAGCTATAGCATGTTAGTTATCACAAGAGCTCTTGGGTTAATTTAGGGTTACCTCTGGAGAAGCATTTCTAGGTAGATTGATGGTCGGCAGGTTTTTTATATAATTTAACAGCAAAATCTGGAAATGTTCATATTTTTGGCAGCAGCAGCAGCAGTTCCGGGGTTCCTTGTGTGATAACTTCCGATGGTCTACGGCAGCATATGACCATTCCGGAGAGAAATAGCCTTCTTGCGCTCTACTCCGTCATGTCAAGATTTACAAATTACTACAATAATTTTGGTTAGAAACATTAGACCTCAGAATGATTTCTCTTAGAAACATTAGAATGGAGAACAAAAGAAAACCCTCCTTTTTATATTAGAAATTAACAATAGAACTGCCCTGGAGCATTACAAAAATATATTGGACTTATCAGCTGTAATTAAATCTATCCGAATGTCTAAAGGAATTCAACAAAATTTTAATTAATTTCTTTTGTTAATTTCCCCTTCGACATTCGAAATAAAAACTAGATTTAATTAAAAAATTACTTTTACTAATTAAAGAAAACCTTAAGTGGACATCTGCTGTTTTTAGATAAACTTATATAACATTAACTAATTAAACTATTGTACCTCATTTATTTTGACAGAAATATTTGGAATGACTTTATTAAATTAAACGAAAATTATTTTACTTTTAAATGGCAATATTTGAATCCATTTACTAAATGAATATTTACTAAATAAATTTTATTTTAAATCAAAATATATTACGACGGTAATATTTTTGTAAACAGATTCAAACAAAATAACTTTTAACAATTTATAATTTTGATACGTTTTAAAATGCATATCATAGTGTGTGCGCAATTACGACTTATATAACCTACTTTTTAATAAATCAAAATTATGTGAACATATACATAATCTATAATCTCTTATTTATTTGGGAATGAGTCATATATATAATACGAGCATTGTACTTGTGGTTTAAAATTAGGCGGGATTTTTGGTATATAAGCGTATTGCAGACATACTACGATAGATTGGGGTTCAAACTAAGGTAGAAAATAGGTGAGAAAAGGTGAAACTAAGCTCTGCAAAGCAGACCTTACTGTTTCAATAGTAGTTACATAATTTTTTCATTTATTGCTGGAGATATCTTAAAACAATATTCCATTTTTTTAATATAAAGAACTTCTTTTAAGTTTATAAAATTTAATCAAGATTTTAGAATACATTCCATGAATCCATATGAATCAAACTGAACAGAACTGGTAAATGAAGTTTTGTATATCATATCAGCAGTTTGTTGGAAATGATAACAGATTTAATTAATGATTATTTAGGCACCATATGTATAATCTTATACCTTAAATATGATACCCATTCTTATGATATGAAATGTAATAAATTCTAACAACGAAAAGCTTTAAATAAATGTTACTTAAACCGTTTGCCTATATATGCGTGTGTGTAACATTTTATGTTTACTTTCTTTTAAATGATTACAGAGTTAATTGATATTTTATACTTCACTGGAGTACATTATTGTTCATGAAATAAGAATGAGTCATAACATCAGCTCACATTTTAAAAATTAGTCTTGTAGCAAAATGTTTTCTGTGACAAATTATGTTAATTTAAGAAAAATTAGCATATCATTACTCACATACAATTTAATGTTCATTATAACAAAGAGCAACCGAGTCAAACATATACCTATATAATACAGAAAGATATGCGATATCTTATGTTCAAGTTATAGCCAGAATTCTGATGACATCAGAAACATAACAGTAACTTGTTATTGTTGATTGGGTATAAGTATATTTTCCAGAATCAAAAAGAAACAGCTATTCACAGTATGTCTGAATGATTAAATATTGATTATAAACTGAAATGTATAATTCAACTCAGAAATGAATACCCACAAAGTAAAATTTAAGGCGAGTATTCTACAAACAGCCATGCACATGTAATTTAATAGAAAAAATGATATAGATAACATTAGTAAAGAGTAACAACAACAAAAAAAGCTTATATAGTATCTTCACAGCATGCAAAAAAAATTTAAAATTTTAAAACGGAATAAAAAATTTATTCTTATAATATTTGAAAATATAAAGAAGAATGAAAACAGAGATTATAATCCACATTAAATTTTTAATGAATTTTGTTGTTTATCTTAGAAATTAAAAAACACTGAAGAGAGTATACTAAAAGTCAAAAAAATCTAAAAAGACTTCTGATTATACTATGCTAATCAATTTAAGATTTAGTGCTTTTTTGGAAGAACATAGAAGGTAAATCCATAAAATAAATGGCAGAGGTTAGTCTGTTTGATCTGTCAGGCTATAAATTTATTTCAAGAAATGATAAATTTATTAACAGTCTTGCTAAAATAAACACACCAAAAAAAAAAAAATTATATTCAACACAATAAAGGGTTGGATTTCTTGTCTAAAATGTCTTCTGTAAGTTTTTACTGTTGGACAAAAAGTTTAACACATATATCTATAGCTATGTACCTATTGCAGTCTCAGAAATGACATGCTTACTATGTAGAAGATTTACATTATTAAAGTTCTTGGCATAAGGATCAGATATATTATTCTATGAAGTTTAAGAAAAATGCAACGGATCTTTTTACCTGAAAGTTATCAAATAATGTATTCTTTTTTGCATTATTTAAATTTAAAATTCTTTTTAATTTATTGTTCCTTCTTACAATTTTGCAGCTTTTTAACTAGATTGCTTAAATCACTGAATAACTTTGAAACACAATTAAAACTGTAAAAAGCAACATTAAAAAAAATTATTATAAATTTAAATGTTCAAAAAAACATATTATTTTATATAGCTTCTCTTTCAAGCGCTTCACACGCTTTTAAATTTTATATATAGATAAACTGTGTGGACAAAAAATGAAAATTTAATAGAACATCAATTGTTAAATGTAATATATACAAAATTTCTGATTAAATAAAATGAAGACAGCTATGTCTAGCTAATCTAAGAGTGCACTTCTCATGAGTACAAACCACTACTAACAGTTAATATTTAGATAACTTAATGATTGATCCTTAATAGCGTTTCAACTATTTACATACATACAATCATTTAACATAATAAGGTCCAAAGACATACATAAATAATAATTTAGATCAATACAACTTGTAAGAATCCTAGTTGACTGTTCATACATTCGAAGGCCAGCTCTCCGCACTTGGAGTCACTGTGCAATGGGAGATGATGTTCTCCAATATATATGTCCGGCTGCCCAGGTGAAGCTCCAAGAATCAAGTGTAGTATTGTTCATCAAATTAGTACTGAGGCATTCATTGTTTTAATTCCTGCAGTTGATTGGCTCATGCTCCACTCAGGTGATTCTTCATTTTAATCTCCATACAAAAATTTATATTGTTATTCTTCTGACTTTAATTAATGACTTATTTTTATAGTTTGTTGCTTATATTATAAAGGAAATATAACTCGAATTCCTTTAATTGTTTTATTTCATTAACGACATATTCTACTCTCATTAATTAGACTGGTATTCACTTTAGAAAATAATTTTTTTCTAATCTTAAAGTTATAAATCTTTTACTTACTATTTTAAAAAAATCAGTCTTTTAAAATTCTCTAATTTATTTAAACTTACAACTTTTTCTCATTAAGTTTATACTTATATGTATATGTGCACTTAAGCATACACATACATATATTCATACACACAAAAAGCATTTATAGTGACATAGGCAAATAAAAAAAGTATGATAATGATTTTAAGATAAGAGGATTAATATTTAAGGATATATTATTCTGCTTAAAACAAATTAAAAATAAAAATCACATTATCACCATTTCTTATTGCAACAGATATACTGTTTCACGTATATATTCAAAAGATCCCCCCCCCCCCCAATTAAAAAAGGCTAGCATGATTTGTTGTTAAAAAAGAAAACAAATACGCTTAAATCTGCAATTAAAAGAAAGTATAAATCTTTCTTTATCAAAATTCATCAATCCAAAAAAAAAAAATCAATAAAGTAAAAAAAAAGAAAAAAATATATTTAAACATTAAAAAAAGATAAGTTTATTTGGTATTTCAGAAAAATAATCCGTGAGGCAAAATAATTTAGGTGTTAAGCCAATGCCCCAGGTAAAGAAATTTAAAATTAATTGGAATTCGAAAACACATAGCCAGATAAATAAAAACGGTCTTCTACCGCCAAAAAGAATAGCCAATGAGCTGGGGGAAATGGCATGAACGAGGATGAAAACATACACCAACACCAATTGAAGCAAGGGTCATGAAAAGTAAATCCGTTCTGATGGGCAGAGAGAGTATAAATAGGCTGAAAATTATGGATTATCACCAGAGAGAGAATAATTTTTTTATTATCAGTTTTATTAAGTAAAGCAACAGAGAGAATAGTTTTTTTTTTATTATCAGTTTTATTGAGTAAAGCAATAGAGAGAGTAGTTTTTTTTTATCAGTCATATTGGATAAAACAAGCAGAGAAAGTATAAAATATTTGGAAAATTCGAATTATCAGAGAGTATTTGTTTTTATCAGTTTTACTAAGTAAAGCAAGAAAGAAAAATCAAAACTTAACCATGAAGAAACAATTTAACATGGGTGGTTAACTTGCTTTTTTCTCTCTATCCAAAATCATGAAGTAAGCTCCAGCCTCAGTCTATAGTGCCATTCATCAACCCCCATTGGTATTGAAAGAGAACAACAAGTCAAAAGGTAAGAATTAAAAATAATAATAATTCAATTATTAATTCTATAATAAAGTTTCTAATAAAAAAATTAATGGAGAAATATGAAAACATTAATTGTGTTCTATATTTCAAATTATAAATACTGATAACAAACTTATCTGTCTATGTTAATTGAAAAATAAATATCTGAGCTATATATCAGAACAAATAAATTAAGATTATAAATGAAACAGCTGATGAACTTATATATAAAAATATGTCTGCAGCAGACCAAATAAATATTTATGCTAGAATAATTAAATGTAAATCATAAATGCTTAACTGCATATTACTTATATCTAAATGAAATAATAAAATTTATGTGTATAAACATACACCTATACCTGATTGGATTATAGATGCTCCACAAACCTAGTATTGCTGAGTTTACGTGTTTACCTACCTGTAATAATTCTCAAAATAATGAATATGAATGAAATTTATTAGAAGGACTTGCAAATGGATTATTGTGAAATAAACTTCTTCTCATAATTGAACTGAAAATGAATCTTCACATGGATACGAGATGAATTGTTGTTAAATGAAATTGTTGTTATTTGTTCAGTTCTATTTTGCATCACTTGTCATTCATTGCACATGTTCACGAGAATTTCATGCCTCCTGAGCTATGTCTGGCATAACTAGCCCTAGGTAAGTCAGGTTGTAATGAGATGGACCTCTAGTGGCGCCGTTTGGAAAACCAAACACAGAAATGTCTAGATGCTTCCAGTCTCTATGGTGCTACATCCTCTGATGAGCAGGAAATATTGTTGTAAGGGAGGGGGGTAACATCTGCATTGGAGAATGCCAATCGATAGTTTCTTCCTGCAACATGCTCATCAGGAAATTGTTACAACCGAGGTAATAAAGGGGTTGTAATAAATCTTTTACTTACTATTTTAAAAAAATCAGACTTTTAAAATTCTCTAATTTATTTAAACTTGCAACTTTTTCTCATAAGTTTATACGTATATGTATATGTGCACTTAAGCATACACATACATATATTCATACACACAAAAAGCATTTATAGTGACATAGGCAAAAAAAAAAAAGTATGATAATGGTTTTGAGATAAGAGGATTAATATTTAAGGATATATTATTCTGCTTAAAACTAATTAAAAATCACATGTTCACAATTTCTCTTATTTACACAATCTGTTTAAAAACAGTAGCAACTCTCTCCATTTTAGTAGTGCTATCCAGTACAAGCCATAGTAATCAATGGATGCTAGAAAGTTTCAAAATTCCTACCTAGTATCTACTCATCCAATATGCCAAGATTAGTTTCCAGCTCGTGGCTTTCCACTATGAGAAGCCTTGAATCTGAGAGCATTACACCTAGATCTTTGTATCTGATGCAACTCTCTAGAAGCCATCCTTTACATTTATAGTTAACTATAAACCTATGAATCCAAAAGGAAAACACAATAATGTTTTCAATCCACGCTAATTTGAATTGTATAGCCATATTTATCTGAACCCAGTTCAGTATCTATGTCTTTGGTTTTTTAATAAACAGTTCCCAATGTTCTTTGGCACTACTGTATGGAGAGAATAGTTACTGTTTCAACAGATTGTGTATGCATAAGAAATGGTGATCATGAAATATTTTAGTAGTTTAATATCAATCCTGATCAAAAGATGTTGGTGATTATGGTTATTAAAAAAAACAAACATCAAAATGTATAGATACTTTAGATTCAGATCTGTATTACTACACAAGTGAATTAGCTTAGATTGACAATATTATTACGTTTTCATTTTGGGTTCATAGCTCTATAGTTAACTAAAAAAGGTAAAAGATGGGTGCTGGAGGGTTGCATTAGATCCAAAGATCTAGGTTCAGTGCTCTCAGATCCAAGGCTCCTCATTGAGGAAGGCCACAAGCCAGAAACTAGTCTGGGGAGATTGGATGAGTAGGTACTAGATAGAGATTTTGATGGACCAACCTTCTAGCATCTATTGATCACTATGGCTTACACTACTATATGGAGAGAATTGCTACTGTTTTAAAAATAAAGATCCAAAGCAGTTTTTTTTTTTTCAAGTTTTAGATTAATATATTATATGACTGCTAAACTGTTATTGAAAATTAATGATAACATATACTTTTTATAACCATAATTACATAATTCTAAAAATGGAATACTAACATTAATAATAAATAAAAAAAACTCTACCAACAAACTTGCTTATAATTTCACAACTGTTGGTATAATTTTTATATTAAAAAAAATTTTTTTTTTTGCTTTTCATATTATATATTCTGCATCAGTATTTATAAATATAATTTTTTAATAAAGTAAAATTAAATTAAATGATTACCTCCCAAATCCTTGATCCAGGTCTGGCCGAATAAATAATAGGTGTTTGATTTTTTGAATTATAATAAAAACAAGCTCCAAAATCTCCATCTCTGAAAAAAGTAAGATAATATTTTCAGTACTGCATGTGAAAGCATGTGATATTAGAATATCAAAAATAGATTGAGCTTCAATCACAGAAACCATTAATTTTTGAATCACCATACTACTATTCCACTAAAGTGCAAAAGTAAAGTAGTTGAATGATTAATTTGCTCAGCAAGTCATTATTTATTATTTAGTATATGGATTTTTTATGATAACTTATATATTATAAAGGAATCTATAAATGTTTCAACCAGGAGATAGATTCAAATAATGGTTTTATTAAGTCCAACTGCAGCCATATATTTGACAATCATTAACTGTGTGATACATGTTTTGTGTATACATGCATTTACATAAATCAGTGGTTGTAAAATTTTACTTATAAAGCAAATGAGCACAATGACCATGGGGTTGTCCTGAATCTGTTGACGAGACTCCAATAGCATCCAAGAAGATCAAATGTATCTCATTTATTGTTGGATCCGGAAAAAAAAAAATTGTTTCCAACTTCATAAGAATTTGATTTCTTATACCACAATTCTTCAATTATTAAACATCCAAAAAAAGGGATATTGATTTGGACTAAGTTTTAGGTGTTGAAACTATATTTTAAGTTATTGCTAAGTCCAACCTGCTTAACAGCTTTTTATAATTTCTGTGAATCAACTTCTCTTCTGATATCTGGCAAAGAAATAGGTGATAAAACAGAAAGTCACTGGAAAGAAATAGACTTCAATGTAATATTTTCAGAAATAATATTTCAAATACCAAAAATTTAATGAGCAAACTTTTTCTCCAACCAGGAGCACAGTATTCCCCAGCAGAATATGTTAGTGCTAAAAAATCTGTCTGTAAATACTTACATCACAATACCAAGCAATATCAGCCAACTTTCCATGATTATTTCTAGAAATTAATTTTGATATATTCTTAGATAAGATTACTCTTAAATAATATGAGATAGGATCATGTTTTAGTCTTTTATTACAAAAGATTATATTTAAATTAAATCATGTTTCAATTTTTTATTATAAAAGGTTATATCAGATTATGAAATGATTTCTGTTGTTTAGATGAAAAATTGAATATGCTGTCTTCATTGGATTAGGAATAAGACTAACAATTTTTGAAAAACATTTCCAATCTTTCCATATCCTTAATGAGAGTCCTTCCTATTTCAGTAAAGGATCTCTTTTTGGAAATCAAAGCAATATCATTACAAAAATGAATTTCCTGCACTGTTTTGGGAAATCATGAAAAATATATTAAACAAAGTAGATAAGAAAATTCTGAATAAGACCATTAAGTAAAATTTTGTATTTACTATGATTATCATTTAGTATCAGATGAATTTTTCTATTGGGACCACTTTGTCATGTAAATTAATTGTTTTCCTGCATTTAAGAATTTAAAAAACTTTTGGAATGAAAATCATTTTTCCAAATAGAATCATAAGCTGAGGTTATATCAATAAAAATTGCAGCAATTTATAAATTATTTTTTCAATATGAATGGTTAAAGACAAAATTTGGTTACAGCAACTTTTTCCTGGCCTAATTCCAGCCTATTCTATAGAAATACAGCTTTCAACTGGTGATAAAATTCATAATATGGTTCTTTTAAAAAAGCTTGTAGGGGACATGTGATATTAACATTGTATGATAATTCTTTGGATCATTAGGTTTATTTGGTTATAAAAATTGTTATAGTTTTGCTTTTATGCCAAATTTTTGGAATTGTTTCTGTATGAATAATGTAAGTAAATAGTTTTGTTAACCATACGGTGGTTTTAGATTCTACGTTTTTTTAAGAAACTCTGGATACATACTATCTCTTCTGGGGCATTTCTTTATTTAAGACCACCAAGGACAAGTTTAAGTTCACCAACAGTCATAAATTTTATCAGGTAGATATTAATGGAACATTATGAATAAAAAACTTGCAATTCAGCTAAGATTGACAACCTAATTAGCAGTGATAGTATTAGTTCTTTTAGAAGTAGTAGTATATCAACCAAGCTTTCGAAAAAGTGACCCGGTTTTATGATTAGGGTTTAAAAAATTTTAATTCTCTATGGTCTCTTCCCACTTTTTTTTTCTGGCATCACCTCAGGAGGTCATAAAATGTTTGAATACTTTAAGTACCAAAGTTAAGTTTCAATTCAGTATCTTTAATTCTCAATTCCCCTACTCTAACAATTACACTTAAAAAAGTTAAATAATAACAAAAATATACTTAGGATGTCTAGATTTGAATCTGTTTGAAATCAATAAAAACATTAAATTCTTCGATGGACGGTTGAAGAGTTGGAGTGTGGTGTGGATTGAAGCCTGTCCATTAAACTATGAGAATAGTCTATCTTAATATATATCTGAGCACTTATACTATATATGTGTGTAAAGATGATAGTCTGGACCAACTGATGATTGCTGGTTTAGCATGAAATACGTATATTGGTGATTATTTATCTTTTCAGCATATATGTGTTTAGGTGTATCAGTGTGGGTGGTGTGAAAGTCTGTGCTCATATACCCTATATTACATATATATATAGCCACAGGTATATAACAAGCCTGTGTTTCAGTTATTAAAGTATATATAGATATTTTTTATGCTAATTTTATACAATCTTAGTTTCAACAACTAAATAATTAGAATAAAATTAATATTTAAAGAATATGATTACTGTAGTTTGGAAATCAATAATTATTAGGTAATTCTAAATTTTTGCTTGAGAATAGCTTTAATTAAATTGCTAAAAAACAAAAAAAAAATTAGAAAAGTATTACTAGCAATTAGCATCATACCCCATTGCACAATCCCCCCCCCCCCCCAAGAAATTAACCAAGCTTTGTATATAATATAAAATATAATAGCATTTAAATAAAGTGCAATATGTTACAAATAAAAATTGTTTATTTTATATTATATAAATTTTAATATTGTTTTTGTTTTGATTTTTTTTTAAAAAAGGAAGCTATAAAAGATGTAAGCAACTCTTTATAGTCAAGAAGTTATAAATGAGTTTAACCGAAAATTGCTTTTCTAATGTTTTATATATCAAAAATATATTTTGCGATATTATTTCCATTATTACAATAGATATTTTTAGATTTTAAAAAGCTAATTTATCATTATCTCTTAGACTTTTCTAACAGTATTTACATGTTTTCAGTTATTTAAACTCATTTAGATTTGTCATATGTTAAAATTTTTATTATTATTATAGAAATTCATAAATTTTAAAAGCTCACTGCTTTATGCTTAAAATTATTCAATCAAAAAATTTTAATTTTTAATTAAAATATTTGACCAAAAAAAACAAAATGATTATCTGGTATTTCAAAATCTATCATGGCCTTTAAATAAATTAGTGACAAAAATATTATAAATAATGGTAAGAATAATAATAAAACTAAATAACAATTAATATATATCTAAATATGTTAGTTCTTCAATTTTTCAACAAGAAAAAAATAAAAAGATGAAATTTTGTAAAAGCTATTTATAGAACAGTACAATTAGAAAGTAAAAAAAAAAAAAAATACTAAACAACTATTTACTACAACAAAAAATAAGTATACTTGAACCAGAAAAAGATTCGGTTTCTCACTGAGATATTATCTAATGTAAAAGATTGTAACATATATATTATGCAGAAAATTCTCTAATTCAAATTTGCATCATGTATTAAATAATAAAGTTCACAGATATTAAATTCAATATTTTTCTGTATGATTTTTAATTTGATACTACATTTTTATTATTTTGTTAAAATATAAAAATCCCAGTTCTTTCAATTTAAAGATAACAATTTCTTTCACTTTCTTTTTCTAAATTAAAAACACTAATTCAGCCATATTAGACCTTTTTTCATTTTTTTGTTGTTGTTTGTTTGCCTGCAATTTTTGCCTTTCTTTTAATTAAGTTTTACTTTTAAAAGATCAGTTAAAGCATAAAATCTGTTAAAAACAAAAAAAAAATCTCAATTTAAATTTTTTAAAATTTACTTATGCAATCAAAATAATTAAAGAAATTATTTTAATAATAAATGTATAATTAGTTATACTATTTATTAAAAAAAAGTAATCTTATCTATACACTATAATATTAACTTCAATTTTTTAAACATATTTCATTACTCTGAAATAAAAATGACATAATCTGTACTTTACATACATACGTAGAAACATTTTGCAAATAATAACTGTAAAATGTTTTAAATTATGTATGAGTTGTATTTAAAGATAATATTTACTTAGTGCTTTACAAATACACTGTCTCAGTAAATTCTTCTTTAATTTTTAATAATTTCCATTCTATCATTTTAATTTATCTACCATTTATTTTCTTTGGTGCTTTGAAAAACAATAGACTGAGAATTCAATGTATAAAAAAAAAAATACAATAGATGCATTAGGCTATCAATATTTTTAAACATTGGAGAATATTTTTTCTAAACAATCACATAGGCAAATTTTGAATATATAAAAAACATGATTGAAAATACAAATAAATGTATTGCTTTTGTTATGTAAATAGAAAACAGATTGAACATGAATTCCAGATATACTAAAAATTATTGATTAAAGAAAAAAAATTCAATTCAGAATAAAATAGAATGGTTTAAAAAGAGAACACTGATTTTTGGGGGGCTTTCAAAGAATTAGAAGCTATGATGTGATTAATTTCCGAAGGTATCAAAAAGACTTGAGAAAGATAAAAAATACAAGTAGTATAAATTATATATATTTTTGTAAGCCTGAAGGTTAAATTAAATATACTTACACATTATAGATCTTTATGTTATATGTTTCAAATATAGTTATACTCAGCAAATAAATATATATATAGCATGAATATGCCTGACTGACTCATTATTTATATATGTAAATTTGACTAAGAATTACTTACATATATAATACTGCTGATAGTTAAACAGGAAAATTATATATCATTCTCATAATGTTAATGTAAATACATAATGACAAAAAAAAAAAAAAACAGTGCATTCAGAAGAATTAAAAGTGAGACTTAAATTATTAGTGGAGTTTGAATACAGCAATATTTAACAAAATTATCACACAATTCTGTAAGGATAAGCTAATGTACAAGAGTTTAATGTAAATAATGTGGATAAATGGAAATTTCTATGAGATAGTTAGAAAAATTTTCTTTTTAAATGAGATTAAGAATGAAAAAAAAAAAAGATTGTAGAATTGTTTTGTTTAACTGAGATTATAAACAAGTTGTGTGACCCTTAAGAATCTAAAAAAATACACACATGAAGAAGTAACAAAAAAATTAGTAAGTTATTCTAGTCCCAACTTAGTATATCACAAGATTACATTTCAGGAAAGACAATAACAAAAAAACAAAATAATGATGAACTAAGACATAACATTTCGAGAAATAGCAAAATCACATGTTTATAGTAAATAGGTGGAAGAACCAATGCTTAAATATTTATTAAGAGAACTGTTCAAAGACAATCTACAACAACAATTATAAGGAAGCAATACATAAAGAAAAAGCACACGAATGGTCATAAACCAGATTGAGAAAGTTCAGTTCTTAAAAATATGGAGAAAGGAGACAATAATTCAGAATATGAGAAAAATTTGAAAAAGTTTTACAGTAACTGTTGCAGAAAAGATCACAACATGTAAATGATGGAAAAAATGTCAAATGTATAAAATTTGTAAAAGCTTAAAAATTTATGGCGTTAGGAATGATAAACTTGAGTTGGAAAAATATAAAGTAAAAAAAATCTTGAATTGACTAAAATAAAATATGTTAATAATTTGATTATGTGTAAATATACAAAGAGTTAAAACTAAGATGAAAATAAAATTTTAATTACTTCACTAAAAAACTGGAATACCATTAGAAATAAAAATGACTTAAACCACATCAAAAGAACCAAGACTTATGGAAAAAAGTAAAGAATAAAATAAATTAATATAGTAGGATAAGTGAGAGTTTCCAGTAAGACTAAAATAAAAATTACAGCTATATATTATTAACCACATAAAAGCAAAATACAATTTAAAATATTGGGAATTAAACTGAACTTTGTTAAATAAAAGGAGTTAAAAGTGGAAATTAAATCAGAATATCCAAATCTATTTAAAAAAGACCATGGAAATATTAAATTAATAATAATGGCCTAAGAGACAAAATGTATTAGTAGCACCCTATGAAATTTACCATTTGCTCTTAGATATAAAATAAAAAAGACTTATTCGATAGTCAATTGCACATATATAGATATTAATGTGTGATGGTCAGTAAATATTTCAAGAAAAATGCCTATCCAATATCAAATGTAAGAAAGGTTGTAGTTTTATTCCAAGATTGCTCATTTTTTGCAAAATTAGCACTAAAAGCAGCTTTTCATCAAAATTTCTGCAGTGAAGATTCAATCAGAATATTAAGTATAACTATACATACTGGTCTTTTTAATTGTAATAAATTATCATTTGGAATTAGAATTGCCCTTGATATATTCCATTCAAAAATTGATAAAAGTTTAAGAGAATGGACAAATGATTCTATATTTTGATATTTTAATAATAGCAATATAAAAATGTTAGAATAAAAAAATTAAAAAAGTGTGAAATAAATAGAGGATTTTGGAATACAGTTGAATAATGTTAGCCTGAGAGAAAAAGTTATTCAGAAACTATTAGACAAACAAAATTTAATAATGTATATAAAGCCATGTACACAATCTGATTTCACCAGCATACAATATTTTCAACAATAACAGTATCCGCCCCATGAGAGAAACAACAGGAACAAACAACATACAATAAATTACTAAAGTGAATTAGCTGAGTTTCGCAAATAACAACCAATACGAAAATTACTAACGATTAAGATTTATTTAGTCAATTAAATGTTTACATCAATTTAACTTAACCCTACATAGAGCCCTGAAAGCGTACTAAATAATAAAAGATCGGGATCTGTTATATTTTCCCTAGTCGGACTTTTGAACCTTCAGATCCATTAATCTGGGTTTTTCTCCCTCGTATGTTCTGATCAGCAAAATACAATTCTTAGCTCTGATCTCAATCAGGAAAAAACAGCAAAAGACGCATGCTCCTCTCCTACACAGTTTATATAGTCCTGCCTGATTTTTTATCAGTTCCTTTTAATCTCTGCTTCTTGTTTAATTAAAAATGCCTCTTTATCTCTGCAGTTATCTTTTCCAATTACCGTATTATTGACTTTCACAATGTTATAATTATTTCCATTCTACATATTAAAGTTTGAATTTCTAAATATTTCTATTTACACAAAGTTTGAATTTTTAAATATTTCTATTTATACAAATTTAAGTTAACTTATATATATATCTACTTCTGGAGTAATATTTACAAAAGTTATATTTATTTCACCGTTAGACACAACACTTCCTCCCCTCACTCCAGAAGTAGATTGTTTTTCCCAAAAACATAATCGTTTAAATGGAGAGGCTTTCTTTTATTGCGTATGGGTCTAGGCGAATTTCATTTTTCCGCTTTATGTTGAACATCGCTCTCTTCTTTTTCATCTCCCCCTAGCGTGTTTTCTGGTAATTCCCGCTCTGTGTTATCGCTCGTTTCCTGTGGTTGTAGTTGCTCGAATATATCCATCTGCATCTCTTCCGGTTCCCTTTTACGTATGTGATTCACATGTCATTTATATTTTAATCCATTATGTCCTGTAATTTCATATATTTGCTGTGATATTACTTTTTCAATTGTTCCTTTTACCCACACCTTACGAATAACGTCTCTTATCCATACTGGATCACCTATTCAAAACAATTTTCAAGCCGTTTCTTTGCACACGATTTTTTGGGCAGTGGAACGCAAAATATCTAGCTTAATTCTTAACTTTCGCCCACATAGTAGTTCTGCTGGTGATTTCCCGGTCACCGTTGATGGTGTTGAATGCTGGTTTAACATAAATTCCCGTAACGTTTGTTGTATATTCACATTTTTATTTTTCTTTAAACATTTTTTTACTTGTCCTATGGCATTCTCTGCTAATCCGTTTGAATCAGGGTGATATGGTGATGCACACACGTTTGATTCCACAAATATCAAAAAATTTATTCAGCTCTTCGCTTACAAATCCCGCGGCATTGTCTGATATTATCACTTCCGGAAATCCATGTATATAAAATATTGTCTTTAAACAGTTTATAGTTTCCTGTGCACTTGTATTCTTTACCAGGTGGCACTTTATCCACTTCGAGTATGCATCCATCACAATGAGCATTATTTTTCCATCAATCGGTCCTGTGTGGTCTATATGTAGACGTTCCCACGGTTTAACTGCTTTCAGTCAAGATAAATACTGTTTAGCTGGCAATGCGCCTTCCGACTGACATGGTGAACATTTTTTAATGAATTTTTTGATATCATTGTTTATTCGAGGCCACCAGACATAACTATGCACTAAAGCTTTTGCACGCACTATGCCCGGGTGACCTTGGTGAATTAAATTTAATACCTTATCTCTACCTACTGGAGGTATAACAACTCTGTCCCCCATCACTATACATCCCCTACATATAGATAGGTTTTCTCTGTTAACCCAAAACCCCATCGCTAAATTTTTTGGTTTATATTTGGGCCAACCTTTCTTAATCCAGGTTGTCAACAAACGATAGCCTTTATCTTCGTTAGTCCACCACTTAACAGTTTCACTATTTACAACCTCAGAGTTCATGTTATCAATATAATTCACCTCAATTTCACTCTGTATTGGCTCCTTGTCATCTGGTAACCTCGATAAAGCATCCGCGTGGGTAATTTCCTTTCCCATATTGTATTTCAATATAAAATCATATGAACACAATACATTACGCCATCTTAACATACGCGGACTTAAATGTTCCGGAGTTGCCTGGTCATTTCCGAAAATACCCAGCAATGGCTTATGATCTGTTATTATCTCGAATTTTCGGCCAAAAATAAATTGGTGGAATTTCTTCACCGCAAATATAATTGCCAGCGCCTCTTTATCTATCTGGCTGTAATTTCTTTCTGCCTTCGATAAAGTTCTGGATGCATATGCCACAGGGCGCTCACATCCCTCTATCGGATGAGCTAGGACTGCACCTACTCCCCATTCTGATGTATCTGTAGTAATTCTAACATCTTGATCGCTTTCAAAATGCACTAACAGTTTATCCGATACTAATAAATCTTTTTCGTGTGTTTCCGTCCAGCTCCATGTTTGCCCTTTATGTAGTAATTCATACAACGGAGTTGCTATCATTGCCTTATTTTTCAGGAAAGGTTCGAAAAAATTTACGAGACCTAGAAACAATTGCAACTGTTTTACATTTTTAGGTCTTACTGCATTTTTTACTGCCCGAACTTTGTCATTCAAAGGGCGCTTCCCTTTATCTGAAATCGTATGACCTAGAAAATTTAATTCTTTTGCTTCCCATACACATTTTTCTAGTTTTAGTTTTACATCTGCCCTATTCAAACTATCACATACTTTTAAAACTCTACTTTTTAAATTTCCACTAGATGTCACCGTTATTAATATATCATCATAATATGGCATCACCCCTTCAATTCCTTGCAATATCATGTTTAACTTTGCCTGAAAAATATTTGGTGCTGTAGTAATTCCAAATAGCAACCGATTGCATTTATATAGCCCAAAAGGCATGGTTAATGTTAACATTTTTGCCGTGTTCTCTGTAACTTTAATCTGATGATATGCAGAGTTTAGATCTAATTTAGCAAAATATTTTGCCTTTGACAAATTTGCTAGTATTTCACATACATTAAGTACCGGGTATGCACCTTTATTCAAATATTTGTTAACTGTAACATGGTAATCGCCACACAATCTAACTTCCCCATTTGGTTTTGTTATTACCACAATCGGTGTGGCCCATTCTGCCTCCTCTACAGGGGTTAATACGCTGCTTGCTACTAAATGTTTTAACTTGTCTTCTACCTTTTGCCTTTGCGCAAAAGGGATTTTACATGGTTTGCACTTTACTGTTTTTACATTATCCACTAAATGTATTTCCACCGGGTTTGTTTTAATTACCACCCCCGGGGAAAAAGGGGGGGGGGGGTATATTATTATTTCCTTTTTTCAAAAAAAATTTTAAAAAAAAAAAGAGTGTTCCCCGGGGAGAAAACCCCTCCCCCCCTATTAAGAGGCTTATTTTTTCTCAACTATATAGACTGGCAGTGTAAATTCTTTCTCTCTAAACACTACTGGAGCATCTACTTTTCCCATTATTTTAATAGGATTCCCATTAACATCTTTTACTTTGATGTCCATATTCTGTATTTTTACTTTTGTGTTGGCTTTCGATATTTCTTTCCAATTGTTTATACATAGCAGCGATATACCAGACCCACTATCAACTTCCATATTTAGCTCACTATTACATATTTTTACTTTTACCATAAATTGGTCTTGCATAGGCATTATTATATTTTTCTTAATATTAGTTTCTTCATATCTATGCTCCTTTTTCTTGTATATATCTTTTTTACAAGGCTTTTTACATACTGCTGCTAAATGATCTTTCGCCCGACAATTGTAGCAGCTTTCTTTCTTCCACTTGCACTTCTTTGTTACATGCCCTGCTTTTCCACAGCAGAAACATTTTATTGATATCTTTTCTTCAGTCCTTTCCTGGTAATTTTTTTCAATTTTATATATTGCCATTTTACTGGTCTCTTCAGCCTTGTTTCTAAAAGCACAAGCTTGCTCTATTATTGCCTCGTAAGCCATTCCCTTTTTAATAGCCTGTTCATATGACAAATCAGCTTCAGTTAATAATGTTTGATGTAGCCTTTCATCCACCATTCCCCATAATAACTGGTCTAGCAAAACCTGTTCCACGAAATCTCTGTAGTCGCAATTTTTAGCTAACTGCCTTAAAGCTATATTATAATCATTTATTTTTTCTTCTTTGGCCTGCCTACGATTTCTGAGAGCTAATCTGGCAATGTGTTTAGAGGACCTCGGACTAAAATAGTCCGTTAATTTTTTTAATTAATTCTTCAAAATGTACTTCATCCGTTACCAGCCCGTCACCCAATTTATTCACAATTTCAATAACTTTTCGTCCAGCTAAATACAATAGAGATGTCACTTTTTTGTCATTTTCCATTATGCTGTTTAACTTAAAAAAATTCTCTAACTGCGTGATGTATAAAGGCCATTCCTGCAGGTTTTCTATCCCAAACTCCGTAATATTGCTTTGTCCTAATGACATTTTACAATTTTAGTATACTCGGCTGAATTTGCAAAAAATGTCTATATATATCTTCTCACTCCGCACGTAGTTCGTATGCGGCTGACGACTGCGCCAAATTTGTAATGTATCCGCCACATGAGAGAAACAACAGGAACAAACATCATACAATAAATTACTAAAGTGAATTAGCTGAGTTTCGCAAATAACAACCAATATTAAAATTACTAACGATTAAGATTTATTTAGTCAATTAATGTTTACATCAATTTAACTTAACACTACATAGAGCCCTGAAGGCGTACAAAATAATAAAAGATCGGGAGGATGTTATATTTATCCTAGTCGGACTTTTGAACCTTCAGATTCGATAATCTGGGTTTTTCTCCCTCGTATGTTCTGATCAGCAAAATACAATTCTTAGCTCTGATCTCAATAAGGAAAAAACAGCAAAAGACGCTAGATTTTTTTTATCTAATAGATCGTATTTTAACATACGGCTGTAATATTTTTTTTTTAATATTTAATATATTGTTGTTTTTTGTTTTGGACATAATTTTTTTTTAATATTTAATATATTGTTGTTGTTTGTTTTGGACATAATTATTTTTTTTGTTTTCATTTGATAAATTTAAAACTATAAAGGAGACTTTGACCTTTTTTTTGGATCTCAAAAGTACATAATTTTTGACATAAGCCTTTATTTGGGGGGGGGGGGGGGATTTCCATTCTAAATCTACTGTTTCTTTTTTACATACGTCTTTTATTTTTTGGTTTTGGATTCGATACATTTCAAACTAATAAGGGACAGTTTTAACTTTTTCAATAAAACGTCCGGTATTTTTATTCTTTTTTAACAACAAAAATTAAACACGGGTTCATTTTTAAAATCTACTTAACGTGCTGTTTATTGATTTAAAACAACAACAACAAAAAACCTCTTTTTGCTTCTAAACGGAACGAATAGGTATGTCAAAAGAAGACGTATTTTTTTTTTTAAAAAAAAAAAAAAAATCAATCAATCAAGAGATGTCCAACAAACTACACCGCCCCTTTTTAACACTGTCATTCTGGGTGTTAATTACATGATTTACAGATAAAAATAATCACAAACAATACACAAATTCTTTCCAGAAAATAAATTTATTAACCACATATGACTGAACTAAATCAACTGTAACGAATGGCAGGATGTTTTGGGCTTGAAAAAATGCAACTGCCTCATTTTCTCTGTTTGGGACGTCCCACAAATATAATAATGTGGTAGACATTTTGTTCTTCTTATTCAACTCTCGTCCGAGTCACGACAGAGACGGTATTTTTCTGCAAACAACTCCAATCGTCTGCCAGAGAGCTTGAGAAATTTTACTTTGTCTTTTTTGACCCCCCCAAAAAGCCAAAATTAGCCAAAAAAAAAATTTTTGACAAATATCAATAATACGCTGAAAATTACTAGTACGCAAAAATCTTTCAGTTGGGAAATACAAAAAATCATAAACATCAACAAATAAACACTTGAAAAAGAAGACAATGCTCACACTCATCTTAAATTCTAGCGACGATACAAATTCTGTCAATATGCATAGGAATTCAACCCGCAATAAAATCAACGGCAAACTATACGATCATAGTATTGTTAGTAGACATAGTGTTATTGATACGCGGAAGTAATTGGCCGCGTATTATAACCACTACATACGATCTACTCGTATATTAATGATCACTCATTTATTAGCCGTAGGTTCGGCCGCGAAAGCGGTATAATTCTGTGTTTTTACACAGAAACAGCGCCAACACAGGCTGCACAGTGAATAGTTTACTCGTACCCAATCAAGAATAAAACAGGAAGTTCTAGAAAGATACAATTTTTTTGGAGAACTACTGAGCCACAAATCAAGTTAAGTTTTGTCAAAGATTGGGTAAAAAAATCTAGTCGAAAAATATTGGTTATACATAGTTTACACTTTTTTTTTGTAAGCTTGATGTTAATTAAGTGCTTACAATTTGTATGTTATATTATTCAATTATAGCTAAGCATTATATATCTCAGTTAATAAATCTATCTATATATATATATTTTGATTTTGTCTATTCAACTCATTGTTTATATACATGAATTGTGATTAACAATTATTTACTTACTTAACAATTCTGATAGTTAAACATGAAAATATATACTATTATCATAATGAATGATCTTGTTAGCAGAATACATAACAATGAAAAAAAATACTATAATCACACATCAAAGATAATTAAAGACTAAAATGGTGACGGTTTTCTGAATATAGTCAATAAATAAATAAAAATTAAGGCAAACAGATATATCAAAAAAAATGTTATATATTATCAGATAGATATGCAGTAAAAACCACAAGTTAAAAAAAAAACCTATTGAAATATATGATTTTGATATTAAAATGATTCCAGCAGTAAAAATACAAAATCATTATGCAATCACAGTGTTGAAATATAACTACTGAAAAAACAATAAAATGCAACCATATTTTGAAGCATGTTTTTAGTCACATGCATTGAAACTAATAATAATAGTTCAATTCAGAATATGTAGCAATAAATACATATAATTTTTAAGGAATTTTATAAAAAAAACATACATATGTAAATTTTTCAAATTACCTTCTTTTAAGAAACATAAACTAAAAGTTATGCAGTAACAAAAAAACTGTTAAAAAAAAAAAATGTACCTGGGCTTTTTTCCAACTTGAACATACTTTTCCCTTAAAAAAAAAAAAATTAAATATATATATTACTTCTATATGTACATGTTATCATTGGCTTAAAGTACTGAGAATTTCTAATGCTCATATATCCCAATATTGAGTAAAACTAATATTTTTTTTTAAAACTTTATTTTAAAAAGAATACATGTAGTTATGCTAAAAATTATACGTGGCTATGAGTTATTACAATACTAATAAAAGAAAACAAAATAAATAAATCTATTTTAGAAAAGAAAATAACAGTAATAAGATTCAATCATAACATTGTCTAAAACTGCAAGGTGAGTTACTCAAAATGATAGTTCCATCTATTATAAAAATATACAAAAAGCCAGTACTTTCAGTGAATAGACAGAAACTTAATTATTTTGACTATAATATCAAATATTAAAAAATAAATCAAAAGAATGCAACATTGAAAATGATACTACAATCTATAATAATACCACATCTCTTTAAAAAAAATTTAAATAACAACTGAGCTAGAAATGACTTAATAAATATGGTTTATTAAAGGTTATAGCATAAATGGTGATAATATGTCATTTAATTGCTGTAATATATAATAAGCTCTATCTTTCAAATGGAATGGTTTGAATGATGAGGTAAATATATTTGAATAAGAAATGGTTAAACTCAAATGAAATGATTAACAAAATCAAATATTCAATAATACATACATTTAAGACAACTAATACTCTGATTATGATCAAATTATTTAGCACTGAAGATTAAATTAAATGGACTTATTCCTAAAGTATTTTTAATTTTTCTAGATTCAATTTAAAAATAATCTTCAGGTATCAAACTTTCTAAATAGAAAGCTTACTTCTGGAAATCTTAATACGCTAATCATCATCATTTTAAATTACTACTGTTATCCCTATATATCCCCCAATGGATTGCATGCCTTCTCATGATTAGTGGATATTAATGGCATGTGTTTAAAATGAGTTCAAAAAGCAAAAACTGGTTAATAACAAAAAAAAAAAAAAGCTATACAATAAATAAATAAAATTGCTACCATATAAATACAATACAAAATATTGAAAAGAAAAAACAATAATTACAAATATTAAAACCTTATGGTTAACTATAAAGATCAGATCTTACCATGATAAAAGTATTTTAAAATTTTAAACCATGGTTGTCTGCAAATATATGTTTGCTATTTATACGCACCTCTTTTAATGAGTCTTTATCAATCCAGTCCTGATTGTGATTATCCTTCTTGGGAATTGATAAAAAAAACAATGTAGAAGAGTCCACTATATATATGGTAGGTCTTATAGCAGATTCCACTTCTTTCTTTATGATATGAATATTTTCTTTAAAAGAGACAACGTTGCATTCTATGTAACTTCAACATTTGTCTGGAAACAGTTGCATAGTTTCAGGTCTTTTAACAGTCATTTTCTAACCTGCCATGTTAAATAATCTTCTACTGGCTAATGTTTTCATATTTGATACAAAGTATTGAAAAATACTTTAAAACAGTCAGCCAGGTACAGTTATCTGAAACTATTCTGAGGAAAACTACTTAACCAGTTTTTGGTTTTAACAGCTACTTTTATAGCAGTGTTTTCTCCACTCTTCATAAAATTAATCTACACTGCTTTCTTCTTGAATCTAGACTTAGACAAGACTACTGCCATTTTTCTTTTTAGACCTATTTATATATTCTCACAACATGTTTTTGTAATGCCTAACAAATAATCAAGTTTGTATTTATTTATATCAAGATGTTTATCAAAAAATGTCTTTATCTAGATTTAATAGTTCTGCAACATTTTAAAATTCAATCTTTCTTGTCTGAAATAATCACATTATTAAGATATATATTCTGTAAAATTAGATTTAGAAACAATTAAAATCTATGTGTTTTCTTAGAAATATTTATCTTTCTCTTGTAATTAGTAAAAAATAATAATTGAAAAGTTTACGGCTTGGGAGTTTGTAAAAAATTCGAGTACCAAGGGTGTCAGTGTTGAGCCATGAACCATGAATATTGAGCTATGGAGCTTGCCACTCTACTATTGCATTAAACAAAACAATTCTTTCTCTTCAAATAAGATCTTAATTAATAAACTTATTTCCTAAGATGTTTGATATTGCTATATACATTTTATTCTAAAAAAATAATAATAATTCATAGTTAATTCAATAGATAAGGAAGGTCCATTATGCAGGAAAGATTAAAACTCCTTAACAGATTTACAGCTCAGCAGTGCTTTTGACTAGGCTGGCCATATTAGTAGCAATACCTACCTATCTTAGTGTTATGAATATGACCGGCCTGGTTGAAAGCATTGCTAAACTATAAATCTATAAAAGAGTTATAATTTTATAATCTTTCCTGCACAGTGGATCTTCCATATCTATTAAATTACAAACAAATAAGGAAAGAAATAAAAGATAGATTGCCATCAAATTATTTATACTTTTTCAATACTGGGGTAAAAAAACCCTTTCTATCTTAAACAATTTTTTATTATTAAAACAATAAAACCTTATGAACAAATATACAAACCTATCTGTAAAACAAACAAAGCATTTATTTGTTGTCGATACAAGCAATTTATTTTCTGCATAATCTAACTGTACAATTCTTGCATTCAATTTCATTAATACTTGATAAGGAAAAGTGAATAAATTCCATGCCTAAAAAAAAAAAATATTAATATTACAAACTGAATCAAAAGAAAAAATATATACTGTAATTCATAAATTCATCAAAACATTGAAATATTTAATTAAAAAAAATTTTTCAGTTTATAAAAATATACATATATTATTAACATAAACAAATTGTAAACATGTATAATTAAAAAATGTATATAATTGTGACAATATTTTTATTTAGTCTTATGTAAGCATTAACTAATCAAATTACCATGTGGCTATGCAATAAATTTTGCTAGATTTCTTTAACCAGATTGCAGGAAAATGGCTATATTTTAGGAAGAATAAAAATGTAAATATTTAGATTATTAACTAATAGCTAAAAAAAATATAGAAAAGTTCGAATTACATATTATTTGTTTAAAAAGCCTTTTGTTTGTAGTATTACAATTAGACTCTTTCCATCATCTAATTTAAATGTTAAATCTTTTTACAAAAATTCAAATTTTATTTATATTTTTTAAATACATTTGGTAGTAATAAAACACAGATTTGCATAGGATTACAAGTATGTCCAATTACTTAATATGACATAAGAAAATATTTATAAATTAATAACAAAAAAATCAAATTGAAATATGGTTTCTATATAAGTAAAACTTACATGTGAATTAATACAGTGCCCATATTTGTAATTTCAATATTTGCAGTTTCACTTAATTACAATTTGAAAAAATATTTTAAAAAAATTTGGAAATTAATAAAAAAAAGATTTTATTTTTTTTACTTTTTGCGGGATACTGAGCTAGCAGAATATCACAAGCAAACAGCTGATATAATTTTTTTCGGTAACTTAAATTTTCTAATTTAGTGGTTTACTTATTTTTTCTATTTTAGCATAAAAAAATTAAGAGGAAGACCATTATAATATTTTTCTTCTTTGTAGGGGGGAAAAAAAAGAGGGGAAAAAGTTATTTAGACTTTCGCTAATTTACTTGTTCAAATACAAAAAAAGAAGGAAATATCCTTTTTCTATTAACGAAAAAATACAAAGTTAAAAAAACAACGCTGGGGTGGGGATGGGGGGAATCTTTTAAAAAATTAAATTTTATCTTTTTTTAAAAAAATCCATATTAACTTTATTTGTTATAAAATTACTTATTATGGTTTATTTTTGTTAACTATTATTGTCAAGCGTTGTTAGCCGAGAGGTCATCGCAGCCGCCTTGCAAGCAAGTAGTTGATTGCAGACGGTTGTGAGTTCGCGTCCTGGCCGATGCTATGACATATAAAAAAAAAGGAAAAAAAAAAACAAAACTATTATTGCTGATGTCTTAATATATATTTTAAAAATAAAATTCTGAAGTCTGTTACATAATAAATATATGCATTGAAAACATCTGCACTATATGTGAGTTAAAAGAACATTATATATGGTTTGTTATTACTCATGAATTTTAGCATTCATATCAAATATAGTAGACAAGGAGGATTATTTTATACAAATCACAAAAACCAAATAGATAATTATATCATTCAGAGAAATCTGTTCATATAATTAATAATTAAAACATCAGTATCTAGTACTGTTAATTATATATGGGATGAACCCAAATAATCTTTTATATATATTTTTTCAATTTTTTTGGTTTATCAGTGCATTCCTCACTTCAGTTCTACCATATCACAACTATCAGCCAACACAGACACTAAGACTACTCTCTCACTATAAATGTATTTCATAAACAATTTTTGTTCATAAGGTGAGTTAGAAGTAACAAACACCTGAATTAATGTCCTATGTTGACAACTTATCATTCTCAAGCAAAGAAGAACTGGTTTTCATCCAATTTTATCACCTTGTCAGAAAATATCTATATTTTTAATTACTATTCAATAAAATTTAAAGCCATAAGTGTGCTACAATTTGATTATTTTTTATATTAGATAATCTTGTCATTATTATAATTGTTAAATGATTGACAAAAATATTTTTATAATGGTTGTATATTATTGTATATGTGTTTGTATGTATATATAGAAAAAGGAATTAAAAAAAAAATTGTCATACATACTTTTGATGATGTTATATTCATCACCGACACTTTTCCAATATCGTCTCCTATAAATAATCTTGTAGCAGCCAAATCCCATTGTAAAAAAGTTACTTGATTAAGCCGATGTTCTGGAGAAATTTGCTGTCTACTTATCTTATTTTTTCCACAATCTGAATTGTGTTCCAACACTGTTACCACACCCTTACTAAATAGAAAAGTTAATATTTTAATACAAATGAATCAACTTTTAAAAATCTTTTGACCCATAGACAGTGCATATATTACCTGGTAGCAATAGCTAGAACGTTATCATCAGGTGAAAAAGCAACCAGCAAAATAGAACTATCCTGTAAATAATGTAGAGATATAAATTAGAAAAATTTTTGAAGATAGCAGTCCTATTACTGCTGATGATAAAAACACATAAATATATGTGATAATTAAGAGCTACTCTAGAGAGATATCACACACAGTGAATCTGATATGAACTTCACATTTTTGTGAAAAAGATGTCAAATAACAGTTTGGTAATTTTTCACTGGTCGATAGTTTAATAGTCTATAGATTTTAATAGTAGACATGCTTTGAATTAATTTTATTGATTACATATATATTTATTTAAATATATGTAAAACTTTTCCACTGCACTACAAATTCTTAAAATTTCTGAATAAAGACATTTGAAAAAGACAAATGAAGTTGACTTATTCCATGTGTTTATGTTTAATTAAAAACAGACATGTTAATCTTTAATCAAGATTTAAAATTTATATCTGGGCTACATAAAATCTGTAGTTTGAAAGCTTTTAAAAACTTGTAAATCAAAATGTTAAAACAAAGATTCTTTTATATGTTAGGTAAACAAGCCTTCAAATGCACATTGAACCTATATAGTGAAATTTTCCATTTTGGTTTATATTTTCTGTTACATTCACTTAAAAGTTCATTCATTCTCCAATGAAAATATTAATTCTTAATCTATTTTAAATGAAAACATGCATTATTTTGAGATCATTTGTTTTGAATAATAAACAGTTCAGTATTTTTAGATATTAATACTCTAGCTAATCAGGCAGTGACAATGCAAACTCCTTTAAATCTAGAAACATTTAATTTTTCTAAAGGAATATAAAACTGAAGTCAATTCTTTGTGCAGAGTTCATAATTATTTTCCTCAAAAGATCTATCTATATAAAAAAATCTTCTGTATAGGTATTCTGAATATTTTATTCAGTTTGCTATTTATGTATAAAGATGGATAGTGAAAACATGAAGATTTGCAGATTAATGAAATTGTATATTGTATTAAAAATTACCTATTTCAATTTTTAAAAATATAAAGAAGAAAACAAAGAGTAATTATTAAAAAAATTACAACCTGATTTGGTAAAAGTTGCAAATATTTCAAAGAGTCTCTGTGAAAAATATAAACTCCTCCAGTATTGGCACCGAATGCAATGTATCTTTTGGAGACATCAAAACATGTGTACTATAAAAGAAAAAAAAATCAATATTAGAAAAAAAAAAGGCAAAACAAAAAACAAACAATATGAATACTGATAGTTAAATAGTATTTTATTTGTTGTATATATATATATAAAATATAAAAAAGGTGTACATAATATAAATGGCACCCAAGCTTATTTATGTTATGAATATATTGTGTTTAAAAATAAACTTAATTTCTGAAAAAATGTAACAGTTCTTATCAGTAGCTAATAGTAATCTAATATTAGTAAGCAAATGTAAAGAAATATAAGTTATATTTTAGAATTTTTCTAATGCAAAATCTATATTATTTATTATATTATAAAAATTTATAAAGAAGTTTATTATTTATAAACTAATTATTAAAGTTTATCTATATTTGTATGTAATATTCCTCCATCCATAAGCACAATTTCCATATCTGCACTTTCAGTTATAAGCAACTCAAAAAAATACTAAATAAAATATTAAAAAAGTATAAAAAAATGTACATTTTTTATATTTTAATTTTTTTATTATTATAGTATATGTACATCTATAGATAGATGTGTTGTACATATTTTCAACATGTACAAATAACATGTTTGCTTGTTTAAATGTCTCTACCTATATATATATATTATATGCTTGTTAATAACATATTATAATGCAATTAGCTACTATCTACAAATTTCATATCTGCAATATAGCTTAGACCTAAAATGTCAAGATATGGGAAAAATGCTATACACAAAAATCAATTTCATTGACGTAAGTAAAGATCTTATAAAATAATATTGATGATAATAGATACTGAGAAATTGAAGACATATTATGGAGTGATGCTAAGCTTAATATTATAAAATATTTCATTAATGTTAATATTAGTTTTAACAAGTTCATACAGATATAAAAAATTAATCTTATAATAATACATAAATCAAATTAATGCATTATTTTATCAATGAAGCCCTTCATAGACAATTAACTATGTGGTATAGGCCTTATATACATCAATTACAAAGACATCAAGTACAAATAGAGATATTTCTTTCTTGTGGAAATGATTCTACAATTCCAAAGACCATTTTATTCTATGCTTCAAGCAATAATATTCCATTATAATGAAGTAATGTTTAATCACATTACAAACTGAAATATACACAAACAACCTATTAATGTAGAATAACAATTCGGTCTTACTGCAAAAAATAGTTGCATTTAAGTGCATAATTGCTACTATTAATAAAGACTTTGAACTTAAATATAAAACAAACTTTGGTGTTATTTAACTTTTAGGAAATATCAAAGATCTCTACACACATCAACCACTACAAATCATGAATTAGTTAGCAATGATCTAAGTATGTTTTGAAACATTGTTTTGCAACTCACTAACTGTATGAATCATAATAACAAAACAGTGTCTTTCATTTTTCTTTTACCTTATATTGAATATTATAAAAAACTGATCTAATATTGTTGGAATAAACGAGTAAATCAATGATGTAAAGAAGTCTCTTCACCAATATCATACGCCATGCAAGTTATGCTAAATGACCATTATCATGATTTACTCAGAAAAGATATTGTAAGAAATATGATATAGAAATTTGAAACAATAACTATCATATATTCAGGCAATATATTTTCCAATAAATGAATGAGTTGATATCTAAAGCACACTATCTATCTGTACAGAGAGTTAACATTGAAGAAAATGAATATATTCTATAGTTAACAAGTTGAATAATAACATTGGCATCTTATATTCAGGCAGCATAAGTCCATATCACAAATAGAAAGCTGTTACTGTATGAGAAATTTTGATATAGGAGACTTGACATAATCTGTACAATGATTTTGTAATACTAATTTGACAGAATAGTTTGGTCCTACAGACTAAAACAATTTTTTTACTAAACAAGAGTTCTAAGTATTTGTATTATAATAACCGTAATCTCACTGATTATAGGAAAACACACACATTTCTATTTATTTATGTCTGTTATTATTAAATTGGATATGAAATACCATTGATCATAAAATGCCAACAGGTGTAGTATGTCAAAATTAATCATCTTAATTTCTGTTCTCAAATGATATTTGATGGAGTTAAATTTCATGATCAGAGATCAAAATTTGTCACAAATCATGTTATTAATTAATGAACTATATTTAATCAATGATATCCCAATTGGTATATTAATTGGATTTTTTGTAAAAATGAAAGATGTCTTCCAGTCAAAATAAGCGATTCTCAAAACTTATTTAAGAGATATAGGTGAGGATTAGAAAGATTTTTCAAGATATCAGTCTACTAGTTGTATGTTAACATTTCTTGACAAATGCTACATGTCATTTGTTTATCCCAATGATGATATTTCATTTCCAAAAACTAGTACCAAACTTCTAGAAACAAGAAACATAATCTCTTAAGTATAAATGTTAATAGTGAATAAAAACTCTCAATGATCTCTCTTGAAAATATGAAAATTAGAGCAGCTGCAAGAAATACTATGTAACTGCTAACTATTTCTAATGTTATTAGAAACTTCCCAAACAATGAATTTTCAAACATAAGTTGGACAAACCGTTTTTGTCAATATTTGATGACTGACATAACCAAAAAACTATATTTCAACTTCCAATTAATTTATCTTTTTTCAGTTAAAGTTAAAAATTCTCATTATTAAAATAAAAAAGTATACATTTTCTTCTATAATTTTTTTTTTTTAAAAAAAAACTGGAAAAAAAAAAGAACATTTATGAAAATATATATATTAAATAAATATTATATAATGAGCTTGCAAAAAACTCTTAACAAGCTTTTCGGAATATCCCCAACCTCAGATCGGTTTCTGCTACCGGCTTCTTCAGTGAGGTGCTAGGATATTCAAGCATTAGATTTAAAATACTAGGCCAAAATCTAAAATTTTCAGATATCCATATGTCTTCTAATCCAGCTATCTAATTTAAATAGCCATATGGGATTGAACCAAGTTCAGATACACCATATATTAATAACTTTAGCAATATAAAATCATCAAAGCTTTAATACACAAAACATAAAATTACAAAGAAATCAAGTCATATGTCACATGACCTAATTTAACAATCTTCTATTACAAATGTTATATTTTATTAAATAAAAAAAAAAAGGAAATTCTTTTTAACTTTTAATTTGGAAACTAGATAAATGTGTATCTTTTCAGAATATATATTAATAATTTGTCATGGATCTTTTTAGCAATTAATTAAATCTGATTTTGAAGTTCTATATTTGGTACTGATAGAGTGTATGTTCTATTCATTGGTCGATCATTCATATATCAACATAGCAAAAAAAAGAGTAAAATTGATATTTTATATTAAAAAAATCAAAGATCATAAAACATTTTTTTAATATGCTAGAAACATGGAAATAATATAAATTATTTATAAAACAAACCTAAAAATTTAATTCAATTTTTAACAATATATATTGTAACTAAGAATGATTGGTACTCTATGACCTATCGAAAGCCAACACATTGGACAAGCTAACCCAACAAATGACAATAAAGTCACAGACTAACTAATAGCAATCCACAGTTACACACAGGCAGCATATGACATAGATTTTAAAACACAAGTCAGAAACTAGTCTGGGGATATTGGATGAGTAGGCATTAGATAGGGATTTTATGCACAAGCGTTCTGGCATCCATTGATTACTCTGGCTTGCATTGAGTGGCACTACTATATGGAGAGTTTTGCCTATTTTAATAACAGTCATTAGCAAGCATAAGAAATGGTGATCAGGTGATATTTAGTGGTTTAACACCAATCCTGCCTAATAGGATAGTGGTGGCTATGGTTATTAAAAACCCAAAGACACCAAAATGTATGGGTACAGAACTGAGTTCAGATCTATATGACTATATAAGGTAATGAGCTTAGATTGAAAATATTATTGTGTTTTCAATTTTATTCTCATGGTTTTGTAGTTAAGTAGAGATAAAAGGTGGCTACTTGAGGGTTGAATTAGATCCTAAGATCTAGGTGCAGTGTTCTCAGATCCAAGGCTCCTCACTGACAAAGGCCACAAGCCAGAAACTAGTCAGGGGCTATTGGATGAGTAGAGATAGGGATTTTATGCACAAGCCTTCTGGCATCCATTGATTACTCTGGCTTGCACTGAGTGGCACTACTGTATGGAGAGTTTTGCCTGTTTTAATAACAGTTATGAGCAAGCATAATAAATGGTGATCTGTGATGTTTAGAGGTTTAATACCAAAATATTTAAATATTATATAATTAATGGCTTGAAAAACATTTCTAAATACTTTACAATTATTAAAATATAATTATTTCACTTCTACTGACCATAAAATACAGGAATTTTACATTTTCTGGTGCAAATTTGAATAAGTAATATCAAAATAATGTAGAAGGCAGTAAAGACATCTTTTATGCTGCCCACTAGATAGCAAGTGCATTTGAAATGAAGCAAATAATGTAACATTTATCTTCTAAGAATGCAGGTAAAATACTTAGATAATTATTAAGCAAAATGAATGTATAAACACTATGTGATCATTGAAATGTACTCTTAAAAAAAATCATTATTAATGTGAATATTATTATAGTAAATTTTCTGATAAATAGATGTGCTTATGCAATGATATTATAATGGCAATGAAATAAAAACATATTTAATTAATAATAAAATATTTATTTACAATAATTATGCTTATTTCTTTTTAATTTACTACTTATAATTTACAGATAACTATACTATTATTAAAAACCTTTTCTACAATTTTATTATATAAGTGATATTTACTACCCAACAGTTCTCTTATTTATAAAATACAATCTTTATTTCAAAAATCCAGTACTATAACATAAAACAATATGCCTCTATGACTTTATCGAGGCTACTGTGAGATATTATACATTTTACTTAATCAAAAATAATATTAAAATATCAGTGTGGAGATACTTAACATATATTAATACAATAACAATCAATATTATGTAATATAAAAACACATAACTTTAACAATACCTATGTTGGGGGTGAGGAAATAATTATGCTCAACACTAATCATATATTTGAAGTTAAAAAAAATTATAGTGGAGTTAATAATAAATTGTAAAGCTAAAAATGCCTATGGATATACACCAAAATATATTCTAACATTAAAATTCTAGGCATAATGGACAAGAGAAATATAAGCTAGCAAAGATAATATCGAACCCTGATAATAAATGCAGGTGGTGTCAATGAATGCAAAGGCCGCACTCTCTTTCATGGAGTGGCTAAATACACATAAAAGCAATCTAATAGGAACGAGCCACACTCTCTGTCATGGGGGAGCTAAATACACATATAAGTAATAGAATATCCAATTAAAATTGCCTCAAAATACTACTACTAATAAAAGGCATGGAGCTAATAATAATAATAATAAACATATGATAATTGTTCATCTCACTCATATATAAGAAGGCATATAACTCATTCATTCAATTAAGGATTATGCATACCGACAAACCCTATTATTGCATAACAATGACAATACTTTATGTATAAGCTATTTAAAATTCTTATATAAATATGGATATTTATAATACACCTGGGTCTCGTTTTATGCAGATTATTTTAATGCGATTTTGAAGTTATGTGATTCATGTTTCTTCTTAATATTTCACTATATTTATTAGATATCAAGAAATTTAAATTATTAATAACTTATTTTGACTTGAAATACTTTTTTTTTTTTCAAAAATATAACGTTATATTAGCAGCTAACGTGAATATGGCCTGAAGATATATTTAGAATTTTAGCTTCTATGTAAATAACCTACCTATACTAATGAGTAAATAATAATAATAATAGATTTATACGTACGTATAAAAATATCGCAATAAATATTCAAAAATTTTAAACTTTTAAAAAGTATTTTGTTAGATATTAACAGAAATAAATACTTCACATGATCACATTTCCTATACTAGTACATTAATTGTTGATAAACAGAGCAAAACTCTCCATACAGTATTGCCACCTGTGCTAAACAGAGTAATCAATGGATAGCAAAGTTCAGAATTTAGCTAATGTTATAACAATGAAACAATATATTTTTCCTTAAGTAATTTTTCATTTGGCTTCTTTGAAAAACTATTAATATTTTCTTCAACATCTTTTAGAATTATTGTTTGATAAATCACTTGAATGTATGGATAACTTACTGATTCGTTATTTTATCATGAAGATGATTAACAATAAAACTTTAAACTGTAACATTGACTTAAAATAAATAATCAAAAAACCTAAATATATTTATTTCAAAACTGAAATATAATTAAAATTTAAATGAAATGAAGTATGAAGAAGTAGAAGTGTATATTTATGTCTGCTACATTACTATAATGGTCAAATATCCAATATAATTTATTTGTCCATAATGTTGATTACTCTAGCTTGCTGTGTGTGGCAATACATATAGTCAGTTTTGCCTGTTTTAACAACAGTTATACAAGCATAAGAAGTGGTGGTCATGTGATGTTTATTGGCTTAAATACAAAAATAAATATTCAATCAAAATAAGATTGCAATAAACAACTATTAATAACTATATTTTAATATTTATCAAAACGGCTTTCATCTCCATTGAGAAGTCAATCAAAACAAGATTGAAATAAATAACTATTAATAACTATATTTTAATATTTAACGAACCAGTTTTCATGAAAGTCCCTTCGATAAATATTAAAATATAGTTATTAATAGTTGTTTATTTCAATCTCGTTTTGACTGATTATTTATTTATTTATGTCTATTTTTATACTAATGTATGTTTGCTTTTCTCCAACCATGCATCAAAATTAATACTGCATTGCATCTTTATTAAACCAATGAATTACAAGTATGCATTATAATATTTAAATTAAGTCATTATTGACTTTTAATTGATCTGACTTTGAACTCTGTACTTTAAACCCAGACAATTTAGATATATGACTTTTAGATGATAAATGAACTTGTTAATTAAAATTTTTTATTAACTCTAAATAATTATTAAATTATTTAATAAAATTATTGACTTTTTTAAAACAAACATTTTTTATTATTTTTTATTCAAATACACTTTCTCTACTCTTTCTCTTGCATTATTTAAAAGCTTATTTTTATTTTTTTTTAATTTTAAAATTTTGTTGACTGTGACAAATTTTTTAAAAATACACTTTTAATAATTTTTTTTAACTTTCAATACTTCACATGCATGCACCAACATTCATACATACATGCAAATTAATATAACCATTGTTTAATACAATGAAAATAAATCAGCTATTGACTGATATTTAAATTAATTAAAAAATTACAGCTACTCTCAGTCAATTGTAGTTACTGTTTTAAAAACCTACTTCTAAATATTTTAATATAAATTTATATTTAATAAATCATAATTATTACTTTAATATCATTTATTTTAAAAATCACCTAAAATTTAAACAAAGTTAACTAATTATTTTAGACAGCATAGATCATCTTATCTATTAAATCAATTTAAAACATATTAAGCTCTAGATGAACTCTTCTTTAGTTTAAATATTAATTTTATTTTTAAGTACATATTAAACAACCTACGATAATCTTTTAAATAAATAGGACTAAGTTAATTACTTTAACTTATACTATTGAAACATATAATTTAAGATTTTTATTATGATAGCACAGAATCTAAAGAAATTTACTTGATTAGACAATCTTATATAATTAAAAAACAAAAAAATTTTAATACCTTAAAACATATATCTAACCCAAAAGTTAAATATATGGTTACAATATATATATATATATATTCAATATCCTTTTGGTTAAAAAGTTTAGATCTTATTAATATTGCATCAGGATTATGAAAAAGGGTTTCACTTTATTTGGCCAAAACTTTCATTACAAAAACAAAATCAGCAACTTCTTTGTCAATTCATTTGAACAGTTAAAACTTTTTATTACTTTTAAAATTTAAATACAAGTATAGTATATATACTTGAAACTAGATGTAATTAGAGGGAATTTGAACCCAGACTTTCAAGCTCCCTTTAGTCATCCGCTCCATCTTATACAACTGATACACATGAGTAAGTTAAATAAATGAAATAAAGCAATAATTCTACACAGTATCTTTTTAAAAAAAAATGCACAGATCAGATAAAATAGTATCATTTGCAATACTTGAACTTAAAGGTGTTCCAATTAGAATTCATTTTATTATATTAAAAAAAATCTAAGAAACTATTTTTTTATTCAGCCAAAATATTCATTAAAAAAAAACGGCAGCAACTTATTTTTGGTGATTATTTTATATACGATTAAATACCTGAAGCCTTTATCGAAGATGGTCCCCATCACCAGACCGGTTTCGAGCTATGGTTAATATTTTGAATCTAATGTCCTAGCTGCTCACTGATGAGAGCCATAGCTCGAAACCGGTATGGGGATGGAGACCATCATACGATTAAAGAAAATAAAAATACTACTCTTTTGTCTTACAAGTATTCTAATAAAAATCAAATTTAAATTTTACCTGAACTCTATTTGTAGCCTTGTTAGAAGATTGGATATCATCAAATAAATTAAATTCTGCTAAAACATAAATATCAGACAACTGAGAAGTACCAAAATTTGTTGAATCTGGTGATTTTTCATGGCCATTCATTGTCACATTTTCTGACATTAAAATCTGCAAAATATATAGATATTTATTAAAAGTAATTTAACTTTTAATTTTGAGCTGGACAATATAAGAATTTTTCATGAGAAAAAAAAACATAATAAAAGAAAAATCAAAAGCAATTTTTATAAATAGAAATAGGAAAATTTAAATTAATAAACATGAAGATATTTTGCTTTTAAAAAATTTTTAATAGTTGATAATGATTACAAAAATACTTGTGAATTTTATTAATATTTATCATTATTTAATACTTTTAATTATTAATTTTTATAGAAAATAATCTACAATGGATGTTTTTATTTGGTTTACATATATATATATTATGGTAAAATATAAATTTTAAGTATGGTCAGATTATTAATACAAATGGAAACATAATGGATGAAATTAATCATAGAATTAAACTTGGTTGGAATGCTTTTGGTAGAAATAACTTGATACTAAAAGGAAATATGCCTATATGTTTGAAAAGAAAGGTTTTTAATAAATGTGTTTTACCAATTCTTACTTATGGATCTGAGACTTGGACACTTAATAGAAGAGCAATACAAAGACTTCAGACCACTCAAAGAAGTATGGAGAGATGCATGTTGGGAGTAACAAGAAGAGATCGAAAACGCAATATATGGATAAGAGAACAAACAGGTGTTATTGACCTCATTGAAAAAATTAAAAGACTGAAATGGAGTTGGGCTGGACATATTGCTAGAAGAGATGATAATAGATAGACAATTGAAACCTTAAACTGGATTCCAAGAGATTGTAAAAGACCCAGAAAGATACCTCATGTGAGATGGATGGATGAAATAAGAAAGTGTGCAGGGGTGATGTGGAGAAGAGAAGCTCAAGATCGGAGAAGATGGATTGAACTTGGAGACCATCCTGCAGTGGATTGATAATAGTTGATGATGATATATATATAAAATATATATTCCTATTTTTATTTATATTTTAGCTAAATTTCAGCACTGTTTTGTAAATTTTTTTTCTTTCCTCCTTAAAATTTTTTGTAATATTAAAGTCAGCTATTACATATTCAAATTAATCAAGTTAAATCTCTATAAATAATTTTAAAACTATTTTTTCTAAAACATAATAATAGATAAAAATCAATAAATTATATTTTATTTTTAAGTCAGAGATGGGAACAACTGATACATTTTTGCTGATAAAGCACATGCAAAGAGAGACACATCTATCTATAAAAAGAAAGAAAAAAAACTATTTTAGGTATTTACAGATTTAACATAAGTTTTTATAAAGTACTTTATTAAACTTTTATAAGGACTATGTAAAAATTGGATATGAATAAGTGGTTAATAATAACTATCATGTCAATGTACAATAATTCTAGAACAATAGTCAAGACAAGACAGATTTGATAATGACAAGGTATGTTAAAGTCCAGTCATCAAAAAAGCATAAAATGGTATGCTGTGGAAAGTTTTGTTTACTGAATTATCTTGTTTTGATAAAAAAAAATAAGCTTAGAATATAGAGATGAATATACAGTATAAAATAAAATAGCTAAAAACAAACACAGAAATAACAAAAAAATAATAATTGGGAAAAAGTGAAGGTACAAAAGATGATCCAGAGTGGATGTTACAAAGATATTGTGAGGAATTTCCTGAAATAAGTCTTGTTTAAATGGATTTATAATAGGTATAAATACTGACAACACTGTTCTGAAAATAAAATACAATAAATATGAAAATAAATGTGGAAGCTTTGAATGCCAGAAAGAACTGTCACTTGGGCCCCAGTTTTGGTCTGCAAGCCAATAGCATTGTAAATAATGAAAAGCATCTACTAAAGCCATTTGAAAAAAAAATCATGATTAATTGCAGCGAAATATGGCTGATAAAAGTAGTTAAGATACAAATAACTGAAATAAAAGATTTATTAGACAAGTCCAATATCATGTGAAAGAAAACAACTACCATATAATTGAAGATAAAAATTGCTTTAAAGATAATGTGACATTAGGAGTTTCCTTTTTTTAATATCTCTATAGAATCTAATTCCTCGTCAAAGCAGTCAAAAACTTTACTATCAGCAAAAAAAAAAAAGTTTGTGATTCCTCTTACCCTCCTTCAGAGGATTATCAGAAAGATAACTGCTAGCCATTATATTATTTTGTTGATTATGCAAACATGTTCATCAAAATTGAATTATTAAGAAGATCATATATATAAGAAAAGCAATACAAATGATTTTTTTTGTCAATGACCCTTTATCATCTTCTAGAAAGCAATATGAGGATTTGTAACATTATAAATATGTTAAAAGACTTCCAATCCAAAACTGCCTCTATAATCCAATATAGCAAATCCTCCTTTTTAGCAGCTTGATACTGACAAAATCCTGTTCAAGTTATATCCAATGAGTTTTTGTTATATGTCTCTGAATACATTTAAGACCATAAGAAGATTTATAATGCAATGGGGGCACATTTGTCTGCTATGCCCATAACTTGGTTTAGAATCAGGGTTGTGTAAAACTTAAAAAAGTTTGTCTTGAATTTTTTTTTGGAATGACTATACTTATAAGGCAATCTAATTATGCCTCATTATTCTTAGAAAGTAAAACAAAAACAGAAAATAAATTAAACTCTTATCATCTGGAGATTAACAAACTTAATGAATAATGCTGTCTCCTTTACAGTTCCTCTATGATGAGCTGTTGCAGAGTTTTGTTCTGCAGTAGAATGCTTTATCTTTTATCACATTTCTTAAGCCAAAATGAAACAGATTCTAAAATAACTATTAGAAATTAGATTGCAAGAAAGCTGAGAATCTCATACTTCACGGTTTAGATAAAAATACTTAACATTATAATCAAGAAAGTAAAACAAATAGCCAAAGAATATATCTGGGATGCATTTTATCACCTACTTTCACTACAAGCAAAAAAATGTAGTAATATATTTTATAATAAAAATGTTATTTATTAATATAATCCAAGGAAAATATTGCTAATATAATTCCAATTAACATGTACAAAACTAAAGTAATGTTCAACTACTTTTCTTTAAAGAAAATAAAGACTAATAATCATGAATTAAAAGTAATTATAAATGTTTTAATCAAATTATTAATACAGATAGAAACATAAAAGATGAAATTAATTATAGAATTAAACTTGGATGGAATGCTTTTGGTATAAATAATATTAAAAGAAAATATGTCTACATGTTTAAAAAGAAAGGTTTTTAATAGATGTTTTTTTACTAATTCTGACATTGATCACTAAAAAGAATTCAGAATGTGTAGTGTTTTGTAAAATGGCAGACATGTTTGTGCACTCCAGAAAAAACTAAATTTATTCGTAAGGCTGTTTTTAGATCGCGCTCTGATAGCTGAGGAATTTAATTAGTGCATTGACGTAATGGCGATCGACAATTCCTAGAAATATTTGCTAATTACAAATGTTTCTAGATAAGAGACATTACCTTATTAGTCAGTGCATTGATTGATCGTTGCAGTTGTCAGAGAGCGATAAGAAGACTGGGTAACATCTAGCAGTGTAACATAGAGAGCAGTCAAGCAGTATTGAGTAAGCAGTATTTAAGTAGAGATATCTCGCGTTAGTGCTGGCGGTTAATGATCAGCGCCTAGTGGAAATGTAGTTCATGGGTGTAGCTGAAAGAGACCGCAGCAGAGATATTGAGAGCATTCGTTGGAGAGCTTCGTTGCAGACCAATTCGTTTGGAGAGCTTCATGGCAGACCAATTCATTGGAGCATTCGTTGCAGACCAATTCAGCGGAGAGATTGCAGACCAATTTGTTGGAGAGCTTGGTTGCAGACCAATTTGTTGGAGAGCATTCATTGCAGACCAATTCGTTGGAGAGTTTCGTTGCAGACAGATTCGTTGGTGAGCACTCGTTGGAAAAGAACAGCATGGGAATTGTATAACGTTATTTGCTGACCGCACAGTATGACTTACAGTTATAACATTGGCACAGTCATAAGTGCGGATATAACATTGGCGCAGTCGCATTTGGACCCTGGGAGTAGCGAATATGTTGAACTACAAGTTTAGCCATAGATGGAGAAACCGGGTGAAAATGTCAATCCCAATTAGTAACGTTAGCAACAAGGGTTTTTCTGGAGTGGAGGGAGGTATGTAGTGTTTTGTAAAATGGCAGACATGTTTGTGCACTCCAGAAAAAACTAGAATTTATTCGTAAGGCTGTTTTTAGATCGCGCTCTGATAGCTGAGGAATTTAATTAGTGCATTGACGTAATGGCGATCGACAATTCCTAGAAATATTTGCTAATTACAAATGTTTCTAGATAAGACGTTACCTTATTGGTCAGTGCATTGATTGATCGTTGCAGTTGTCAGAGAGTGATAAGAAGACTGGGTAACATCTAGCAGTGTAACATAGAGAGCAGTCAAGCAGTATTGAGTAAGCAGTATTTAAGTAGAGATATCTCGCGTCAGTGCTGGCGGTTAATGATCAGTGCCCAGTGGAAATGTAGTTCACGGGTGTAGCTGAAAGAGACCGCAGTGGAAATATTGAGAGCATTCGTTGGAGACCAATTTGTTTGGAGAGCTTCGTGGCAGACCAATTCGTTGGAGAGCATTCGTTGCAGACCAATTCAGTGGAAAGATTGCAGACCAATTCGTTGGAGAGCTTCGTTGCAGACCAATTCATTGGAGAGCATTCATTGCAGACTAATTCGTTGGAGAGTTTCGTTGCAGACCGATTCGTTGGAGAGTTTCGTTGCAGACCGATTCGGTGGAGAGCACTCATTGGAAAAGAACAGCATGGGAATTGTATAACGTTATTTGCTGACCGCACAGTATGACTTGCAGTTATAACATTGGCACAGTCGTAAGTGCGGATGTAACAGACTGTTTAACGAAGTACGGTGAGATGCATGTTAGAAGAAAGAAAAAGGGATCAAAAATAAATACTTGGATGAGTGAACAAATAGATGTCATTGACATAAGTGAAATAATTTATGAAACTAAAATGGAAATAGGCTAGATTTCTTGCTAGAATAAATAATAAATGGTTAATTGAAGTTTTAAACTGATCCCAAGAGATTGTAAAAGACCTAAGAAAAAAATCTCATGAAAGAAAGATGCATGAAGTAAGAAAGTTTGCTGGTGTAATGTGGAGACAAAATAACTAAGAATTGAAAAAACTGGATTAAACTTAAGACACTTTCATACTCACGTGGGTTGATAGTGGTTGAATATAATAATAAACATAATACTGTACAAATGTATATTTATTATATACTTGAAGATCAGGATAGAGGAATGTGAAATGCAATTAAGTGATGAGGGCTGATATTGATAGATATATAATAAAAATTAGTATTCTTTTTGTTGATGTCAAAAAGTTTTCTAATAAGTAATTTAAATTAAAGAAACAGAAAAATGAAATTAAATATATATAAATAAAAGATTTATAAAAATTAATTAGTCTTATAAAAGAGATGCAAAAAAGAATACATGAAAATGATGCTATCTTGATTATATCAACTAAGTTAATGATACTGTGACACAGTGGTTAAAGGAAAAAAGCTTTAACAAAATATTAAATAGTATTAATAAAAATTTTAAATAATCGAAATAAAATAGAAAATACATCAATCTAAAGTAATAGTTATATATGATAAAAAGTGATATAGGAGCAGAAGTTAGAGCATGTTGTTGCTTTTAAATATTAAGGATCTTAATATCTGATTAAGGAAACCGACTAATATTGGAATAAAATTGCAATGGTTAAACAAGTCTTTAATATAGCAGTTATTTTATAGCCTGTTATAATTAAAAATGAGATCTGTTAAAACTTATTTTGGTATAAATTTGCTTTGAACAAAAATGTGGATAATTAGACAAATAGAAGATTTGAGGCTTTTACGGTAAATGGAGAAAGATGTACTGGAAAGATAGAATTAATGAAATAAATTTTAAAATTGATAAAGGACAATTATGAATTAACGAAAATAACTAAATTAAGAATATATTTCGAGGAATTACGGAAAATACGTTGGAAGAAAAAATGAAAAGAAAAAAATGAAGTAAACCGATTGTTCATCTTAAGTTAAAGAGACAGGCTATATTTGTAAAATAGACGAGGAAAAAATTCTTGAAAAAGTTGATCTACCTTTTGGCAATTGGGTAATATTCACGAAATAATCGCAAAATAGCCAATTTTTTAAGACCTTGATCATAATTTTTCCGTATTAAAATATCACTTCCATTGGGACACGGGAACTTAATAATAAATAAAGTAGTATATATAGTAATTGTAAGGACAAAATGAATTGTTTACAATTTTCTATTAAAAAATTTTTTTCTGTACAATTCCGTCTACTAATCTATCCACAAATATATATATATATATTTTAATTAAATAAAGAGAATTTAAACATCGCTACTAATTTAGCGAAGAAATAAATAAGAACACAACTAATATTTCTCAAACGTTAGGTAGAAAGGCTTAAAAAAGATAATATAATTTTAATAATATATACTGACAATTTAAACACACATACTAAGTTTAACCACATTTTAAATAAATAATTAAAAGACTAGCCTTATTAAATCCATAACTATAAATTTTCTGAGTCTATCAATGTAACGTTTAAAATTCCTAGCGATTTTAATTAAGCAATACCCTCGCTATGAAAACATAAACAGTAGATGGCAGCACTAAACTGAAAGTGATAGAAAACATGAAAGCATATAGTAATGGGAATATTAGGTTTACAAAAAATGAACTGAATGAGGCAGGAAGAAATTGAAAAGTGGAAAGGCACTTGGTTTAGATGGTTGGGCAACAGAGATGGTAATGAATTTAGGGTATAAGGCAAAGGTAAAGCTATTTTCCTGTTTTAATAAGATGACACAGAAGAGAGTTTTTCCGGGTAGTTGGAGTAATTCAAGAGTAAGATTATTATTTAAAGGAAAGGGTAAGGATCATAGAAAGTTAAACAATTATAGACCGATAGCGGTAACATCAGTTTTATATAAAGTTTTCTCATATATGGTGGCTGGAAGAGTTCCAAAATGGATGGAAGGGAATAATGTAGTGGGGGAAATGCAAGGAGGTTTTAGATTAGACAAGCGTATGGGAGATAGTTTATTTGTAGTTACACAACTTATGGATATGAGTAGGAATTCGTGTAGACAGTTATATATGAGTTTTATAGATATAGAGAAGGCATATGATAGAGTAAATAGAAATAGATTATGGGTAAGTTTAGCAAATTTGGGAATGGATGAAGCTTTAGTGGATATTATTAAGAAATTATATGAAAATAATTATTATATGTATCAATTAGGGGATATAGAATCAGTTAAAGTTAAAAATGGGGTGGGACTAAGGCAAGGATGCCCTATGTCACCTATTTTGTTTTTGTTGTATTTGAGTGAAATGGAGAGAGCAATAGAAAGACTAGGAAGAGGGGTAGAGATACCATTAATAGGTGGCAAGGGAGTATATACTTTGTCAGGTCTTTTTTTTGTGGATGATGTCTTTTTGTGTGCAGAAAGAAGAGAAGATATGGAAGTTATGATGAGGACATGTGCAAGGGTGGGTAAAGAGATTGGGATTAAATTTAGTGAAGAAAAATCAAATATAATGATGGTTAATACTGGGAAAAGAGAAGATGTAGAATTTTTATTGAGGGATATAAAGTTAAATGAAGTGAATAGATATAGTTATTTGGGAATCATCTTAAGTAATTAGAAAAATTGCTTGGATGAATGGGAGAAAAAATTGATAAATGAAGCAAAGAAAAGAAAGGGATTGATAAAGAAATTAACAGTGTAGTTCATATAACAAATATGATGTAGCTAGAATTGTATGGAAGGGAGTTGCAGTAGCAGGGTTAACATATGGTAATGATATGTTATGTGTTAGTAAAGGGGTATTAGATTACTTAGAAAAGTACAAAGGGAAGTAGGAAGATATGCATTGGATGCAGATGTGTGGACAGCAAGGGAGGCAATTCAAAGAGAAATGGGATGGTCAAGTTTTTATATGAGAGATGCAAAAAGTAAAATGAAAATGTTTGGTAGGTTGCAGTTTATGGATAATAAAAGAATAGCCAAAATAGTATTTAATTGGGTTATGAGTAAAGGGCAGGCAACAAGATGGGTGAGAAAGGTAATGCGGTATGCAAAAGATTTGGATAAAGAATTTATATCAGTATACTTGTACAAAAAGTGGGATGATTGTGTTAGGAGGATTGTTGAGTGTTATAGTGGTAAGGAATGGGATAAAAGAATAGATGCATTAATAAAGAATAGGGAGTTGGAGAGATGGAGAACTAGTATGGAGAGTAAAAAGAGTTTAAATATATATAGAAGTAAATGGAACATTGGATGTGAGTTAATATATGATAATAGCAAGGAAAATAGTTTATTGTTTAAAGCTCAAACAGGATATTTAGCAACAAGAGAATATACATGTAAATGGAAAAATATGGGTGATTTAGTCTGCAAATTGTGTAAGGGAGGTATAGAAAATATTAGGCATCTGTTAATTGTATGTAAATGCTTGTAAGCAGAAAGGGTACAAATAATGAAGTTATGGAAGAATAAATATGAACAAAGTGATTATACTGAAAGTGGGTTATTGGTTTTTATGCTGGGTTTGAGAAAAGATAAGAGGGATTTAGATATAAAGGTCATAGAGTTGACAAAGATTATGTTGTGGAAATGGATGGAGCAGATTATGGGAAAACTTAGGGTGGGAAGGTAAAGTGGCTAACAGGTTTCTCTGAGCATAGTCGCTGAGAGATTCCTGATTCTGTTGAAGGAGCAGTCATAGTGCATCACATAAACAAAGTACTTGATGTCAGTCACCAACATGAACCATAAAATAATCAGAAATTATATGTTAATAGATAGGTAAAAATTAAGAAGGTATTAGGAATTAAAGCAGATCCAAATGTCCATAATTTCATATAAGGAATCAATATAAAATGCACATAAAATAAAATCACATAGTATGTGGAATAAAGTTTTGTTAAGCTCACTCTATTAATTACATGTGTTTAAAAAGTAATTAATGAATGAACATAATTTTAGATAAATAAAATAGCTAAATAACACCAATGAAAATTTATAAATTAATGTGGCACATGTTCTGACTAGCCAATTTGTAATTACTGTATTAAAGTAAACATTGAGTAAAATGATGGAACATGCCAAAAGTCTATTCTCTTTGAGAGATGGGTGTAAATGTAAAAGTATAATGAAATCAATAATCCAGGAAAGAGAATTTATGTATCAGTTCTTCGATGATTGAAAAGCAGCTTAGAAACTATTACAAACCATATGTCTTTTTATTACTGTTTTTGAAAGTTTTCAAACTAAAACTATTCTGAATATAAAAATTAAAGTCATATATCACATGACCTAATCTTTTTATGCTTGTAAGTAAAAAACAATGAGCTGTGCTAATTTCTCTAACAAGTTTTATTGATAAATGCTAGCAAGAGAAAGCATTTTAAAATCTCTAACACACCCTAGTTTTGTACTAATTAAATATTCATGTTAACGCGTGTAAGGTGGTGTGATGCACTATGGCTTCTCCTTTATCAAAGTCAGAATCTCTCAGCCATTATTCCCAGAGAAACCTGTTAGCCATTTTCTCTTTCCATTCCTCATTCTAAGTTTTTTCCATATTCTTCTCTACCCTGCTCCAATCCACTTCCACATTGTCATCTTTGTCCACTCTATGGCCTTTATATCTAGATCCCCTTTATCTTTTTCCAAACCCAACATAAAAAACCAAGAACTCACTTTCTGTATAATCACTTTGTTTATAATTATTTTCTCACAACTTCATTATTTGTACTTTTTCTGCTTGTAGGCATTTATATTCTATTAGCAAATGCCTAATATTTTCCATGCCTTCCTTATATAACCTGCAGACTAAATCTCCCACATTTCTCCATTTATGAGTATATTCCCCTGTTCTTAAAATTCCTCTTTGAGCCTTAAACAGTAAACTACTTTCATTGCTACTATCATAAATTAACCCTCATTTAATATTCTGTTTACTTCAATATATATTTAAATTCATTTTTACTATCCATACTAGTTCTTCATTGCTCCTACTACCTATTTTTTATTAATACGTCTATTCTTCTATGCCAGTCTTTGACACTATAATATTTAATAATTCTAACGCAATCATCACATTCTTTTTACAAGTATACTGACATAAAGTCTTTATCGAAATCTTCTGCATACTGTACCACTTTTCTCACCCATCTTATTGGCTGCCCCTTTTTCATAACTCAATGAAATACTATTTTGGCTATTACCTTACTAGACATAAATTGCAATCTACCAAGCATTTTCATTCTACTTTTTGCATCTCTCTCATCCCAGGCTTGCCATTACTCTTTTTAAAATGGATCTCTTTTTGTGTATTCAAAATGACCCTTTTTAAACTGGTTTTTCATTTGATCAGGGATGCTTTTAGTTACCCATCTTATATTCAAATATCAGCCTTTCAAGCTAATTGTGCATGCGTCTTTTGAGAGTGTTAAATAATAAATGAATACTTCCCTCCACAATACAAGATATAGTATTTATGCAGGAATAAAAGGAATCCTCTTATTCCTATGACTCAAATTCTTTTATATGAGCAAATCTGAAGTACTGTTGAGGAAAGCATGAGAGTAGAATTCTCACTTTAAATTACTATTTACGATGTTTGAATGAATGACGTCGGTGAAATTGTCTAGAATTTACTAAATGTCATTCTAACTGAAACTTAATTATAAGTAAATAAGCATTTATTTTTATATGATGCTATGTTTACAATTGTATTACATTCAAATAGCCTTGTATTGTGGAGGGAAGTATTGATTTATTATTTAACACTCTCAAAAGATGCATGCACAATTAGCTTGAAAGGCTGATATTTGAATGTAATACAATTGTAAACATAGCGTCATATAAAAATAAATGCTTATTTACTTATAATTAAGTTTCAGTTAGAATGACGTTTAGTAAATTCTAGATAATTTCACCAACATCATTCATTCAAACATCGTAAATAGTAATTTAAAGTGAGAATTCTACTCTCATGCTTTCCTCAACAGTACTTCGGATTTGCTCATATAAAAGAATTTGAGTCATAGGAATAAGAGGATTCCTTTTATTCCTGCATAAATACTATATCTTGTATTGTGGAGGGAAGTATTCATTTATTATTTAACACTCTCAAAAGACGCATGCACAATTAGCTTGAAAGGCTGATATTTGAATGTAATACAATTGTAAACATAGCATCATATAAAAATAAATGCTTATTTACCCATCTTAGGTGATTTTACATACCTTGTTGATCTGCAATTTGCAGACCAGATGCACACTTTTGTTATAATAAGCAATCAGACAATACCACCGTACTTCACATTTTTTGTGTGATTGTTTTAAAATCTAATTTTAGATTTTAAAACTGAATCATAAGTGGATAAAATTTCTGTTAATTGATATTATAATAATTTTGTAAATTTATAAAACTTCTAAATTCTGCTAATGGATTTTCTGTTAATTAATTAATTGTGTTCTAGAATATTCAGCTGGATTGCATCAGTTTTTCTAACCGCCATTACTAAAAATAAATAATATTTTATAAAATTTTAAATATACAATCTATTATACAAGATATAAACATAATTATTATTTTATAAATCATCTCCCATCACCTATTACATATACATATCTTTTACACACATATACGACTTGAAATTATATATTATTTATTTATTTATAAGATATTAATAAATATCTACATCCTAATTAGTTTTACGACTAAAGCAAAAAAAGAAATGTTAAATAAGTACATATATTAGCGTAAAGTTGGAGTTTGAATTTGGTTTGGTGGTGGGAGATTGGTGTGGGCTGTAAAGTGAGTCAGATTGACCGCCTCAGTGCACATGCCCTTGCCATATACTAACGATGTCTTTATCCCTCTTCCCAATCTTTCTAATGTCCTTTTCATTTCTCTCAAATATAACAAAAAAAAAGGTGACATTTCCTTGCCTTAGTCCCACTTCATTTTTAACTTCTTTCTCAGAGTCAGGAATCTCTCAGCCACTATGCCCAGAGAAATTTGTTAGTGACTTTATCTTCCCTTTCCATTCCCCACCCTAAGTTTTTCCTTTATTCTTCTCTATTCTGCTCCATCTCATTTCCATAACATTTTTGTCAACTCTATAGCCTTTATATCAAAATTTCCCTTGCCTTTTCCCAAACCCAGCATAAAAACTAAGAACCTATTTTCTGTATAATCACTTTGTTTATATTTATTCTCCCACAACTTCATTATTTGGACCTTCTGCTTGTAAGCATTTACATTCAATTACCAGATCCCTAATATTTTTATGCCTTCCTTGCATAACTTGCAGACTAAATCACCCATAATTTTCCATTTATGTGTATATTTCCCTCTTGCTAATGATCCTAATTGAGCCTTAAACAGTAAACTACTTTCATTGCTACTACCATAAGTTAATTCTGTTTACTTCTATATATATATTTAAACTCTTTTCACTCTCTATACTAGTTATCATCTCTCCAATTCCCTATTTTTTATTAATGCATCTATTCTTCTATCTCATTTCTTGCTACCATAACACTCAACAATCCTTCTAACCCAATCGTCCCACCTTTTGTATAAATATACTGACATAAGGTCTTTATCCAAATTTTCTGCCTACTGTACTATCCTTTCCATTTTCTTGCCTGCCTTTTACTCAAACCCAATTGCAATCTACTGAACATTCTCGCTTTACTTTTTGCATCTCTTATATAAAACCTTGACCATCCTGTTTCTCTTAGAATTGCCTCCTTTGGTGTCCACATATCTGCATCTAATGCATGTTTTCTATAATCTAACACCCCTTTACTAGCACATAATGCATTGTTACCATAAGCTAACTCTGCTACTATCACTCCCTTCCATACAATTCTAGCTACATCATATTTATTATATAAAAACAGTTAATTTCTTTATCAGTCCCTTTCTTTTCTTTTCTTCATTTATCAATATTTTCTCACATTCATTCAAGCAATTTCTCTGATTACTTAAGATAATTCCCAAATAATTATACCTATACACCACATTTAACTTTATATTCTCCAGTAAAAATTCTTTATCTTTTCCCAGCATTTATTATCATTACTTTTGATTTTTCATCCCCATCTCTTTACTCACACTTGCACGTATCTTCAGCATAACTTCCATATCTTACCTACTTTCTGTGCACAAGAAATATCATCAGCAAATAAAAGATCTAATAATATATTCCTCCTTGTCATTTATTAATAGTATCTCTACCCCTCTTCCTAGTCTTTCTATTGCTCTTCCCACTTCTCTCAAATATAACAAAAGCAAAATAGGTGACATAGGGCATCCATGCCCTTAGTCCCACCCCATTCTTAATTTTAAATGATTCTATATTTCTTAAGTGATGTAGCTCCATTCATTCCCAAATTTATTAAACTTGCCCATAATCTAGTTCTATTTACTCTATCATATGCCTTCTCTATATCTATAATGTAACGAGCACAGACGTTCGTTACATTGTTTTTTTTTTATTTATTAAACATGAAAGTAAATTAAAAAGTTCGCATTTAAAAATTTTCTTTTAGAATTAAAAATTGAAATTAAATACCATCTTAAACTCGTATATATTAAATCGCACAGATAAAAAAAATTATTAAAATAAACTGTATTAAAAATAGAAAAGGTATTTTAAAACAAAAACTTAAGATTTAGAGATAAAAATATATCTTTGATTTGGAAAACAGGTTAATTAATTAGAAATGGAAATGATTGTTAATTAGTTAAATGTAAACCAGCCTTCGGCATTTAAATGTAAAAACACCAGTCTGATAGGAAAACAATAGAAACTGTTAGCAAATAAGAAGAAATCCCTATGGAATCGGACCGCAGCGAAAGGACCATCGCATCGGTGACGTAATGTAAATTCAATCCTTCACATTAATATAAAAGGAAAATTTGGAAATTATTAATCAGTGACTGGAAATTGATTATTACGATGTGACTATATGTAGTAGTCCGGAGTTGGAGGAATTGACAGACGCACGGTCAATTCTTTCAGCTGTTAAAGAAGGGAGAAATGAACTATCGTTTCCTACATTGAGGACCAACTAAATTAAAAAACCTCCAAATGAATACATAAAAAAAATGGCTAAATGGATACCAATTTTAGGACGGCGTGGGAATTTACGTTCATGGCAAGCAACGGATAAAGTTGGACGTTTTAAAAATCGTAAGAACTTATATATTCACTTGAAACAATAAGAACTCTAAATTTTAAAACTTTTTAGTAAATAATGCAATAGAATCCTATCTGACCAAACTAAATTCTTCATTAATAATGTTATTTGATGTATTTTTTTTTTCTTATTTATTTTGTAAAATCATTTCCATTTATTTATTTTTTGTTCTTTAAGTTTTATTATGATTGTTGTTTTCCGTTAAATTAATTATATAAAAGTTAAACTTAAGTCGGGCGTGAATGGCTGTATAGATTTGTAAAGTTATATTAGGGGAGGGTAATCTTGGGTTATTTGTTTCGTGGTTAAATTGGGTCAATGGATTGGATATATTGGTGTGATTAGTAGATGTAATATTGGTTCGCTACGGGCAGAATCGCTTCATACGCCGCACACTTCCGTTTGCCTATGGAAGGAATTATAAGTCGGATACCGCAGTTCCTTTCTATGGAGTTTTTTGTTTTATTGCTCTTCTTTGCAGATAGATGTAATATTCCTATCTCATGAGAAGCAATTTCTTCTCTTAACTTTTTGTGCTGCCGTATTTTATTACATTGAATACATCGATATATCAGATGAATTGATGCCAGTTTGACTACGAATTTTAACCTAAGGTTAAATAGGGATAGAATGTTTATTTTCAAAAGCAAATTTATGTGGTCTATTCATACTCGATTCTAAATAAAAATGCATTAAACTTAAGTTGTTTATAGACGCTTGCATGGATTGTTTATCGGTTAACTATGTTTTGCGTTTTCATATTTGATCAAAATATATAGACATCCGATAAATAATGATACCTTACGGTGAGTATCTAAAATGTATTTATTCGGATGTCTTTTAAATTATTGGTGACAATGAAAGTATCTTATGGTGAATACTATTGGGTTACATATAAATTTCCCTCCGCAATTGTCAGTAATCAATAATTTTGTATTTTGATCGTTTATGTTTATTTTGGAATGTTTTTGACCGTGAAATCTATGTAACCGATCTATATTCAACATTATAAACAAGCTTTCATAAATTTATATGTGCGAACTTAATTAAAATGTAAAATTATAATATAATAGTAATTAAATGTAAATTAAAGTCAAGTTAAAAATAATGTTAAATGTTAAAATGTAAACTAATACTAAAATAATTTTAAATCTTATATATATGTGCATAAATAAATGTTTGTATGTTAATTACTGGCAGTGGCTTATTTTATTCCTTTTTTATATATACTCTTAGATTATGTTATTAAATCTCTGCTACTCCCTGAGCTAGTGACATGGGCTAACGACCGGAACCAAAATATTTAAAAAAAAAAAAAAAAATTTTTTTTTTTTTTGACTTACGTATCTGCCTACTTATAAATTTTTCTAGGTTCAAATGCATAGATGGCGTCCTGTAGTGCAGTTTATGTTAAGTCACCTTTTCCGGATCGTTACAATGGCGAACCAACTCGGGCCGATCTTTAATAAACCACAAATACCCTGAGCAAATTTTGTCAAAATGAAATATTTTTATCTGTTTACATAAGTCGTATATTTTAAATCTTATAAAAGCACTGCCAGAAAGAAATTGCGCATATATATTAAACACGAGAAAGTATAAATAATTTTAAAACTAATTTTTGTTAAAAAAAAAAGTCAAAAGGTTGCGATTGATATGTTTTTTTTGTTGTAATATAAATTATACTTTAATGTGTATAGGTGCGCACAGCCACGTAAGTTTATGATCGAAATGTGGTGCCTTACGATGAGTACCTTTGGGAATTACTTCAGTGTAACCCTATGTATGCATTTCAATCAGTCATAAATAAGTTGGTGGTGTTTATAATTGTGCTGCAAATATACACGTTTAAACCCATTATTTCTTAAAACATATTTATCTCAATGCAACCTTATTTAAATAAATAATTTATAAAATTTGCTTGTCATGCCGTGTGTAAAAATAAAATGGATAAAAAAAAAAAAAGTTAGAACTCTGGTCGGGAGGAGGTGAACGTAAATGGTCCTTAGGTAAGCGATAGTCAACATTTTCTTTTTCTTTTTGTATATAGTCTTTTTGTAAAATTATTAACCGGATGTTTTGTAAATGTCTTCGTCAATCGTGTACCATAATTACTAACCCTAAGTAAAATATTTTTTTTTTTTGATCATTTTTTTTTAAAGTAACTTTACTGATATGTAACGAGCATAGATGTTCGTTACATTGTTTTTTTTTTTAAATTTATTAAACATGAAAGTAAATTAAAAAGTTCGCATTTAAAAATTTTCTTTAAGAATTAAAAATTGAAATTAAATATCATCTTAAACTCTTATATATTAAATCGCACAGATAATGAAAAATTATTAAAATAAAACTTTATTAAAGAAAAAATATTTTAAAACTAAATTTTAAAAAGATTTGGAGATGAAATTATATCTTTAAATTTATCTTTAAATATTTTTGATTTGGAAAACAGGTTAATTAATCAGAAATGGAAATGATTGTTAATTAGTTAAATGTAAACCAGCCTTCGGCATTTAAATGTAAAAACACCGGTTAGATAGGAAAACAATAGAAACTGTTAGCAAATAAGAAGAAATCCTATGGAATCGGACCGCAGCGAAAGGACCATCGCATCGGTGACGTAATGTAAATTCAATCCTTCACATTAATATAAAAGGAAAATTTGGAAATTATTAATCAGTGACTGGAAATTGATTATTACGATGTGACTATATGTAGTAGTACGGAGTTGGAGGAATTGACAGACGCACGGTCAATTCTTTCAGCTGTTAAAGAAAGGAGAAATGAACTATCGTTTCCTACATTGAGGACCAACTAAATTAAAAAAACCCCAAATGAATAAATAAAACATCGGCTAAATGTATACCAATATCTTCAGGACGGCGTGGGAATTCCCGTTCAAACTTACAAACGACAGATAAAGATGAACTGTTTAAAACCGTAAGAACTTTACAATTAATGAACATTAAGTTAAAAACTTTTAGTATTTAAAATAATTGCATTAGTTTCCTATCTGACTAAAGTAGTTAAAATGTTATTTGATGTATTTTTTTTATTTATTTATGTAAAATCATTTCCATTTATTTATTTTTTATTCTTTAAGTTTTTATCATGATTTTTTTTGTTCTTCGTTAAATTAATTATATAAATGTTAAACTTAAGTCGGGCGTGAATGGCTGTATAGATTTGTAAAGTTATATTAGGGGAGGGTAATCTTAGGTTATTTGTTTCGTGGTTAAATTGGGTCAATGGATTGGATATATTGATGTGATTAGTAGATGTAATATTGATTCGCTATGGGCAGAATCGCTTCATACACCGCACACTTCCGTTTGCCTATGGAAGGAATTATAAGTCGGATACCGCAGTTCCTTTCTATGGAGTTTTTTGTTTTATTGCTCTTCTTTAGAGATAGATGTAATATTCCTATCTCATAAGAGGCAATTTCTTCTTTTAACCTTTTGTGCTGTCGTATTTTATTACATTGAATACATCGATATATCAGATGAATTAATGCCAGTTTGACTACGAATTTTAGCCTAAGGTTAAATAGGGATAGAATGTTTATTTTCAAAAGCAAATTTATGTGGTCTATTCATACTCGATCCTAAATAAAAATGCATTAAATTTAAGTTGTTTATAGACGCTTGCATGGATTGTTTATCGGTTAACCATGTTTTGCGTTTTCATATTTGATCAAAATATATAGACATTCGATAAATAATGATACCTTACGGTGAGTATCTAAAATGTATTTATTCGGATGTCTTTTAAGTTATTGGTGACAATGCAAGTATCTTATGGTGAATACTATTGGGTTACATATAAATTTCCCTCCGCAATTGTCAATAATCAATAATTTTATATTTTGATCGCTTATGTTTACTTTGGAATGTTTTTAACCGTGTAATCTATGTAACCGATCTATAGCAACATATTAAAACAAGCTTTTATAATCCCATCTGTGCGAACTTAATTAAAATGTAAACTGATAATATAATAGAAATTAAAATGTAAATTAAAATCTAAGGTAAAGTTAAAAATAATGTTAAATTTTGAAATGTAAAACTGATACTAAAACAATTTTAAATCTTATATATATATGTGCGTAAATAAATTTTTGTATGTTAATTACTGGCAGTGGCTTATTTTATTCTTTTTTTATATATATACTCTTAGATTATCTTATTAAATCTCTGCTATTCCACTGAGCTAGTGACATGGGCTAACGACCGGAATCAAAATTTAAAAAAAAAAAAAAAAATTTTTTTTTGACTTACGTATCTGCCTACTTTATAAATTTTTCTAGGTTCAAATGCCTAGATGGCGCCCTGTAGTATAGATTACATTAAGTCTCTTTCTCCGGATCGTTACAATAAAGACCATATATAACTGTATTTTAATATTGGACTATTTCCATCATCGAATATGTGTGTTGAATGTCTTTTAAAATTTTTATTTTATTTAAATATTCCAAAGACCTTCAACTGTTAGTAATATCACAGCAAACAAGTTAGTATATGCACCAATTTTTAGTAATATCACAGCAAACAGGTTAGTATATGCTCTAACTATTAGTAATATAAATATGTTATTATATGCACAATGCTTCAAGAGGTATTACTCTCCCCTATTCAAGTGTTTCTGGATTTACCAGTGACACTACTAGCATGGGATTCGAACCTGGGTTCTTAGATACTTGATTATTGAATTTTAAGGTACGCTCTAACCAATTGAGCCATCCTGCCAAAGGCAACAGTCAGTAGGAATTTCATATGCTTATCTATGAGGTTCCTTCTGATTTCTCCACTTTTCCCTAAGAGCAAAGTTGATTAATGGTTTCCATACATTATGCATAGTGACACTAGGTTGGCTTATGGGATTTTTTGCCATTGTCATGTGAGCAGCTTCTTTAATTTTTCTTTGTAACTTTTCTTCTCTATCTAATATTTTTGTATTTTCTCAAACGGATATATGTTCATTATATATACATGATCTGCTACCTTAGACACATCTGTTTTCTCTCTTCTAATCATCAGTTTATTTTCTTGCAAGTGCTTTTCAATGGAACAGCTGGTCTCACCAATATATGTTCTTCCACATTCACATGGTATTTCATAGATGCTGTATTTTCTTTTCAGCATTTCAAGTTTAGGCTTTGTAGTTGTTAAAATTCCTCATAGTGTGGTATGGCTCTGGAAAGCTGTTCTGATGTATTGATTGCAGATTTTTCTTAATTTGTCTATTTTTGGAATGTATGAGTACATTACAGTACCAATAATTGTCTTTTCTCTTGATGGTTCTTTTTGTTGTCTATTTAACATTTTCTTAATAACAGCTGATGGATAATTATATTTCATAAGAGTTGGATGGAGGAGAAAAGGTACAAAGAAGAAAATGTAAAGAAACTGCTCACATGACAATGGCAAAAAATCATATAAGCCAACTTAGTGTGTCTATACAGAAGGTATGGAAACCATTATTAATCAACTTTGCTTTTAGGAAAAAGTAGAGAAATCAAAAGGAACCTCATAGATAAGTATATGAAATTTTTACTGATTGTTATCTTTGACATGGATGACTCAGTTGGTTAGCGCGTTACTTTAAAATTCAATAATCAAGAATCTAAGGATCCAGGTTCGAATCTCATGCTAGGACTGTTAATGGTCGAAGCCAGAAACATCTGAAGGAAAGGGGAAAATAATACCTCTTGAAACATTGTGCATATACTAACCTGTTTATATTACTAATAGTTAGTGCATATACTAATCTGTTTGCTGTGATATTACTAACAGTTGAAGGTATTTGGAATATTTAAATAAAATTAAATGTTCTATAGACATTCAACACACATATTAAATGATGGAAATAGTCCAATATAAAAATACAACTAGAACACCAACATCACAAACCATCAGGAAAACATCACATATAACTGTTTACCCGTATTCTTACTTATATCTCCTATATGCCTATCTGATTGAAAATCTCCTTGCATTTCTTCCACTATATTATTTTCTTCCATCCACCTTGCGACCCTTCCAGTCACCATATAAGCAAAAACATAGTACACTGATATTACTGTTATCAGTCTATAATTGTTTAACTTTCTATGATCCTTACCCTTTTCTTTAAATAGTAGCCTTATTCTTGTATTATTCCAGCTATTCGGAAATGTTCTCTTCTGTGCTATTTTATTAAAACATGATAATAGATTTAATTTTGTCCCATTTCCTAAATTGATCACCATCTCTGCTGCCCATCCATCTAAATCTCTTGCCTTTCCACTTTTCAATTTTTTCCCTGCCTCATTCAATTCATTTTCTGTGAACCTAATATTTCCATTGGTATATGCTTTAATGTTTGTTATCATTCTGTCCTTCATATCTAACAACTTTTCTACATACTTATTTAAGATTGTCTCTTCTCTAGACCTACACTCTATTCCCTTATCATCTAGTAATACTATTTCTCTCTTCTGTACAATCTATCTTTTAATATATTTCCAAGATTTTTTATTTCCATCCCTTCCACTTTTATTAAGATCCTCCAACAATTTACTATTTAATTTCAGTCTCTCTCTATAATTATCTATTTTAGCCAACTTCTTTATTTTAAATATTTTTCCTATTTAATATTAACCTCTTTTTCACTTTCTTTGTTTTTAATATCACATTTATATTCTCTGCAGGTTTCCCCCCTCTTTTTTACACTTTTACTAATTCTCACTTTTCTATTTCTTTTATTTTTCTGTATAGTCTCATCTAATGTCCTATTTGCCACTTTTCTACTTCACCACATCAGTCTTTATATTCATTCCAACAAATTCTTCCATTATTTCTTCTACTTTTATTTTATATTCTTCTAACTTATTCTTAACATATTTCACTATCCTTTCTAGTTTTGTTACTATTATCCATCACATTACTAACCATTTCTATTATGAAGAAATTATGATCACTATTATATACTCACTCTGCATTATCAAACCCTTTCATTTTCCATATTTTATTCATTCCCTCTTTTTCTAGTAATACATAATCTATTGTGTGAAATATATTATTTCTAGACCAGGTGTATTATAATGGTCATCGGAACCTCCAGATCTTATCTGCCATGTCAGGGCACCACTAGGTTATTCGAACCTAGAAAATTTATAAAGGCTGTAGAGACATGTGGGTGAGGTTCAACTTTATCTAATCGAAAGCTTCAGTCACTAGCTTAGGGAGAAGTTGAGTTTATAATATCACACTGTATATTTAAAATTTCTAATTCTTGATTTTTAAAATATTATTAATAAAATATATATAAGTTACTGCCAAAATTTAATTAAACAAAACATTATTATGCACACACATCAATACAAACTTCTGAAGATTAAATTAACTATTAGATATATTTGATTTAAATTAGATTCACAGATGAGTATACTCAATATATTTAATACATTTTTAATATTTTGCTGAGCATAAATATGCTAAATAGAATTTACATATAACTAACTCAATCCTTTTTAACCTTAGGCTAAAATTTCATGTTTAAATCAATGTTAGCTTACTGATATACCGATGTGACCAATGCAAAATGAGATTGTTAGCATAACCCAATCATGCTAACAGAAATTTACATCTGTAGCATGATACCATTAGAGAAATAATGAATCATGGTAGAAAGGAATGAGCATCTTCACCATGAACATTAATAAATTTCACCAACAGGTAGGAACAATCCATTGCCCAATTAGTGATGCAAAACAAAGATAAAAGAGATGATCTATACATGGGGATAGTGGCCTTTGCTGGCTTACTGACCCAACCAGAGCATACGAAAATCAATGGCATAGGAAATACCTCTACCACCATTGACAATGTGATGGCTACCATTGTGGTCATGCATTCAGGTGGGTATTATGCCCTGTATGTTAATGTGGCATGAGGGAATGAGTATCCAACATACCTACACAGATTACATTGACATAAAACATTGTATATCTCTCCATCAGCACCGATTCAACAACTAAACAAGTAGCTCAAAATTAAAAATTTAAACTAATATAATTTTACAAATCTATACAGCCATTTCTGCCTATTTTAAATTTACTAATTTAAGTGAAATTAATGGGAATGGAAATAGTAGCAAACATGTATATAAATATAATAAATAATTAAAAATTTTACTTAGTCAAATAAGAGATTTCTTTTAAAAATTAAGTGGCATTTAAAATTACTACTTGGAAAAGTTGATATTCTACAATTAAAGTTCATATTTCATTTAAAGCAAAAGTTCATACTTTCCAATGCTGTGTTTTATTGAAGTCTGTTTTTGCAGTTTTTAATATGTCACACAACTCCAGCCAAGGGTCCTTCCGTTTCATATTAATATTGTTATTGGAAAGACAAGTCCGACATTTGCCACTTTCCGAGAACCATCACTCTGGAGACTGCTTTAGCTGGTGCAAATATGAGAAATGTAATTTGTTGCATGACAGAATGATGTGGTCTCTGGCCTTGCAACCACTTTCTTCTGAATCCATTTAGACATTACAGTTGGGATATTCGATATTTCTTTGGGCATCAAGTATTTCAGCAAATTAAGTAATCATCACGCTTCACTGTCTAGAAGAATAGCACTTTGATCCTATGACAATTTGTTTAGCAGGAATGCATCATTTAATAACATATATGTAAATTAATTTTCTTCAGCTGGTTATTGAGATTTAGCAAAGAAAGCAAAGAACACTCTTATCTCATAACTTTTATGTATATATATATAGATACCTAGGTCTCATTTTATGTGGATTATTTTAATGCAATTTTGAATTTATGCGATTCATGTTTCTTCTTAATATCTTTCATATTTATTACCAAATTCACACTTTTTCTTATTTTTGCTGTAATATCTCATAAAAACAATTTATCCAACCTGCTTCAAACACTTTTTAGCAAACTCTTTATTTGTACATATATATATATATACACCTACATTTCGACTGACCTGCAGTCTTCTTCTGCAGGTCAGTCAAAACATAGGTGTATATATATATGTACAAATAAAGAGTTTGCTAAAAAGTGTTTGAAGCAGGTTGGATAAAAAAATCTTTCATATTTCACTATATTTATTAGATATCAAGAAATTTAAATTATTAATAACTTATTTTGACTTGAAATCCTTTTTTTTCTTTCAAAAATATAACGTTATATTAGCAGCTAATGTGAATATGGTCTGAAGCTGTATTTAGAATTTTGGCTTCTATGTAAATAACCTACTTATACTAATGAGTAAATAATAATAATAGATTTTTACTTATGTATAAAAATATCGCAATAAATATTCAAAAAATTTAAACTTTTAAAACATATTTTATTAGATATAACAGAAAATTTTTTAGATTGTTAAAATAAATAACAAAGATTTTATTGATTTTGTAAACTGAAAATAATCTTTCTAATGATAATGTATAATCTTTTTGTTTTGATTACGATCTTATTTTTTTAATATAGAAACAGAAAACCATTAACACAGCACAAGACTGAAAGTGACACTAGTTGTACATCACATCATGAATCTGATTTCTTACTAGTTCACAAATGAACACATATTGTCAATTAATATTTTTCAAATATTTGAATTTTTTTATTAGTAATACTTTATTTCCTTATTTTTTTCATACGAATTTTAAAGTAATTTTTCCTTTGCATTGCTTTTATGCGATTTCTGAAAATTACAGAACATATCCCCCATTTTTCAAGGTTAAGTTTATTTTTGTGTGATTTATTTTGTGCGCATTTTCTGAGAAACCTATCTACCACATAAAACAAGACCTAGGTGGATATATATGTTAATCATATGTTATTTCCTCTTATTTTTTTGGGTTTGAATAATGATGCAGTTTGTTATTTTTGACTCGGAAAAGAAGCTTGAATTTTGTGAATATGTACTCTAAGTAAGCAAAGTGAAGATATAAACTTCAGGAGCTGAGATCCTCTTTATTGATGAAACCAATTTTTATATCAATGGAGAAGCCAATAGCAACCCAAGCTGGATGAATATGTCAAAATGCAAGATGCTAAAAAATGATGTACAAAATGTAGGGCAAAAGCTAATGATATCAAGCCAAAGGTGGGTGAAGATCAAAAATACAAGGTTTTGAAAATTGATGGGCATCAGAATTGTTGGATCTCTTTTTCTTTACACAAATCTTACTGTTAATCTTTATTTAGATATATTACAGAATTACATAATGTCACATCTCTTAAATGAAGATGAGAGGTTTCTCTTTTATTTGCAATGTGATAGGCATCACCTCATTGTGGTATACAATTTATGTGCTCGTTGATTGATTGCCACAGCCCCATTGTATGGTGTATCAGTTATCTTGCTTTTTCCCCACATAATTTTTACTTGTGGAGCCATTTAAAAAAGAAATGATTAGAATATGTTTAATTTGAAGGAATGCATTTAGAATGACATTACTTGCATAATAATAATATCTTGAAATGTTTTCATCATGAGTGAAGGATAAGGACTTCATGTGTACCAACAGGCAAAGGATATTTTATAAAGAATATCTTTTAAATAAAGGTTTATTTAGTCTTACTTTTTTATTTTCTTTATGTATGGTGTTTTTGATATATCCTGTAATTCTTCTGATAGCGTGAAAAAAATAAAACTAATACACATAATAATTCCAACAGAGACTTGAATTCTTATCAAAATGCAGAGATTTCTTTATTGTTCCGAATTGTTGTAATCTAAATCTTAATAGATCTATACGTAATCATAACAAAATTATGAAGCAACTCCAAACGCAGCTTCTCGTCTTTATCATTAAAGGGTGCAAATGCGCACTGAAGAAAGAAAATAAAAGATGGAGAAGAATAACTGCAGGAGAAATCTTGCCGCCTTGGATTACAGAAAAAATTGAAATTTCTGAAAGAAAGTTCGCAGTTAAGTTCGAACGCAAATTAAGGTTTTTAGCGGAAAAACAAAATATTAACATTCATACATTGAAAGAGAACTTTGTTAACAGAGCTACTGTTGCTCCTTCAGCTGAAATTAAAACAGTTTTCTCATTGGGTCCTAAATTTGTTGGAGGACAATGGAAACGCCCAAAACTGGAATTAATTGCAGACGCAGAGTCTAGTCTTCTAAACAACCCTCAGAGAGACAACATTATTGCTAATATTGTGAAATCTATACGACATAAACAAATATATGCGAGATCTGACAATTGGAACAACAACATTGAAAAAACTAAACAATTTTTAAAAAACAACAACATTATATGTTTAAAAGAAGACAAGGTCAACAGATTTGTGCTCTTAGATTATAAAGATTATAAAGAAAAAATGACCACCGAAATCGTAAAGTTAAAATTCAATTTAGTTGAAAATTTTAACAACAAGCTGAATAGGGAGAAATTCATTTCCACAATTCTTAGAGCTCACAAAGATAAAGGCATATCGAGAGCAGAATATTATAGGATTTATCCTTCTGCTACCAGGCCACCTAGAATGTTTGCCAATTCTAAGCTACATAAACCCCAAGAACCTTTAAGACTTATGTTGGATTTTGGAGGTGTGCTCTAATTCAAACGCCAAGCTGGTAAATCAGTGGTTAGTTGACTGTGTGGGTTTTGGTGACTTCACCATCAAATCTTCATTTGAATTTGTTAGAAGAATCAAGGATATATTAATAGATCAGAATTTTGTAACTGCAGCCATGGACGTGACCGAATTATATGGATTGATTAATAGGAAATGGTCAATTGAAATCATCCACAAAGAATTAATAAATAAGCATTGCCCAAATGAGCGCATGAACTTCATTTTATCCTTCCTCAACTGGTTGGACAATAACATCTTTACAACTTTTGAGGGTCGTTGGTATGATATGAAAGAAGGTTGGCCTATGGGTCTTCCCCTAAGTGGAATAATATCCAGCATCTTCTTAAACTTTTTTGAAAAACATATCATTGTTAAACACACTGCTAACATTGCTGGATTAATTTACGTGCGCTATGTAGATGATGTATTTATGGCAGCACCAAAAAATGTAATTGTCAATATTCAAAATGAATTACAACTACAATCTAAATTGATCATAAACACCACTTGGGAGAACGAAGGGCAGAAGCTTAAATATTTGGATTTGCTGGTCCATAGAGAAAACAGAGATCTGCATTATAGTATGATAGTTAAACCCCTTGAGATCTGAGGCTTTACTCACCCGAAATCCATGTCACCTACTGCACATAAATTCACAGGGCTCAATGTGTTTTTATTTAGAAATCAAAATTTATGTAAATTTGAAGCCGATAGAAAGACCAACCTCGCAATTTATATAAAAGATTTGCTTAGCGTAGGTTTCAGCTACAGATTAATTGCAAAGAAAATTAAGCAATTTCACAGTAAATTAATAGATAACCACAAAAATAAGGATAAGCCTCAAATTACCCTCCCTTATATTCCCAAATTATCACAACAGATAATAAAGACTTTAACTGGTGAATTTAAGGTTGGTTTTCATACTTCCCCTAATTCTAACAGACTCATTAATAATTCAAAGGATAGAACAGACCCATCTCAGACACCCCAGGTGATTTACAGCATGTCATGTCCACAGGCCGGTTGCAAAGCCATATACTATGGGGAAACTAAGGCCACTGTTCATAACAGAGCTGCTCAACACTTGTATACCTATAGAAGAGCAAAAAAGAACAGTGATAACTTTTCAATATTTCTGGAACATGAAAAGCAGACTGGCCATGTGTTCGAACCAGGCAACCCCAGGATTGTATGCCCTGAAACCAACGACTGTAAAACAAAGATCAAAGAGGCGTACTTTATTGTTTGTGACAACAATTCTATCAATAGACGCGACACATGGTTTTCCATTTCAAAAAAATGGTCAAACTGATTTGCATTTACATTTGCATATTTGTTATTTAATAACACTAAGTAAAGATTTATTACTTTCGTCGGCCATGAATATGAGGGCAAACCTCGAAAGCGCTTGGCCATTCAATAGTTTTAAGCGAAATTTGTTTTGTTTATTTGGAAGCTTCTTCGTCAGCGAGTAAATCGTTTTTAGGCTAATAGAGTAGTAATATATTTTTCAATAAAAATAATTTATTTATCAAACTGACAAATAAACATAAACAGAAATGAAAATTCATTAAGAAATATTCAAATTTATTTTGTAATTTAGTTATGTGTGTTAAATAAAATGAAGAAAATTATTTTGCATAGTAATGGATATACAATGAAAGAAAATAAAAGGTAGTTTACTCACAAAATGTGCATAAAATAAAAGTAAGCATCTTGCCATAAATCCAACAATAAGTGCAGATATTTTAAATTCATAACCTAATTGTCAATGTATCACATTTCTGAGTACATTTGAGTTAATACCACTTTTTTATTATTATTAAATAATTGTTTTGGAAAATAAATAATTTTTTTCTTAATTTTATTTAATATTCATTTGCAGCTATGGATTCAAGAATAAATGTGGATATTTATTTTTTTGTTTATTAGTTTTTCTTTCACCCAATAGGAAACAGCATGTAGATAAAGAAAGAAACTACACACTATGTTAGCACCAAAAAATTATTTTTAAGAAAAATAATTTAATTGTTATATAATGTACTAAAGGAAAAGTTATTTGCAGATAAAAGAAAACAGCAAAAATATAATTAATAAAGAAGAAATAAAATTAAATTAAAAACAAAAAATCTAATAAAAAATATAAGTAATGCAGGATCTTTTGGGAATGACTTAAATACTGAAGCAGATCCAGTGAAATGATAAAATTGATAAATAAAAAGAGTATGAATATAAGAGAGAAACAGAAAAAGATTTAAATATTCACGTAAAATAAAATTTTAAAAAATTGATGATGTTGATAAAAAAAGTCATGGTCTCCTCTTCATTCAATACATAAGAAAGAAGAACTATTCTGTATGCAAATAAATTACAACTCTGAACTGCTGAAAGAAAATTTGCTACTAACTGAAAGAAAAACTTTTGAGGCTTCAAACTAACTGAGCAAAGCAAATTCTAATATCTATTTCATATGTTCTTATGTTGAAGCTTTTATATTTTATTTATATTATCAACAAATAATACATGGACTACTCACCAACATGAATTTGCCTGTGTGTCAAGTTTATTGGCTTTTATCACTGAATTTAAAATCAGAAACATTAATATTTACTAAGGCTGTAACCTCAAGAATGTGCGCATAAAAATGTGAATATAGGGACCTCTATAGGTCTTAACCACAAGCGTATGTTTTGGGAAGAAAAGAGGGGAACCATTGTTTACTTCAATCTACTTTCTATATAAATAGGTGAAGCTGAAGCCGTTAGATCTGAGAACGTGAAGCTGTTCAATACTTCATTAATTAAGTCCACATTTCCTATTACACATTAATACTCATGAAATCTTTCGATTTACAATGAGTCAGTGTGTCGAGTTTATTGGCTTTTATCCCTAAATTTAAAATCAGAAACATTAATATTTACTAAGGCTGTAACCTCAAGAATGTGCGCATAAAAATGTGATAATAGGGACCTCTATAGGTCTTAACAACAAGCATATGTTTTGGAAGAAAAGAGGGGAACCGTTGTTTACTTCAACCTACTTTCTATATAAATAGGTGAAGCTGAAGCCATTAGATCTGAGAACTTGAAACTGTTCAATACTTCACTAATTAAGTCCACATTTCTTATTATACATTAATACTCATGAAATCTTTCGATTTACAATGAGTCAATGGAAAGATCTTATAGTTAAAAATCTATTATGATAATTTAAAGTTGTAATTATAAATTTATTTAAACGCACATTGATTACCGTAAGTAATATTTACTAAGACTGTAACCTCAAGAATGTGCACGTAAAAGTGCGATAGTAGGGACCTCTACAGGTTTTAACCACAAGCTTATGTTTTGGAAGAAAAGAGGAGAACCCTTCTTTACTTCAACCTACTTTCTATATAAATAGGTGAAGCTTATTTTTTTTCCTTTTCTGATGTTTAATTGCCTTTAATTGAGATGCCATGTGCATACATAGATATGTTCACACCAGGCAATTATTGCATAAAAAGAATACAGACTTAATGTAGTGTTTGAATATATATATATTGAACCAGAGGCTTTCTTTACTTCAAAAGTCAACTATTTTGTTAAAAAATATTTGTATATATATTTATAGAGGTTTGAAGGAAACAAAACGTTTTGTTCTTTAAAGCCTTGTATTTTTTTTTGTTGTAAGAGAGGGTGACATTATAAGTAGATATATAGTGCACACACCTGATTATATTTTGAAATCATAAAATTGCTTTGAAAAGATTTTGATTGAGATAATTTTTTTTGTTTTGGTTTTAAACTATTGTGATTAAAACCAATCAAAATTTTATTCTAAAAGCAGAGATTGTTTTTAAAGTGGTGATATCTCGATCTCAAAGCTTGGATGGGAAGGGTTTTCTAATTAATTAAGATTTAAGTGGTGTTTAAAAGGAAAAAAGAGAGGAAAGAAAATAGTCCTGGTTAGATTTTTAATTAAGATCTGGTGGGGGATAAATAATAGGATATAAAAGCTCTTTTTTTTTAAAAAAAAAAATCAAAAAAAAAAGAGAAAAGGTGAGGTCATTCAGTTTTTTTTGGACAGACTCTAATTGCTAAAAAAACCATTCAAAAAAGGAAAAAAAAAAGTCTGGTTATTATCATAGACATTTCAACCCTAAAACTGATTTCCCATAAAAGATCGTCCGATTGTTATCATAGACATTTTGATCCTAAAACATTTCCCATAAAAGGTGCATATGCTTATTACCAGAGTTAGCGGCCACCAATTCCCAATGCAGAAAAATACCAAAGGTATGTATGCTAAAAAACATTCTAAAACAAACCTCAGAGTTCTAAAGTCATTTCATCATTAACATGTCCTAATTTAAAAGTTCAAGACTGTTCCAGAAATTTGCCTTCATACTCTGCGTCCAACTTCCTGGAGATAAAAAAAAAGGAAAGGAAAACAACAGCAGTGTACACTTACTGGAACTGAATCTTGCACATGCTGTGGGAATGAATCACAAAGAAAAATTGAAGCCTTGAAGGTAACCTAATGTTATTATTATCTTAACCTGGGCTTAAATTTCTAGGTTTGCTATTTAAAGGAAAAGGAAGATGAACATATGATAGGCTTACTTGTATAACTAGTTATTTTAGATGATTTATAAATATTTTGTATGATGTGTATTTATTATTGTGACTTATGAATTGTAAATGATTAATTCAAGATTTTATTTCTATTGGTTTGTCAGAGAGTGTATTGAAAGTTGGTATTTTGTACTCATTTTTAAAGGCTTTGGCAGATAACAGCAGTTTTTCTTTTATCTCACCTGTCCCATTTCATTTGAAATCAATTTAGTTTAATGGGTGTCTATGTTTACTGCAGACCGTGACTCTCTTGGCTGGTGGTTTATCGATTATGGTTTAATTCTGTATTCTTTTATGCCATATAGAGTGTGAGATTTTTTTATTATATTTAATATTATGTAAATCGTAATCTTTTCTATTTATTATACAGAGATAAACTTAAGGGCCATATAATAAACACAAGCTCTTATGAGTGTTTAAGGAGCATAGGACACCCTTGTATTGGTCCCAATGTCTTTTCCCAGGTTAAGAGTAATTGCTCCACACTATTCATTAATTTCTATTCCAGATAGCCTTACTGAAAATCTCTAACAAGGGAATATATGACTGATACTCATAAGGCATGTAGCAATTGGAAATAGGATCATAATGAGGAGAAAAATAAAAATGAAAGTAGAACAGAATTTGTGTGGGTAAATCATTGGCAGGAAGATGATGAGAATTCCCTATAAGCTTATATGAGAAATCAAAATTATGTGCCAAAGTTTTTGATATATAATAATATTCATTTGCACTCTAACACAAATAAAATTAAGGAATTTAAATGAAACCTTTATTTTTTTTTTTATGACTAATATTTGTTTTGAATTTAATATATCTAAGAATTATTAGTAATTATTTTTGTTTGGCTGACGTTTGTGTTTGTGTCCTGTCCCTCAATTGTCTGGATAATATTTCATATCTCTTTTTCTCCCTATGTCTAGCTGGCAGCATTTATATTGAACTGTTCATCATCGCTTAACTTCTGATCATCGTAATTCAAATTTTCTAGGTCGCCAGTGGCCTAGAGAGAGAGAGAGAGAGGGAGAGAGCACATATCTAAAGCTTTAAATAAAAAAAATGCAGACTTTAGAAAAACATTAAATATTAAATAATATAGCTTAAATTATTTAAACTATTAATTCTGAAACTAATGGATCTAAAAACATGCTAATCGAATTAACTAGATTAAAAACATAGTAAACTAATTACAAAATAATCTTATTAAATACACTAGAGAAACAATAATAATTAAAAAAACAAATTTCAAAAAACAATAGATGAAAAAAAAAACTAGTACAAAAGAAAACAACACTTTTAAGTCCACAACTAAAATTTTTCAAAGTATCTGGAAGAAAATTGGAGTATCAAGAAAAGAAATGGCCACAACTCTTAAGCAGAATAAGGCTAAACATCAGGGAATGATTTGTAGATATAAAATGGACCCAAGACCTTTTAACAGCTTGTTCAAGCTTTATTATTATTTTGTAAGCCTTAAAAGATAATTTGTATAATTATGAGTACATAAATATATTGTTATGGTAACTTTTCACAGTAGGGATTTTTATAAACCAATATATAACAGAAGATGGGTTTGAACATGGAATATATATTATACACATATACATAATAAAATCTTCAAAACGTGTACTGTAAATTTTGGTTCAAATAAATAATAAGTTTAATGGTAAATAAAATTCAAATAACATTTTTAAATTCAATTATATAACAATATTAATCATTATGATGATGATGATGCTGATTTATAATTTAAAAGTTACTCCTAAAAGTATTTTGTTTTTCAGCTTCAATAATACAAAACAACTTAAAAGTGCCACACTTCTAAAAAGAAAGTTTACTCTTGGAATACTTTTAAAGGAAAAATCATCATCAATTATTAACACCATCCCAGCATGTCCCCCAATGGATTGCATGATTTCTAAGGGATGTGGATATTAACTAGAAGATGTGTGTAAAAAGTTGAAGTCAGTTACAAACAATGAATTAATAAAAAAATATTTAACAATTTATTAATAATGAACAAATAAAGTTGCGACGTATATACTCACTACTATCAACATATACACAAAAATGTATAGTAACAAAATATATTTTAAGTTTAAGCTATGGTTCAAGTTTAACGCCTTATGGTATTTATAATGATAAGACTTTACCATGTTAAATATTGAATCAGTCACTAACCATGGTTTTTCAAGAACAGTTCTTCTCCTTGAACAGTGGTGATGATAGAGTAAATATAGCAGCACTTGTGACATTATGTGAGGTATACTATATGTAAGTCTTGAGCCATGTATATGGTACTATCCATTTCTTTTTTCACAGCATTATAGAGACATTGCACAAACTGGTTTTTCAAACTTCAGCACTAATTTCTGGATCTGACTGCATTTTGCAGGATGATTTTACTGGTGTGATTTATCTATCCACATATGGTAGAAGGATTTCTTCTAAATAAATTCATCATACTGACTGTTGTAACTGGAGAAATGAAAAATACTTTAAAAAAAGTCAATAAAACACAGCTTGCGGTGGAGTTTTAATCAGCGGTTGTTTCTCTTTTCAACATGGATCTCGGCAACATGGCTTCATGCAAAGCAATATGGAATAAACTACTGGGCTTTCTAGAATTAGAATTATAGTAATAAAAATGCCTAGTTGTTTGTTTCAGATCTATTTATACCTAATTGATGTTGTTTGATGACATGGTTTTCAAACAACATATACTTTACCAGCTAGATAATATATGATCTTTGAGTCATTACAACAATACATTTTTTGAAAATACCCTATTTATTCTCTTCAAAACATCCTGTAGATACATCTTTTAATACATTCTGATTTTTATACATAAATATGTAAAATCAAAGAAGAAAAAAAATAATTTGCCTTTTTCTCTCTTTTTTTATTTATATTTAACAATACTGGAAAAAGAAAAATTCACGGCTGACTTTTAAATTTTTAATTATTATCAATTTCAAAATTTTAATATTTGTTTCAAATCCATCATGGACAATTTGTTTAATTAAAAGTTCTATGTAAATGGGAGTTTTAGTCACTTCACATGAGTTTTTATCAAACACATTTTGTTTCTCTCTGCATTGTTATAGTATAATCAATCTGAGCGGCATAAGATTTTTATAGCTACAAATCCTCTCCCTAAGACTAGATAATGGAACAGAGTAACTTTTAATTTCTCATTTGCATTTTTTCTAATTATTTTTATATTTCATTTTCACAAATAGTGTCAGAAGACATATGTCCATAATGTGCAGATATTTTCTTGTTACTGAATGCTGTGAAGAATTCATTTGATTTCAACTCTAAGATTTATAAAAAATTCCATCATAGAACATTAAGGTTTATGCTGAAGTATGAGCATTAGAAGGATTATCTCAATTTGATTCACCTGATAAGCTACCCACAACACATCAAAATAAAATATAAGCCTTGCTCCCTTTTGGATCTTAGAGGCTAAAGGATATAGTCATTTAAAGTAAAAACCTTGCTTCCTTTTTGGAAATTAAGCCTTGCTCCTTTTTGAGTCTTAGAGGCTAATGGATTCCACAACACTCAAGCTGCACCTTGCTTATAAGTAAGTGAGTAAACTTCTTGGAAAAGAAGAAAAAATGTTGTGGAAGCGCCTGAGATAATGTAAATTTTAAAACATCACGACAACATAGTATTTCATGTACATGACCAAATCTCAATATATCAGTAGAAAGAGCATATCTAAACAACCTATAATAGTATTTTTTTCATCAATTAATAAATACTATTCTGGTTATATGTTTCATAATTATTTTCAACATCTCTATTCTTAATTGAATTTTTGTTTTTCGGTATCAATAATAGTCACTTGCTTTCTAGCAAGATGATAGTTTTGCTTATTAGTATTTTTAGTGTCACTTTCAGGATTGTCAAATATTTTAACTTTTGAAAATATTACAAATACTTTTCTTTCTCATTAAAACATTTTTTACAGATCCAGAGTTAACAAAGAATGAAACAGTCTTTATTTTCTAACATCAAGTTTTACATCTATCAAGATATTTTTGCAGTGGAGATGGAGTTCTCATCCAAATTGATTTGAGATATGTTCTGCCATCTTCCAGGTCACTGCTTTATTCATACTGGTTTGAATCCCATTTCTCTTCATTTTCTGGGTCAACTTCTATCTGTTTTTATTCCAATACTAGTTCCTAGAGATCTCTGGATATTTTTCTGGAGTGTCTTGTTTTCTTGGGCTAGAAAAGCTTCTAGAATATTTTACCACCATCTATCTATACGGTTGGAATCTTTGATCATTTTTTACATTGATACAACCAATAGATGCTTCACTCCTTTTATTTGATTGCTGGTTTGATATGGGGAACATGTCTTCTCCATACTGATTCTGGTGACCCATGTACTTGTATTTTTAAAATTCAGTCACTTGCTCTATGGTTTTTCAGTTAGTGCTAATCATCATCTGTTCAACATGGAATGCTAAATTGTAATGAAATTCTGATGATCTGGTTTTCTGTCATGCCACTTACAAACAATGTCCTTTAATTTTGACAGCTAACTTCTAAAGAACTGTGTTTAACTTCCACCACTTTTTATGTAAAATATTTTCTGCATAATTTGATATCTGATTGCTTCTTGGCACTCTTCAGACCAAAAATTATTCAAAATTTGTTTTTTGTATCCTGAAATAGGTAGTTGATTTCTTTATTAGTGAGTTCCACCAGTCCTTATCAGGTCTTTGTAAATTATTATAGACAATATCTACTTGCTCTTTTTCTATTAACTCATTCAGCTGGAAATAATTCTTGACTGTCAAAGTGCTCCACGGATGTCTCTCCTGCTTCATCTCTGAATTTTTAGAAATTGATTTAGGCAGCTAAAAGTTTTATAACTTCTGTAGTGTTCTGTAACTATTGTGTTTTCATGGCTTGCTTTTGATTTTGTATCTCTTGTTCCACTTTTACTTTCTTCTTTAAATTCTTTTAGTTTCTATAAACCAATTTTGTGTGTCCTCTTTCATATTTGCATAATCCAGTTTTATGTCATTCATGATACCAACTACTTCTTTTTGAGTTTTTTGCATCTTTTCTTGCACGTCTCTAAGTTTTTTTAATATTTAATGAATTTTGCATTTTATCTTCATTTTTTGTCACTTCAACAATTTTTCTAATCTTTCTGTTATACTTTGTGCACTGTGCTGCAATTTATTTTTACTGGATTCAATAGATTTTTGAACAATTTCTTTTAAATCACTGCAATTTTCTTTTCACATACTCCATTTTCTGTTGCACTTGCTCTTGTATTTGACCTGCGGTTTCCAGATTCAGGCTGCTTATAGACACTTGTACTACTTCAAAGTTTTATTTTATTTCTTGATGCATTTCTTTTAATTCACTGTCTCTTTTTTGCTGCTTTTTTTCATTTTGTGAATGCATTTCTTCAAATTTTGACTGCATTACTTTTAATTCTTTTTTCATCATTTCCTGAATTCTTTGTTGTGTTTCTTCATATTTTTGTTGCCATCTTTTTTGATTTCTTTGTTGTGTTTTTTTTTAATTTTTGTTGTAGCATTTCTTGTTATCTTGGTTGTGATTCCTCAAATTTCTGTTGCAGCATTTCTCAATTTTTTTGCTGAACTTCTTTTATAAATTCATTTTAAAATTCTTTCAGAAATGTATACAGCATTTCAGTATTAAATGTATATGGTTTTTGTACTAAAGGCTTTATTACTGTCTGAATAATGTCTTGCACAATTGGTACTGATTCTATTGGCTGTACTGGCTCTTGTGCAGGCAATGGATCCATATTTAACTGAGTTTTTACTCTTTTTATATAGTAATCATTTATATATTGTAAGAGATGGCTTACAACCAACCACCACACCAATCCCAGTTTTTTCACAATGTTTGAATTCAGACCAAGTGGTAGGCAAATAAAATATCCTAGATACCTGCTTATACACATGAAAATATATACATATATAAACATACATATAAACTAATATGTTTGTCTATTTGTAGAAATTAACTTTTTTTTTCTTCATTTAATATCATTAACAAAATAATAAATAATTGACTGATAAGACAGACATAAGCAAAGGTCAAAATATATGAGATCAAAATAGTTGCTAAGTGATCGAGTTTGGAATAATGAAGACTAAATAATAATAATAATAATAATAATAATAATAAATAAGCATTTATTTTTATAGCGTCTGCATATAATTGTAATTTACATTCATATCGGCCTTTCAAACCAATTGTGCAAACGCTTTGCGAGTGTTAAATAATAAATGAATGCCTTCTGATCAATACAAGATATAGAATTTATGCAGGAATAAAAAGAATCCTCTTATTCCTACGACTCAAATATTTATATATGAGCAAATCTGAAGTACTTGCACAGAAGGCGTGACGATAGAATGGTCACTTTTAAATTACTATATACAATGTCTGAATGAATGACGCAATTTGCTCATATATAAATATTTGAGTCGTAGGAATAAGAGGATTCTTTTTATTCCTGCATAAATTCTATATCTTGTATTGATCAGAAGGCATTCATTTATTATTTAACACTCGCAAAGCATTTGCACAATTGGTTTGAAAGGCCGATATGAATGTAAATTACAATTATATGCAGACGCTATAAAAATAAATGCTTATTTATATATATGATTAAGTTTCAGTGGAATGAGCGTTTGTAAATTCTAGAAAATTTCATCCGCATTCCTTCAGACATTGTATATAGTAATTTAAAAGTGACCGTCAATCGTCACGCCTTCTTGCAAGTACTTCAGATTTGCTCATATATAAATATTTGAGTCATAGGAATAAGAGGATTCTTTTTATTCCTGCATAAATTCTATATCTTGTATTGATCAGAAGGCATTCATTTATTATTTAACACTCGCAAAGCGTTTTCACAATTGGTTTGAAAGGCCGATATGAATGTAAATAATAATAATAATAATGTTATATATATATATTTTTGATTAAGTTGTAACAATAAGTTTTAGCTAGCACGAGAAAAACAATCTAGTGTTTTCGTCACTTGTTGGCTAACAGCAGATTTATCAGCATAAAAATAAAGTCTTTTTTTTTTTTAAAAAAAAGAAAATGTTCAGCATTTAAAAAAGAAAGAAAACAGTAAGAATATATTTTAAAATTTAATGTCGATATTTAAAAATTAATACAAAATCTTTATAACTTGGATAGAAGGGAATTGGAAATTTAATCTTAGCTGATAAAGTGATAAATTTCAATATATAATTAACAGGATTGGACTAATGATTTAATTTGTTTTACAAGCTTGAATTCATTATTATGGAAATAATGGAAAGGAAATGTGAAACTACTAGAAATTGACTATTTCTTTAAGCTATATATATATATATTGAAGCCACAATAAATAATAGTCAATAATAAAATGGTCATTACAATGTGTGTGGGGTAAAAACTAATATCGGTGGCATTCCAAAGCTAGCTTCGATGTCAATATAAAGTCATTCATCAAAATATATATTTTACAAAATGCTGGTGAACATCAATCTTCAATGGATTTATATACATTCAGAAGAGATAATTGGTATGTGTTTGTTTTCATCAAGTAGCATGAAATATATACATATAAGTAGAGTTGGTGAACAAGAATGTTATGCATGGAGATTGACATTTAAGTGTATAAACTTTTAACTGTAGACAAAATGCTTGCTTTCCTCAGGATATATATATATATTGATTCACATGATTTTTTTTTGATTTTTTTGTTTTTATTATTTCTATTTGAAATTTTCATGTATTATGATTTTTTTTTGTGTGTATTCAAGATTCATTTTCAAATTAGATCACCTGCATTTTGAAAGTGGGAGCAGTGAGTATCATATGTTGATATACAAAGGAAGTAGGGATCATAGTCAATAAAAATATGTATAATTTTTAATAAAAGTAAATTTACAGATCCCTCTGGAAATTCAACACTGATTCAACATAGCAATGTCAAGTAAGTTTTTTACATATTTAACATTGAGAGCAAACTTTAGAACAACAAAACTATATTAATTACTAATAAGTTTTTAATAATATCTAATTGTAATTGTTTTATTTCTGAGTGCATAATTAATCAACTTGAATAAATGGTCTTTTTCTTATCTTTCATTAATTTTTACTATGACTTACATACACCTATAGATGGGAGTGTGGCTATATATATATTTTAAAAAAATAGTTATAAATATACTTACCCCAACCTAGAAATATTCTAATAATTATATTAGTGGGGTATTTTAGAATTATTAAACTCTCATTTGGCTTTTCTTTTTGTTTTATGTACATATTTAGTGAATTATTTAATATCATTTTGTATATACTGTACTTTGAATTATGTTTCTCTAGTATAAATAAAGATTAATTGAGGACAGATTTCCAGAATGAAATCTGAATCAGAGAAATATATAGCATTAAGCCTAAAAATGATAGTAGACCATTCTTGTTAAATTAATATTTTTTTGTTTTTGTAATTATTATTATTATTATATGTTTAGATTATTAATAAATGTATTGAGTTGTTTAAACCAATGATCTCTGTTTGATCATCACAATCAAACATTACGCATTTATACTATTAAAAATTTCATCATCACTATCATTAAGAATTTACAGCATTAAAGGTTTGATGATAATCATCATCATCATTATGTATTGCTCTCCTAATTGATTGATCATCATCAATATTTTTTTATTAATGCATATATATATATATAGGCATATTTGGCCAATAATTAAGTAGGTCCATCCCTGAAGAGAGCTGACTGCAAGAAGTTCCTGAGTTTGAATTCCGTGATGTAATGGGGCCCAAAAAGGGAGATATAATGAATATGCACTAGTCTAAATTACATTGAAATATTTTAAGTAAATTAAAAGTTGGCATACTAAAAGTAGATGTGATTTGGAACCGGGCATTTCATTGTGTCATCTTTAGCATCCTATTCGAAGTGTGCCCCCTTTGTTATATGCCATTTCTGATTCTATAATATCTGGCACACCCAAATGGGATGTCAAATCATGGATTTAGGATATGACTTGTTGTAGGTTGGTTGACACATTGTTTTCAAATCATCCAATTACTGAGTCATATTCACATCGTCTTATGGTGTATCCCGCGGTTCCGTTATAATATATATAAAACCTCATGTTCTGTAATTTTCTTTTTTCTTGTTTTTTTTTTTCATGTGTGATAGCATCGGCTGGGAAGCGAACCTGCTAACCTGGGACAACTGCTTGTAAGGAGGCTGCACTTTTTTTTGCAAATTTACAAACTTAAATATTTCTTTTATATATATTCTATCATTAATTAAACGCGTACCAGTCTCAATCCTTCATATACAATCTTCTCCAGAAAAACATGATATAACACTGCCTTAATGTTTATTTATATTATATATACTACCATTTATTAAATATTACCTTGCCTACATAGACAACCTGTTGCTTTCATAAAATATTAGTACATTTCTTTTTTCAATACAATCATTCATTGCATTTTTTTTATTTATTATGGACCACAATATGCTAAATTTATTCATGCTTTAATATCCAGTATATTACATGACTATACATTAATAAAGTTAAATATAAGAAAGAGGAGAGGATGTTCAAGCACAAAGATTAGTTGTGCAAATATGTTTTGTACAATACTGAAATTTAACAGAATGAAAAGATGTTCAGGCCTTGAAACAGTTGTGCCAATCATATAAAGGTAAAATTTCATGGTACAGGTTTTATATAACAGTAGATGAGTTTGAACCTGGCATATATACAATCAAAATATACACACATATATAATGAGATCTTCAAAATGTGTACTGTAATCTTTTGTTCAAATAAATAATAAGTTGAATGGTTAATGAAATTCAAATGAAAAATTGAATTCAAATATATAATAATATTAACCAATGTGATAATGATGGTTTATGATTTAAAAATACAAACACCCCTAAAAATATTTTATTAGTTTTTCAGTTTCAATTAAAAAAAAGCAACTCAAAGCCACCAAACTTGTAAAAAGAAAGTTTACTCATAAAATATTTTTAAAGAAACGATCAGCATCAATTATGACCACCATCCTAGCATCTTCCCCAATGGATTGCATTTCTCAGGGATGTGTATATTAACTAGTATGTGTATAAAAACATGTATTTGGATTTAGTTACAAACACAAGTTAATTAAACCATCAAACATCACATGATGACTATTCTTTATGCTTACAGAAACTGTTTTTCATAGAGGCAAACTCTCCATACAATAGCGCCACTCAGTGCAAGTCAGAGTAATCAATGGATGCAGCAAATCTAGTCCCTACTCATCCAATATCCCCACACTAGTTTATATCTTGCAAGCTAGAGTAATCAATGGATGCTGGTGTTATAAACTAGTCTGGAGATATTGGATGAGTAGGCACTAGATAGGGATTTTATGCACAAACCTTCCTGCATTCATTGATTACAAAGGCTTGCACTTAGCGCCACTACTTCATGGTGAGTTTTTTTCTGTAAAAAATATTAATGACTAAATAAAAGTATTGTGTATATACTCGAAACTGTCAACACCTACACAAAAATAATATAATAACAAAATATAGCTTAAATTTAAGCTAGGGTTCAAGTTTAAGACCTTATGATATTTATAACGATAAGATTTTTCCACATTAAATATTGGATCAGTCACTAATCATGGTTTTCTAAGTACCATTCTTTTTAATATTTTGCTGTTGTCTTCTTTAGTTTTTCCAATGATGATCTTCTCCTTGAACAGTGGTGATGTTAGAGAGTAAATATAGCAGCACTGGTGAAATGATATGAGGTATACCATCTATAGGTCTTGAGTTATGTATATGGCACTATTCATTTCTTCTTTCACAGCATTATAGAGACATTGCAAAGACTAGTTTTTCAAACTTCAGCATTAATTTCTGGATCTGACTGCATTTTCCAGGATGATTTTACTGGTGTGGTTTTTGTTTATCTATCCACACATGGTAGATTGATTTCTTTTAAATAAATTCATACTGACTGTTGTAAACTGGAGAAATGAAAAATACTTTAAGAAGAGTCAATAAACACAGCTTATGGTGGAAAGAGTTTTAATCAACGGTTATTTCTTTTTTCAGCATCGGTCAAGGCTTCAATAGTAGACTGCACTCTAATGCAAAGCAATATGGAATTAACTTCTGGGCTCCTAGAATTAAAATGATAGTAATAATAATGCCTAGTGTATTCAAATAATATGGTTTTCAAATGACATATACCACCAGCATTGTTACAACAATATTTTTTCAAAAACACTATTTATTCTCTTCAAAACATGTTGTGGATAAAATTTTTAGTATATTATATTCTGATTTTTATACATAAGAAATAAAAAAAAAGATAAAAAAATAATTTGTCTTTTATTTTCCTTATTTACATTTTAAAACACAGGAAAAAAAATTCACTGCTGATTTAAAAAATTTTAATTATGCTTTCTAAAATATTATCAATTCCAAAATTTTAATATTTTTTTCAAATCCACCATCAGATTTCCTATAAAAATGGACAAGTTGTTTAATTAAAACCTCCATTTGAAAGGCAGATTAAACAAGTTTCAAATTTAGATTTTTTTTAAAACTACACCTTTTAATATATGAAAATCATTTTTCATTATTCTTTTACAGTATTATTATCATGCCTCTCTTTAATAATGTCCATGAATTAAGTTTTCTTTTAACTTTTTGCAGTTTACACATGCACACATGTAAATGGCAGTTTATATATTTAACAGTCACTTCACATGAGTTTTTATCAGACAATTTTTTCTTTTTACATTGTTATAATTTAATCAATCGGAGCTGCATCAGTTTTGTTTCTTATTACATATATGTATTAAACTTTGTTTGATTGTCAATAAACAATTGTAATCACTAAACACTGGTTTTCCTTCTCATTATTCAAATTATTTATGCATGCTATTCATACTTTTATTACAATTATCCAAGCTATATACACAAGAATCAAGTTTATTAGATGCTAAGATGGCTCATTCTTTTATATTTTCAATCATGAGAAACAAAAATAAATTATAGTTCTCATGATGAAAGATATAAAGTCATCATCTAAACAAAGGCTGATGGCTGAATGTAGAGAATGGTAAGAAAGATTGAACTACGGATCTAGATTATCATTTTAATAAATTCTTAGGACTAGGATGAATTCATTATCTAACAAATTCTTATACAAAGATGAATTCATTATTAATTTAAATTTTTATGTGCCACCTTTCAGCCGGAATTTGCAATGCTGCATTTGGGGCCCCTACTCTAAGTATTTCTGTGGTTGACCCTGTCCAGTGCCTCAGGTGGCCACATGTGTCAAAAATCACAAGTACCATGCTTTTTTTAAGTGTCATAGCATTGTCCGGGATGCGAACCCACAACCCGGGCAACTGCCTGCAAGTGCAAGGCAGTCAGCTGACCTTTAAGAATTTTTATTTTATAGTTCTGTATGTATGATTTTTTTTTACAATTTTGCTGAATGAATTTATTTGCATTTATGCAGACTATAAAACAATGGTGATAGATTTCATTTTAAAACATGCTGAGTTTGGAATCATTTCTTTTTTTTAAAAAAAATTCTGATTCATAGCTAAATCAAATTTTGGCAGATCTTACAGATAGTCAATTAAAATCATGAATATATAAATTTGCAGGCTATATAGTTAAGTAATTTGATGTACTAAATAACAAAAGGTTATATTCAGTAAACCATGTTTGAACTTGAGATTATAGTATCTCTAAATATTTAAATTGCAATTAACATATTGTTACTAATGCATACAATTGAATATACCTGACAAAATGTATCATACTTTGACATCTGGACAATGAAAAAAAATCACTTGGATTAAATATGTATAGGATGAAATTCGTCTAATGACTTTCAATGTATTTTCTCTGCCCGAAGATAGGTAGAATGATTAGGCAAAAGATTACTATGCCAAACAATTATGTTTGACTATCTTCACTGATATTTTGCCATTGCCTGCCAAACTATTAACATGATTTGTTTTAGCATTCAATTTTAGAGCCATTAAAACAGGCAAAACTCTATACATATTGCCACTCAATGTAAGCCAGAGTAATCAATGGATGCCAGAAGGCTATGTGCATAAAATCTCCATCTAGTGCCTACTCATCCAATATCCCCAGACTAGTTTCTGGCTTGCGGCTTTCATCAGTGAGGAGCTTTGGATTTGAGAGCACTGCACCTAGATCTTAGGATCTAATGCAACTCTCCAGAAGCCATTTTTTATCTCTACTTAATTACAAAATTATGAAACTTAAATTGAAAACACCATATTTTCAATCCAAGATCACCAACTTATATAGTCATATAGGTCTGAACTCAGTTCAGTACCTATACGTTTTGGTGAATTGGGTTCTTTAATAACAATAGCCACCACTATCCTATTAGGCAGGATTGGTTTTAAGCCAATATCATCACGTGATCACCATTTGCCTGTTTTAATAAGTTATAAGCAAGAATATGTGATGTTTATTGGCTTAATTTTAGAGCTATGTCATGATCTTTAATGAAGTCTTAAATTTGCTTGCAGTAACTATTTAACAGCAAAAAACTTTATTCTCCAATTTATATAAGATGAACTGCTATCGAATCTAGTATCATTTACTATAAACTTAAGTAACCACAGTCAGTTGTTTGATATCATTATTTTAACAAAAGTTATTTCATTCTTAAATAGCACTTCCTCTTTATGCCTTCAGCTTTTGAGGTATTCATTTCACCAGTATATAGCATAAATTTCATTTTATATAACAATTACAACTTTTAGGCTTATTTAAGATTCCAACATTAATCTGTGAAAAGCCAAAAACAAATAAAAGAAGAGATCTTCAGAGAGTTCTATCAGTGAAGAACCAATTTTATGAATGAAATAGCTTTGTTGGGTGATAACTAAATAGTCGCACTGTTGAGTTAAAAAATCTCTTATTATCTCAATGACTTTATGGGATAGTTCCTTTTTTCAACTTTAATTCCAACATTTGCATTCTGTTAGGTTTTTCCTTTTTTAATAAACAGATGCGACCATCTATCCAACATGTATCAATCGGATAGCTGAAAGTCACATGCCCACATCTATAGATGTGAAACAGCCTAAATGCTTTATATTTCTATACATTATCTACTATCTTTTATTATTTTATTCATCAACTCATAAAATAATCCAAAGCTTTTTAACAATTCCTTTTAAGGTATCCTTAAATAATCATTTATCTGAATTTACTTTATCAAGTATCCTATAATTTCCAACTTAAAATCACTTTGCTTCCATCAGCTTACTACAATACACAAGTGTATATCTCATTTCTTTACTTCAGCAGCATCTATTATGAACTTATAATAAATGACCCAACACTGACAATTTTTCTCTAATTAATTGTTTTTTTATTCTTCTCTTTGTTCTTTTTTTTTTAAAAATGATACTTTGCAATTCAATTCCTACTAAATTTGAATTGATTAATTTTAGTCATGTGTATATGTGATCTTACTGCTGTTTTTTATATTTTTTTTGAATCAAAACATAATCTAACTGAAATTGTATTTTCTCATTAGTTTTCCACATTTAAATAATTCTCTTAGGATTTTTAAATATTAAAACAGGCAAAACTCTCGATACAGTAGCGCCATTCAGTGCAAGCCAGAAAGCTTATGCATAAAATCCCCATCTAGTGCCTGCTCATCCAATATCTTGAGACTAGTTTCTGGCTTGTGGAGAGTTTTGCCTGTTTTAATAACAGTTATAAGCAAGCATAAAAAATAGTGATCATGTGATTTTTAAATATGTTCATTAGTATCATATTTTCTGCCTTGCATGATTTAGTAAAATAGTAAAACACTTGTCTCTGGAGATTAAGGAGTAAAACCATTCAATTATTTGCACTATATTCTACCAGCAGTCCCCAACAATTTTATCATGCTTTAAAACATAACTATAAAATTCCTATAGCCCATTAACTCAGGAGTGGGCAATTGTTTTGGCTCGAGGGCCACAGAGGTTGGTGGAGGGCCACATCGGGGGCCACTTTGTGGAAGCTAAGGTTAGCAGAAGGCCACACCTTTTTTCATAATGCAATAAACACTGCTTTATTCCCTGTATTACCAAAGAAATATTTGTTTGTCCATTCTTCATTAAACACATGACATTCATCACCGATTTTACATTTTTTTGGAGGGTTCATGGTTTCACTAAAGTTGGGAATGTATATATTTGCTAATACAAAGACAAAATTGAAATTAACCACATCAACTGGAAAAGCACTGCACATCATATCTACACTGTGCTTGTGTATTGATGTGGCCATCTTAGTGGAAAATAAGAGCCGAATCTTCGGTCGTGCACGGGAAGGAAATCTCAAGGTGGATTTTTCTGATTGTCTTGGAGGCCATGTAAAAACTCTTAGCAGGCTGCATGTGGCCCTCAGGCCACTATTTGCCCACCCCTGCATTAACTGATTATTATATATTAAGTTTCTATTATTTTTTTGATTTCGTCATATATGTTTTTTATTTCATGATCATTTCAAATACTAACTGGCATACGTTCTTGAATAGTTTTCTGTCTTTAACCAGGAGTTCATTAAAAGATGAAGTCTGAGATTCAAGTGAAGACATCAGTTTTATATATCAACACATGCCACAGGAAGAATGGCCATAATAAGATTGTCATTCATTATCAGGAGCAGATCATCGATGTTTCTAAAAAGTTTAGAGCATACAGCGAAAGCAAATTGCAAAAACTATTCAGAAAAATTATTCTTATAAACATTATTTCATAAATCAGAAAAAAGTAAAATTCTAACAGTCTTAAAACATAACAATGATTTAAATTATTATTCAATACTATTAGTTATGTGTTTTTTATAAATTGTTTGTAAGAATAATCATAATAGGAATTACAATTAGGGATCAGTCTTTACACTAGGTGGAGTGGCATCTCCATGATCCATGATTTTTTTTTTAACACATAAGCTATTAAAATAAACTAAAACTGATGTTATTTTTATTGGTCTAACCTAAACGTATGATTCCATTTGGAAAACAGTCCCCATATAAACCTCTAGAATCCTTAAACATAAAAAAATCCATTAATTCACTTGACAAAATAATGTACAATAATAAAATTCTTAGTAGCACTAAATGATTAAACCACTAAATAGTTGCTAGAGGATTGCATTGGATCCTAATTTCTAGGTGCAGTGCTTTTAGATCCAAGGGTCCTCACTGATAAAAGCCACAAGCTAGAAACTAGTCTGGGGATATTGGATGAGTAGGCACTAAATAGGGATTTTACGCATGCTATATGGTCTATATTATGTTTTTTTTGTATGCCTTCATGGCCAGCGTTCGTAAGTTAAACTTAATTGTCTTATAACTATATATATGTACTATTATTTATCCGACTGTTAATTCTATTAAACTATTTGTATAATCATTTGGTTTCTGCTGTCTATTTACCTGATGGTTAAGCCAAGTGAGTGGCTGTACACAGCAACACACAAGCCTTCTGGCATCCATTGATTACTCTGGCTTGCATGAGTGGTGCTACCATATGGAGAGTTTTGTCTCTATGTAAACATAAAATGCATCATAGTAAATACAAAATTTTACAGAATATTCAACTATAGAGGTCAATTCTATCATTGATCTCACAGATATAGAAGGCAGGAAATTCATCTAAGCTGATGATTTTGCTTTGATATCATCAGAGATATTTTCATGAAATAAAAGTCTCAATAAGATATGAAAAGTTTAGAAATCTTATAAAAAATTAAGTTTTATTCCTATATCCAATAAAGACAGTATGATCAACTTCTCATCTTAACAATAGGGAAGCATTTCCAGATCTGAATATGATCTTTTGAGCATTAGACTGAAACACAATCTTATTTCATATTATTTAGAAGTGATGTTGATATATAACTGATGTATTTTCTTCATTGATAAAACATCAGATTGTAAAAAAGATATAGGAATGATTTCCATAGAAAAACTGACTATATTACTTGGTATTGGAATGTAAATACCCTTAAAAAGTTGCCTTATTACCAGCATACATTATTCCTAAACACTTCATTGTCAAGCATTGGTAGCCAAGAAGTCAGCACAGCTGGCTTGCAAGCAAGCAGTTGCTTGCAGACAGTTGACGTGGGTTCACTTTCTGGCCGATTGGAAAAAAAAAATATTCACATTGAACTTCTGAATGCATAATTAAATATTATCATGGGAAATATTACTGTTACAGTCAAGTGATTTTCTTTTAGTTACTTTGTATTCTTTAATATACTCATTCACCAGATATCAGAAAACAAATTGCCTGTAATTGTTTGGAGAAAAAATATTCACACTGAACTTCTGAATGGATATATTATCATGAGAAATATTATTCTTCCAGTCAAATATCCTTCCTCATAGCTTTAATATAAACAGAGCAAAACTCCATACAGTATTGCCACCTGTGCTAAACAGAGTAATCAATGGATGCCAGAAGGCTTGTGCATAAAATCCCTATCTAATGCCTACTCATCCAATATCCCCAGACTAGTTTCTGGCTTGTGGCCTTCATCAGTGATTACTCTGTTTAGCACAGGTGGCAATACTGTATGGAGAGTTTTGCTCTGTTTATCAACAATTAATGTGCTAGTATAGGAAATGTGATCATGTGATGCTTAAAGCTTTAATATATTTATTTACCAGATATCAGAAAACAAATTGCCTCACAGAAAATATATAAAAAATTATTAAATACATCAGATTTATGCATAACTCAAACAGTTTTCTACTTAAAATATGTCTCAAATCAATATTCTCTTACTGGATGTTAAAGGAGAAATCATTTCAGACAAATAAAAAATATGGATTAAGAAATGGACATCTTATGAAATCCCAATTTTTTTTCCATAACCAACAATAAAGTCAACTGGATATGATTTTGCTTGATATTATTGGAGTCTCATTAATCGATTCAGGATCAATCATAGTAATTGTACACTATATACTTCAGAAATGAACTTTAACTCACTGTGACATGTAGTAAAGGACAAATCCAAATCCTGAACCAAGTAGTTAATGACTGTCAAATCTATGAATAGTGTTAAAACTGAAGGAATTAGTAAGGCTAACAATGAACTTATCTTTTAGTTGGAATCTCTACAGATTCTTTTATGTTTTTAATAGTTAATTGTTTAAAAAGGTCTACGTTAAGTTATTAAAGTTGGTTAAATCAAAATGCAATGCATAAAAAAAACAATAATTACCTCATTCTTATGTAATATTTCATCCTGGAAATGAGAATCCATATTTCTAATTTGAAGATTATATATAATCATATTAATGTTTAGGGAAATATATTTCCGTAATATAACTATTAATTCATTTACTCACTTGTATGAATATTGATTAACCAACTTTATTACATATATTTGTATTTTGTCGTATCACTTGGATATACTACTTAATCATATCTCTTGGAATACTTTTTATTATTATCCTATCATTATTATTTATTTTTATAAATAATAATTTATATAAATTTTGTTCTAAGGATCTAAAATTATACTTACACTTTTATGCTTATTTTTGCCTTTAGAATGCAAAACTCTTATTTATTTTCTCTGTAAACATTCATCTTTTTATAAAGTTTTATTATATACTTCTTTCATTCAATAATAAGTTTACCATTTTCTATGGGTTATTAATAAACCTAATATTCTATGTAATTATTATAATAGCTATTTTATTTATAACGTCTGTAAATAAGCATTATAAATAATTTGATGTTTTAATTCTGGAATCCACAACTCCATTGAAGTTTTTTATTAACTTTCAACAGTTTTATTCACATTCTTATGACTTTACATTTAGATAATAACTAACTTTTTTATTTATATATGTATCATCATTAAAAATTTACTATGCACAAAAGTCTCTTTGGATTTAATCCAATTTTCCCAAATTTTAGATTCTCCACATCATTCAAGAAAACTGTTTTATCTTGTACATCCATCTTGTGTATTTATTTTTATTATTAGAATGTGTATAACCACATACATACATATAAATACATATATAATTAAAATTACCCCAAATCCAGAACTCAAACAGACTAGTTTGGGATTTGGGGTAATTTTAATTATTTATTGATTAGTTTAGCTTTATGCTTGTAATGTTTACATTTTGATGAAATATAAAAGATTTTAATTGTTTTAATTTAATCATAAAGAATAACCATTATTTAAAGTTTTTGATCAATAGTGCTTTTTTTAGTTTTATTTTTAATGAAATTTTAATGAATAATCGCTTTGTGTGCCTGTTTGTAATGAGTAATATATATGCGGTATATATTTCACACAATTAAAATAGTATAAATAAAAATTCTATGTGTTTTGATACTATCTCAATTGATTTTTTTTATCTTATGTTTGACAATTTAGTTTTTTTCAGAAGTGAATATTGGAACAGTTAATAATTTTTTAGATTATTATATTTTAACCCAAAAATATGTACAATTAGTTTATGTAAATCTATTGCATTTATACTACAATTTACATAATATGGATTTACATTTTAATGCAATTTACTGATTGTTAATATTATTGATTTATCTATTTTTACATTATAATGATGACATAAAATAGATAAATGTTAGTTATAAGTTTTATCAATAGAGGACTCTATAGTATTTATAACATATATAAATAAATAAAAGTGGAAGAGATGGGAGTAAAAAATTTTGGAATTACATTAAAAGGAGGAATGTAGAGGAAAGAGAGATAGTATTAATAGATGATGAGGGAATAGAGTGTAGCTCTACAGAAGAGGTAGAGAGAATTTTAAATAGATATGTAATGGATATAGAAAAGATGTTAGATGTGAAGGAATTAGTGATAGAAAACATGAAAGCAGTTAGTAATGGGAATATTAGGTTCACAAAAAATGAATTGAATGAGGCAGGGAAGAGATTGAAAAGTGGAAAGGCGAGAGGTTTAGATGGATGGGAAGCAGAGATGGTAATGAATTTAGGGCATAGAGCAAAAGCAAAGTTATTATCATGTTTTAATAAGATGGCACAGAAGAGAGTTTTTCCGGGTAGTTGGAGTAATACACGAATAAGATTATTATTTAAAGGAAAGGGTAAGGATAATAGAAAGTTAAATAATTATAGACCGATAGTGGTAACATCAGTTTTATATAAAGTTTTCTCATATATGGTAGCTGGAAGAGTTGTAACATGGATGGAAGAGAATAATGTAGTGGGGGAAATGCAAGGAGGTTTTAGGTCAGATAGGCATATAGGAGATAGTTTGTTTATAGTTACACAACTTATGGAGATGAGTAGGAATTCAGGTAGATTGTTATATATGAGTTTTATAGATATAGAGAAAGCATATGATAGAGTAAATAGAAATAGATTATGGGTAAGGTTAGCCAATTTGGGAATGGATGAAGCTTTAGTAAATATTATTAAGAAATTATATGAAAATAATTATTATACTTACCAATTAGGGGATATAGAATTAGTTAAAGTTAAAAATGGGGTGGGATTAAGGCAAGAATGCCCTATGTCACCTATTTTGTTTTTGTTGTTTTGAGTGAAAAAAAAAAAAAAAAAAAAAAAAAGGGAAGGGGGGGGGAGGGATAGTTTATAGGGGGGGAAGGGGATTTTTTTTTGGGGGTTTTTTTTTTTTTGGATAATATTTTTTTTTGAAGAAAAAAGAGAGAAGAGAAAAGATGTTTGGAGAGAAGGGAAGGGGGGGGGGGAAAGAGAGGGAGATATAATTTTTGAAAAAAAAAAAAAAAAATAAATGTTAATTATGGGGGAAAGAGGGGATGGAGATTTTTTTTTGTGTTTTATATATTAAGTGGGGGGGAGAGGTATAGGTTTTTGGGAAATATTTTTTTTAATTAAGAAAATTTTTTGGGTGGATGGGAAGAACAATTGGGAAATGGAGGAAAGGAAAGGAAAGGGTTTGGTAAAGAAACTAACAGTATTTTCATATAATAAATATGATGTAACTAGAATTGTATGGAAGGGAGTTGCAGTAGCAGGGTTAACATATGGTAATGATGCATTATGTGTTAGTAAAAGTGAAGTAAAATCAAATATAATGATGGTTAATACTGGGGAAAGAGATGATGTAGAATTTTTATTAGGGTATATAAAATTAAGTGTGGTGGATAGATATAGGTATTTGGGAATCATCTTATGTAATAAGGAAAATTGCTTGGATGAATGGGAGAAAAAATTGGTAAATGAAGCAAAGAAAAGAAAGGGTTTGGTAAAGAAACTAACAGTATTTTCATATAATAAATATGATGTAACTAGAATTGTATGGAAGGGAGTTGCAGTAGCAGGGTTAACATATGGTAATGATGCATTATGTGTTAGTAAAAGGGTTTTAGATTATTTAGAGAAAGTACAAAGGGAAGTAGGAAGACATGCATTAGATGCAGAGATGTGGACAGCAAAGGAGGCAATTCAAGGAGAAATGGGATGGTCAAGTTTTTATATGAGATATGCAAAAAATAAAATGAAAAGGTTTGGTAGGTTGCAGTTTATGGATAGTAAAAGAATAGCCAAAATAGTGTTTAATTGGGTTATGAGTAAAGGGCAGGTAACAAGATGGGTGAGAAAGGTAATGCGGTATGCAAAAGATTTGGATAAAGAATTTATATCAGTATACTTGTATAAAAGGTGGGATGATTGTGTTAGGAGGATTGTTGAGTGTTATAGTGGTAAGGAATGGGATAAAAGAATAGAAGCATTAATAAAAAATAGGAAGTTGGAGAGATGGAGAACTAGTATGGAGGGTAAGAAGAGTTTAAATATATATAGAAGTAAACGGAATATTGGATGCGAGTTAATTTATGATAATAGTAAGGAAAGTAGTTTATTGTTTAAGGCTCGAACAGGATCTTTAGCAACAAGAGAATATACATGTAAATTGAAAACTATGGGTGATTTAGTGTGCAAATTGTGTAAGGAAGGTATAGAAAATATTAGGCATCTGTTGATTGAATGTAAATGCTTGAAAGCAGAAAGGGTACAGATAATGAAGTTATGGGAGAATAGGTATGAACAAAGTGACTATACAGAAAGTGAGTTATTAGTTTTTATGCTGGGTTTGCGAAAAGATAAGGGGGATTTAGATATAAAGGCCATAGAGTTGACAAAGATTATGTTGGGGAAATGGGATGGGGCAGAATATGGGAAGACTTAGAGTGGGAAATGGAAAATAAAGTGGCTAACAGGTTTATCTGGGCATAATTGCTGAGATATTCTTGACTTCGTTTAAGGAGAAGCCAAAATACATCACATCACATAATAATTAATGAATAAATAAACTAAATTTTTATAATTTTAGAATTCTTACTCTTTTAAAATAATACATCACATCAATAATATATATATAGAATCAGTTAAAGTTAAAAATGGGGTGGGACTAAGGCAAGGATGCCCTATGTCACCTATTTTGTTTGTGTTGTATTTGAGTGAAATGGAAAGAGCAATAGAAAGATTAGGAAGAGGGATAGAGATACCGTTAATAGGTAGTAAGGAAGTATATATTTTGTCAGGTCTTTTTTTTGCAGATGATATATTTTTGTGTGCAGAAAGAAGAGAAGATATGGAAGTTATGCTGAGGACATGTACAAGGGTGGGTAAAGAGATGGGGATTAAATTTAGTGAAGAAAAATCAAATATAATGATGGTTGTTAATACTGAGGAAAAGGAAGATGTAGAATTTTTATTGGGAGATATTAAGTTAAGTGTGGTGAATGGATATAGTTATTTGGGAAATATTTTAAGTAAATAGAAAAATTATTTGGATGAATGGTAGAAAAAATTGATAAATGAAGCAAAGAAAAGAAAGGGATTGATAAAGAAATCAAGTGTTTTCATATAATAAATATGATGTAGCTAGAATTATATGGGAGTTGTAGTAGCAGGGTTAACATATGGTAATGCTGCATTATATGTTAGTAAAGGGGTATTAAATTACTTAGAAAAAGTTCAAAGGGAAGTAGGAAGACATGCATTGGATGCAGATGTATGGACAGCAAGGGAGGCAATTCAAGGAGAAATGGGATGGTCAAGTTTTCATATGAGAGATGCAAAAAGTAAAATGAAAATGTTTGGTAGATTGCAGTTTATGGATAATAAAAGAATAGCCAAAATAGTATTTAATTGGATTATGAGTAAAGGGCAGGCAACAAGATGGGTGAGAAAGGTAATGCAGTATGCAAAAGATTTGGATAAAGAATTTATATCAGTATATTTGTACAAAAGATGGGATGATTGTGTTAGGAGGATTGTTGAGTGTTATAGTGGTAAGGAATGGGATAAAAGAATAGATTTATTAATAAAGAATAGGGAGTTAGAGAGATGGAGAACTAGTATGGAGAGTAAAAGAGTTTAAATATATATAGAAATAAACAGAATATTAGGTGTGAGTTAATATATGATAATAGTAAGGAAAGTAGTTTATTGTTTAAGGCTCAAATGGGATCTTTAGCAACAAGAGAATATACATGTAAATGAAAAAATATGGGTGATTTAGTCTGTAAATTATGTAAGGAAGGAATAGAAAATATTAGGCATCTGTTAATTGAATGTAAATGCTTGAAAACAGAAAGGGCACATATAATGAAGTTATGGAAGAATAAATATGAAAAAAGTGATTATACAGAAAGTGGATTTTTGGCTTTTATGCTGGGTTTGGGAAAAGATAAGGGGGATTTAGATATAAAGGCCATAGAGTTGACAAATATTATGTTGTGGAAATGGGATGGAGCAGAATATGGGAAAACTTAGACTGTGGAAATGTAAAATAAAGTAGCTAACATGTTTCTCTGGGCATAATTGCTGAGAGATTCTTGACTTCATTTAAGGAGAAGCTACAGTACCTCACATCACATCACATAAATGTATTTCTAAAAAGAATTATTAAAAAAAATAACAGAAAATTGTAGTTTAAATGGCTTGAAAATAATTATGAAACTGGATGAATTTAAACAATTTGCTTGGGATATGTATTTAGTTAGATTCTAACTATTACAATAAACTCAAATTAATGTAGTCACCAATATATATACATATATAAAAAGAATGATCATAATTAAATTGATCTTGGTCAAAGCTATTTATAGAAATATCTAATGTCTATAGATTTCTTCCTTAGTAAAAATATTGTTTTGAACTTTATGATTTGTTATTTGCTAATAAATTCTTTAATAATTTTGAGTGATAAACTTCCAAATACTAACTATATTAATGCAACTTTCATTAGTATCTAAATAATTCTGTTATAAACTAAAAATAAATCCACTTTGCCTGTCATTCATGGTTTTATTTAGATAAAAGATTTATTAAAACAAACGTCAAATTTATTATCCATAATAAGATCATGGATGGCAGACAAAAGTGATCTCATTTTTCATTTGCAATATGGATTACTTTGATACTGGAGGATTTTGCATAAATATAACTAATGCTTTGAAGATTATGATTCCAGTTAATATATAACTGACAATTAATATTTTTTTTCTTTCTTTACCATTAAAATCATGCTTCTTTTTTTTAATATTATTTTAATAAATATATTTTGACTCTCACTTTTTAATCTATTTTTTTCAATCTATCTCTTACCTTTTTCCTTCTCCACTTATCCATCTACCCAAGTACCTCCCTTCTCTACCTACCTATTTGTTTCCCTCCCTCCTTCTCTCTACTCATTCACCTATTCATTTTCTCCCTGCCTTATCTCTCTATCCCTCCCTACCTACCTATTTATCTATAACTTTTCTCATTTAATTAAAACTTTTCATTTATTCCAAAGATCTATCTTTTCTTTCTCCAATTTCATTTAACCAACCAAATTCTGTGCTTCACAACTCTATGCTTTAAACAAAGTATTTAATAAAACTTTTATATTTTAAACATTTTTTCTTATTAAAATTCTACTTCACTATCACAATTTTCATTATAATGTTTTATTTATTACTTTGACATCAACTAATAAAATTTCAACATCTTAAAATTGTAATTTTCTTTTATAACTTCTACCATTAAATTTTTATTCTTTCCACGATTTTAATATGGATTTTTTATTATAAATTTGTTACAAATATTAATCTGCTTATTATTTCATTACAATCTCTCTACATGCAAACATTTGTTTACCATTAGATGAAATGAACTCTCCTTTCTTTATGAATGATTTTACCCTTATCAAATGTTAATTTAGGTATATTTTAAAACCATTTTTCTACATATATTTCAAATATGTAAGTAAAGGCATTTAAAAAAATGACAAATAAAGAAAAAAATAAGAAAAATAAATCAAAACAGATGGCACAGCAATTAGAACAGTTGAATATGCAGCAATCAGCAACACAAGAGCTAGAACAACCAACAAAGCCAGAAGCACATGAGTGCAGATAGTGGAAAACCTTACAATAGGGATGTTGGTTATGTTTGATGTTGTGTGCAAGAAGAAATAGAACAAAAAATGATGAAAAAATTCAAGAAATGCAGCAGAAGAATGAAACAAGATTTCAAAAAATACTGAAGATAAAAAATAAAAAAATCATGTAAGAAATGCAAAAAAATTAATTTGAGATTTCAAGAAACAGTGGAAAGAGATGAGAGTAATACAAGAAAAGTTTGAGTCAATTTAAGCAAATGTAAAGGCATCAATGAAGAAATAGCATTATGAGTATAAGAACAGGTGCAACAAGAGATATGTCATATAAAAAAGATGTGAGCTAACTTGGAGAAAATCATCCAAAAATCTGTCAATAATAAATAGTAAAAATAATAATAATAAAAAATAGTAAAAGTAAAATGCAAGAAAATATGCAGGACATTGTAGAAAGAATTAAGAAATTGGAAGTTAGAAATGGGTTGAAAAGAGTAAAGAATTAATTCAGAAATAACAGAAAAGGAAAAAGAATCAATGTTAGAGAATCACCCAAAAAGTGTGATGGAAACATAGAAAGAGTTTATTAACACAATAACTAAAATAGAAGCAGATCATGCAAGAATGAAAGAAGATACTCGGAAGTGTTTAAAGAATGAGTAGAAGTAAGCAGGAAAGGGTGAGCAAGAGGACATAAAGAAGAATGGCCAAAAAAAATTATATCAGCAACACCATAGAGTTAGGGTAAATTAGAAGTACTGAGATTTATAATAGCATCAATCAATTTGTAAAGATGCTATTTTTGAGAGATGAAGCAGATGAAACACCTATTAGAGCAGTGTTTCTCAACTGGTAATTCACAGAGAAAATTTAGTGGTCTGCAAAAAGTTTATAAATTTGTTCATATTTATTACATTTCTTTTACAATCTTTTAAATGACAACTAATTTTATTAAATTTATCTTTAATTCAGTTCTAAGATTTTCTTTGCTTTGTTAATCTTGTTTTATTCATAGAAAATAAACTAAAAAACAAAACACTGCAAGAAATATAAAAAAGTTTCTATTTTGTAGTATCAGTCATCCCACAGTAAAAACACTGATCCATTAACAATTTTATTCATGCATACTTCATGCACTGAGGTAAACTTTGGTATGTACAAAAATAATTAACAGTTGTCAGTTGTATATACTATATAGTTTGCTGTAGCCAGCTGATTGGAATTGCAATGGTGAGCAGTACTATATAGTAAGTATGTACTATAAATTAAAGTATATTATGTACTTGATATTATCAATTTTAATATTTAAAAGTGAATAATAACAAAAATACATTAAAAATTATTTGCAGACTTTTTCAAAAACCAAGTATAAGTAATTTGAATTCTAAAAAAAATATTATTTATTCACAAAATGATTTGCTTCAGGCAAAACAAAAATGTACTGTGGTTCATCAATTCAATCCTGATTATTTAAAATTTGGTTTCATATCTTGGCCTGAACAGTAAAAAAAATTACCCAGATCTCAATGTGCTTTTTGCAGAGAAATTTTATCCAATGGATATATGAAGCCAGCAAAATTAATGCATCATTTACAGATGAAACATTTAAATCTACAAAATAAGCCACTGAATTTTTTTGAACATAAAAGTGCTGAATTGAAAAAACAAAAATCAAGTTTTAAAAAATGTATTTTAGTTGATGTCTTTTGGAAAAGCATCATATTTAGTTGCTTTAAGGATTGTTATATGCGAAAAGCGGTAATCCTTGATAACACTACTGAAGACAAAATGGAACCTTTATCATTTTCTAATGACCCCATTTAACACAGATTTGGTAAATTGGATTGATGCTGAAGATCAATTAATTCAAAAAGTAAGCAAATCATTGTTTACAATCCAAATAGATTGTACCAATAAAGCCATACTTTTGTTATATTCTTTATGTTGATTAGAAATTAATGATGTAAAACAATTTTTTTTTGTTGTGTTGAACTTCCTAATCGCAAAACTAATTCAGATATATTTAAAGCAATTGATAATTCCATCAGAAATAATTCACTTCATTGAAAAAAATGTGTTGGCTTATGTATTGATGGAATAGCGAGAATGGCTGAAAAACATTCAGGAATTGCAAAAAAAAAATAAAAATAAAGTAGCAGATGACAAAATGATTTTTACTCACTGTTATATATCGTGAGCATTTAGCTGCTAAAAAATGGTCACCTGACTTGAACGATGTTCTTACTCAATCGATAAAAATAATAAATTATATTAAATGCAACCCAATTCAAGACTATTTTCAAGTTTATAAAATGGAATCTGGATATGAAAATTTATTAATTCATGCAGAAGTATGATGGTTGTTGAGAGGGAAAATATTATCAAGACTTTATGGATTAAGAAAAGAAGTAGAAACATTTCTAGAAACAAAAAAATGAGAAATGTTTTTTCATTAGACAATGGAACTGCTAAACTGGCTTACTTGTCTAACAAACTTTCATTAATAAATAAACTAAATTTAATCAAACTAAAGCATTCAAGAAGTTAAAACTATGGTGTATATAGAAGGAAAAAGCTATGACAGGTTTCATTCATTTTCAGAATTGATAATTTGTAGTGTCACGGACAAGTTGATTTAAAATTGTTGACATTCTTTATGTAAATAATAGTGTAAAATTAAAGATTCATAAATAATAAGTGTATAAAAAGTATTGGAATTATTAATGTAAATTGTCATGTAAAAATAACCATATATGGGTTTAAGGTTAAGTAAAATGTACTTCCGAAATGCCTTGCCTTATAAGGTAAAAATAGGGATAAATCAAAACCCATAGGGACTAGCGAAGGGTTCAGCTAACAGACCATATAAGGAGAGGTATTTATGGAATATTTTATTAGGACTCCAGAAGTCGGGTATATAAATGGGATGTAATATAGGATTAATAGAAAAAGTTAGACTACAGTGGCCTTAACGGGCAGACCTATGATACCCAACTTTAAAGGAGTGCTTTACCTAATGTATGTAACAGTAATGTATATATTTGAATTTGCTGGAAATTAAACTAATAATTTAACTTACTCAAATCTGTCTAAAGACTCATTTATTTGATGCATACACGTCATAATTGAGTTGATATAAATATTGGTGAATTAAAAAAATATTGTTTATGGACATTTAACAGGTCTTTGTTGTGCATTTAATCTATATTATCCACAGAAAAAGGACACAAAGAAAGGCAATATGTTGATTTTGAATCCATTCGTTGAACAAGAAAATAACCTAACTGATTTGGAAAGGAAAAATTAAGACTTTTGTAGCAATGGTACATTAAAGTTATTATTTAATTCAATAATAACTCAATTTTGGGTTAAAATTAATCTGAATATCCAGAATTACATAAAAAGTCTTAAGAATATTATTGCCATTTTTGACCACATACTTTGTGAATTGATATTTTCGTCAATGACTCATAAAATCAAAAAAAGAAATAATTTATTAATAAATCCAGATTTGCACTTAGCAGTCACAAATATATCTGCAAGACATGACAAGTTAATTACTGAAAAGAATCGGCAACAATCACATGAGTTTTTGATTTTATAATATTATGTTTCACTGTTGTTGTTTTTTCTTCAGATTTTATTTATTTTAGTTTAATATTTTGTTAGTTAATTTACTTATAGTTTGTTGATTATTCTGTTTTTTAATCATTCTTTGATATATATATTGTGGCCTTTTAGTTGGTCCACTGTATTAAATAGTCCAAAATTTTAAAGATATATCTGGCACTAATAGTTTGATAAATAACTGCTATGTGTGTGTGTGTGTGTATTTACACATACACACAATAATAATAACTCTATGTATGTGTGTATTAACAGATAATGCAATAATAATGTAACTATTACAAATATTCAAGTATGTGCGTGTATGCTTATTAACAGATACACGCAATAATAATGTAACTATTACAAATATTCAAGTATGTGTGTGTATGCTAAAAGCATCACAGTAACGATTAAGGTTGGTCAGAGATAACCAAACTGACCACTTTGTACCTCGTGTCATGGGATGACCAATGGAAATAAACTGTGTTACATCCAGGACGGCAGGAACAAACAAGGTCAGACTTGCAAGGTGAAGTTGAAGGATGGATGCATTTCCCTGAGTGCACAGACACTACTTCACTTTCAGCTCGTCTCGCGGAGAGGTCTACCTCCGAACGTACCAAGGTAGACCTAGGGACCATTGCAGGTCGTATAGACTTTAATATTATTTATTGTAAGCCTGCGGGCCTTTAAGACTAGAGTAGTATATTAATGTATTAGTCAGTTTTATCTTTGTAATAATTGTATTATGTATTGATCCTCGTATATGTATTTATGTATATAAACCTATTAACTCCACTACCGTGTTCGTGTGTTTTATTATATAATTACTTGTCACTGTTGAGTGCGATAACTCTCACTCAAACCTTGACCATATATATATCCAACTAGTACTGGATATTGCACTGGCGCAGTCGTAACAGTTCAATTTGAACCCTAGCAGTCTGCTGACAACCAAATAAGTCAGGCAGAATTATTGAAGTAGCGAACGAACCTACGGTATTAAACGAGTTAGTTATATAAATTGCTTAAAATGCAATCGACAATATCCGAGTTTGACATCAGAGAGGCAAATGAGTGGCCCCTGTACATTCAACAGATTGAAAATTACTGTTTTATTAACAGAGTAGAGGAAGATGCATATAAAACAGCGACATTATTATGTTTTGCAGGAAAAGGGGTCATACAAATAGCTAACAGATTAGCAGAACCCAACACTCCTGAAAAATTAACCTACAATGAGTTAAAAGATCGTTTGTCAAATTATTTTAATCCTCGCCCGTCTAGGCACATCGCCAGACTTCATTTTCGAAATCGCCATCAAGGCAGAAACGAAAATACACAGGATTATGACTCAGCCCTATGCGAACTCGCAAAAAACTGCTGTTATGATTCATATTTAGAAGAAGCGCTACTGGAACAATTCCTATGTGGAATGAATAGTGACAGTTTGAGGCAGCAGTTACTAGCTGATAAAGACATAAATTATCGTGAAGCTATCAAACGCAGTATCGCTCATGAAATAGTAGTGGAGCAAGCAAAAGAATTTGCTGTGAAAAAAGGCGTTGATAGCGATCAAACAGGAATATTTGGTGTTGAAAAACTCAACAAAGGGTCTTCCGATAACAAAATTATTAAACAGACAAATAAAAGTCGGACAAAGTGCTATTGTTGTGGAAAACTAGGTCATATATCTAAAGATTGCTATTTCAAACATGATCGATGTAGACTGTGTAAAAAAATAGGTCACATGGCGAGAATGTGTGAAAATAGAACAGTTGACCAAGTTAAAGGAAATAATATACAAAGTATAAATAAAACCAAATGTAATATTGTTATAAATAACACGGTTATAAATCAAGCACAGAAATTTATTACTACTGTGAAAGTTTACGGAAAACCCCTGTCGATGGAAATAGACAGCAGTAGTGGCATTTCTTTAATATCTGTAGCCGACTGAAATTCAATCAGAGTGGAAATAAGAGAGCCCCCTAGGCTTAGCAATACTAAGTTTAGAGCATTGGACGTAAATGGTAAAGAAATAAAAATTAAGGGTGTAGTCCAAGCTCAAATTACGAGTAATAAAGGCAACATTTCAATCTTGCCACTATATATTGTACACACCCCCATAAACCCTCTCATTGGTCATGACTGGTTTACAGAGCTCGGAATTGAAATCTCATTGGTCAAAAAAATTGACAGTGAAAAAGACATAAGAGATCGTTTCCCTAAACTTTTTAATGGCAAACCAGGAACGATTAAAACTAAACCTGTGTCACTGGAAATGTCACCAGAGGCCATGCCAATAATTTGCAGACCTCAGAAGGTCCCCTTCACACAGAAAGAAAAAGTAGCGAAAGAGATAAATGAGTTAGTGAAGAACAGCATTCTAGAACCGACAGAGGAGACAGAGTGGGCGACTCCGCTGGTCGTTATCACCAAACCTAATGGACAGATACGCTTGTGTGGTGATTATCGCATAACTGTCAACAAATCTCTAAATAAACATGCCTACCCCATTCCAAACTCCAGAGAAATATTAGCATCACTGCAAAAATCAAAATATTTTGCTAAATTAGATTTAGATGTGGCCTTCCATCAAATTCCAGTAACAAATAAGGCTGCTGAAATTCTAACACTGACTACTCATGTGGGTCTATTCAAATGCAAATGCCTACCATTTGGCATAGCGTCCGCTCCCAGTATATTCCAAGCAAAAATTGAAACTCTGCTTACTGGATGCGAGGGCATTATCCCTTATTTTGACGACATATTAATTACTGCAAGATCAGAAAATGAATTGCATAGTCGTCTAACTACTGTCTGTCAAAGGCTAGAAGAGTTTGGAGTGAAATTAAATACTCAAAAATGCATATGGCAGGCCACTGAATTAAAATTTTTGGGGCACATAGTCTCTAGCTCTGGGACAAGACCCTCTCCTGAAAAGGTCAAAGCAGTGTCAGAAGCTAGAAGGCCTAGTAACGTAAAACAATTGCAGGCTTTTTTGGGTTTGGTAAACTATTTTGAGAACTTCCTAGAGGGCAAAGCTCACATAGCCAAGCCATTATACGAGCTACTGAAAAAGAATCAGAAATGGAAGTGGGAAGCAACACAAGAAAGGGCTTTTCAAAATACTAAAGCTTTACTCATATCAAACAAATTACTGGTACACTATAATAGCGATCTTGAGATAACACTAATGACTGATGCATCAGAATATGGAGTGGGGGCAGTAATATGTCACCCAGCTCAATCTGGGGAACGTCCTATAGCATACGCGTCATGCACTTTGTCCAAAGCTGAAAAAAATTATAGTCAGCTGGACAAGGAAGCGCTAGCCATAGTATTTGGAATTCGTAAATTCCACCAGTATTTATACGGTCGTTATTTCAAAATCATGACAGACCACAAACCACTTCTGGGAATTTTAGGCATCAAACAAATTCCGGAACACCTCAGCCCATGCATGTTGAGGTGGATTAACATACTCTCTGGGTATGATTACAGTCTGGAATATAAAAAGGGAAAGACTATTGGTCATGCCGATGCGTTATCCCGAATGCCTGACAACTCAGAGAACACTACAAGCGAAATAGAAATCAATTACATTGACGCGCTTCAAAGCCAGACTCTTAATAGCCAAAAAGTAGCAGCATGGACCAATGAAGATGCTGGCTACAAATGGCTGATGGAAAAAATTAGAAGAGGCTGGCCAGCACAACGTCCTCCGTTTTTGCACATAGAGCTATGGAAAGCTCGCGAAAAACTATCAATATGTAAAGGTTGCATTCTTAAAGGCGATCAGGTCCTAATACCAAAAATAGGCAGATCGCACATACTAAATTTATTACATGAAGGTCATCCAGGCATTGTCAGGGCAAAAGCATTAGCCCGTAGTTATGTATGGTGGCCGAGAATCAGCACTGATATAGAAACATTCATAAAAAAATGTTCTAGCTGTCAGTCATGTGCAAAAGCACCCCCAGCAAAATATGAAGCATGGAAAGAAGCAGAGAAACCTTGGCAGAGAATTCACATTGACCACTGCGGTCCAATCCATGGACAATTATTTCTGGTAGTGGTCGATGCCTACTCAGGATGGTCCGAATACAAACCAGTGAAAAATACAAGTTCGGACGAGACACTGGACAGGCTTATGGAAATATTTTCATACCACGGGTTACCGGAAATCCTCGTATCCGATAATGGAACCGGTTTCACGTCTGAAAAATTTGCTGAATTTATGCAGGAATGGGGGATTAAACACATCCTTACCCCCCTACCACCCTCAATCAAATGGACTGGCTGAGAAAGCGGTACAAAGCTTAAAGTCATCCATGAATAAATTGGGAAAAGGAAGACTCCAAGAGGCAGTTTTCATGGCGTTGCTATATCAGCATTCCACACCCACAGCTAAAATGGGCAGATCACCTGCAGAAAAATATTTAGGCCGGAAATTACGTACAAAACTCTCAGCAATAATGCCATCAAAAGAGCATCAAATGCCGATTACAATAAACAACAAATTTTCACCTGATGAACGAGTCTGGGTGAAAAATAATTTAAATAAATCATGGACTCAAGCATACGTTGTATGCCATTTAAGTAAACAAGTGGTTGCTGTCCGTATGGCAGATGGCAAAATATTACATAAGCACATTAACCAATTGCGCAAGAGTGCAATAACAGAATGCACTCCGCAATTGTTTAAAAGTAATGACAAAGAAAATGATACTCACTATGAAACTAAAAGTGAAACAGAAATCATTACTGCTGACGAAGAAAATCAAAATAGTGAAGAAAATGAAATAGTCACAGATGGTGAAATTAAATCACCCCCATGCACACAGAGGAGAAGAAAAATTCCTCTCCGCCTGCATGATTATGTCTTAAGTTCAGAGAAAAAGAAATGAAAAAAAATTTTTTTTAAGTACGTCGCTGAACTTGGGGGAGGCATGCTATGTGTGTGTGTGTATTTACACATACACACAATAATAAGAACTCTATGTATGTGTGTGTATTAACAGATACACGCAATAATAATGTAACTATTACAAATATTTAAGTATGTGCATGTATGCTTATTAACAGATACACGCAATAATAATGTAACTATTACAAATATTCAAGTATGTGTGTGTATGCTAAAAGCATCACAGTAAAGATTAAGGTTGGTCAGAGATAACCAAACTGACCACTTTGTACCTCGTGTCATGGGATGACCAATGGAAATAGACTGTGTTACATCCAGGATGGCGGGAACAAACAAGGTCAGACTTGCGAGGTGAAGTTGAAGGATGGATGCGTTTTCCTGAGTGCACAGACACTACTTCACTTTCAGCTCATCTTGCGGAGAGGTCTACCTCCGAACGTACCAAGGTAGACCTAGGGACCATTGCAGGTCATATAGACTTTAATATTATTTATTGTAAGCCTGCGGGCCTTTAAGACTAGAGTTGTATATTAATGTATTAGTCAGTTTTATCTTTGTAATAATTGTATTATGTATTGATCCTTGTATATGTATTTATGTATATAAACCTATTAACTCCACTACCGTGTTCGTGTGTTTTATTATATAATTACTTGTCGCTGTTGAGTGCGATAACTCTCACTCGAACTTCGACCATATATATATCCGACTAGTACTGGATATTGCAATAACTTTTAATAGAGACTTTAAAAGAGATTATAAATACTGTACACATTTTTTTATTCGTGGTTGTTTTGTTTTACATATTTGTATGTAATTTTAATAATACATTTTAAAAATAATTATGATGTAATATTTACTAAGGCTGTAACCTTTAGGAATAAGCGTCTGAAAAATTCGAAGGTAGGGACCTCTACAGGTCTTAGCCACAAGTTTTCGTTATGAAGAAAAGAGGGAAACCTTTTTTACTTCAACCTACTTTTATATATGAATAGTTTAAGCTGAAGTGGTTAGATCTAAGAGTGTGAAGCTATTCAATACTTCACTAATTAAGTCCACAATTCTTATTATACATTAATGCTCGCGAAATCTTACGATTTACAAGGAGTCAATGAAAAGATCTTATAGTAAGAAATCTATTACGATAATTTAAAGTTGTAATTATAAATTTTATTAAGCCTTAGTAAATATTACTTAATATAATAATGTGCGTTTAATAAAATTTATAATTAGAACTTTAAATAATTATAATGATTAAAAAAAAAATCATTGATTTTAAATATTTCCTTAAAATAATTATATGAAGCTGAATAAATAAATAATTTTAAATTTCAATTAAAACGTTGTTTAAATTTAATCAGTTTTAAAATAATTATTATTTTTTTCTTCGTGTATGTTAAATTTTAACACAAGTTAAATATTAAGTAAATAAGAAACAACTTTCAAGTTATCGACCAATCAGAGTTAAGAACAAATTTTTCATATAATGTTGGGGGAATTTTGAGTGAAGTAGCAGACGATGAAAAAAAAAAAGAAACGAGTAAGTAAATTAAATGGTTGTAGGAAATATTGGTAAAATTTATCAAAATTATAAAATATTTTATTTTATTCTACAATAATAAGTTAATTAGTCTTAATAGAATAAAAATAAAACGTTTAAAAGAAGCTCAACAACATGATGGAATAATTTAAACCAATTTCTTTGTCAAGGTCACAAGTCATAATTTGGGGAAATGGATTTACAATTTCAAAATGCTAGTACAGTATATGAAAAGTTGCCAGTAGATATTATTATTATAAACAGAAAAATGGAGAAGGATAAAAGTAATTTGGTACAAGTAATTAAAACATTGGACAATCATTCACATAAGCAAAAGATTTTCAATTTATCTCTGCTTTATTTTTTTAAAAAAACTTAAGTGATAATTTGATAAAAAAACAAAAAAACAAACCAAGATCAAAATAGCTAACATTCATGAGTTTAGCAAGAAAAGGTATAAAACTTTAATATAATGAGGTTGAAGAAAATAATTAGTGCTGTTATTTGGAGTAACTGATACTGTTCAAACTAAAAATATAATATTATTGAAGGATGGATATGTATAATATTTTAAATCATCATTTAATTTTAATCGAATGAATAGAATAATAAATATTTATTCTTGACTATATAAGCGAGAGAAGTCTTCTATTTATTCATTACAAGTTATATTAAAGTAAACAGCAGGAGAATTCATGAAGAGGAGATAATAAACTTACGTCTGTCAGATAGATTGAAAATTATATTACAAGACTTAATTTCAAGAAACTTATGTATATTTTCTCATAAAGAAAAGAAATTCGTTTTTGACATCCTTGATAGTTTTAACTATTGGGATCCAGAGTTGTGCCAATACTAACTTGCTTCTTGGTGTCCAAGTGTAACCTTCATATTTATTGACTTTGTTTTATTAGCCACTTTGATTATTGTGTTATTGCTATATAATTATTGTTCCATGTATACAATGTAATTACTCTTTTGAAGAGTAGTTGAACCTTACTTATGTATCTCTTAAGCTTGTTAATAATTGAGTTAATATTTTTTATATTTATTTAATTTAATGTTCCATTTTATATCTGTCTTGAACCAGATCAGGCTGTGGGCTGAGAAATGTTTTTTTTTGCTTGCTGCCTTGCCTTTTGGCTTCAAGTGTAACCATCGTACTTATTAACTCAGTATTATCAGCCACTTCAGTTTTGTACTAATTACACACTTTGTATTTGACTGTTAATTGTATGTTTGTTAATTTCCGTTGTACTTGACCTTGATTGTGAATAAACTTTTTTTTTTTTTGAAAGAGAAAAGAAATTAGTGTATAAAACATACAAACAAAACGAAGGATTTAAGTAAAAGTGATTTGTAATCAATACTTCAAAGGATTAACATTTAAATATATATGTTTAATTTGATTGTTTGATTTGCCGATTCCATCAATTTTTATAATAGTTGAGTATAAAAAATTCTGATATATAAATAATGAAAAGTGTCTGAAAGAGCAACACCGCAAGAGATTTCAGTTTATTATCATTACTGCATCATTTTAAAATGTTGGATAGAAGATCTTTGGAATCGCTAACAAACTCAACAGTTTAAAGTACTAATGTGCCAAGAAGTATTGCCTATAATATTAAAGTATATGAGAAGGAATCACAAAGAAGAAGAAAAAAATAAACGATATATTTTTCCTTTAGATATTAAATTATACATTTGCCAACAGTATCTTAGTTATTAAGTTAATCTTAAGTTAATTAAGGTAAATGATTGTATGTATTATATTTTAATATTTGTTTTAAGTTAATAATTTCAAAAAATATATTTAAGATGAGAATGTAAAAAACTTGAGGAAAAGAGAAGATTGAAAATGGGGTAAAATAATACTTTAAAGTTTTATTATAAGGTAACAAAATTTTAAATTAATTTATTGTATGCTCTAGTGTATGAAGTAATTAGTAATCAATGTACTATCATGATAAAGAACTGAGAGACAGTAGTTATTGTTATATCTGCAAGTCTGACTGTGTGGTCAGCAAATAAATATATACAATGAAAGACTCACAATATTTTACATAGTCTGAATAGCGAATAGTCTGCAACACTATCTCTGCAGTTCGCTAATGTTCAATTCCCATGCTGTTCTCTTGCAACGGATGCTCTGCTCGAATTCACTGAATACACTCTGTATTCCCGATGTTGATCTCTTCTTTCTCAATGAGGGTAATCCTCAATTCCCACACTGTTCTCTTGCAATGAATACTCTGCTCGAATTCACTGAATACACTCTGTATTCACGAGATTGATCTCTTCTTTCTCAATGAAGGTAATTCGCTGTTCTCTTGCAATGGATGCTCTCAATATCTCCGCTGCGGTTTCTCCATTTCTGTGGGCTCTTTCAGCTACACCCATGGACTACATTTCCATTGGGTGCTGGTCATTAACCGCAAGCACTGACGTGAGATATCTCTACTAGAATTGAACAGACATCTACTCAAATACTGCCTTCACGTAGTTAACAGTCTTTTTAATGCTTTCTGATAACTGCAGCAATTAATCACATTGTCCAATAAGGTAACGTCTTTTATCTAGAAATATTTGCAATCAGCAAATATCTCTTGGAATTATTGTCTGCCATTATGTTATTGCGTTAATTAAATTCCTCAGTTATCAGTGCGCGATCTGAAAACAACCTCTCGAATAAATACTAGTTTTTCTGGAGTGCACAAACTTATATTCAATTTTTACAAAATACAACACCTTCCTCCACTCCAGAAAAACTCTTGTTGCAATTCCTTGATGTTTTCTTTTTCTATTCCTACTTGGACGAAACATATTTCCTGTTATTTCCCTCAGAAATGCTAGATTCAAACTGCTGCCGACTTCCTCTCTGGTTACATGCTCAATGGTGACTGCACAAGAATGGTGGGACTCAGCTTCCGATGTTGACTGTGCAAGCATTTTATTTCCAAACTTTTACCATTGTTATATCATTTAGACTTGCTACTCACTTCCGTTATTAATGTTACTAATTGGGATTTTCATTTTCATCCGGTTTCTCCATCAACGGCTAAACTTGTAATTCAAAACTTATTCGCTACTCACAGGTTTCAAATGTGACTGCGCCAATGTTATATCCGCAAGTCTGACTGTGCAGTCAGCAAATAAATATATACAACGAAAGACTCACAATATTTTATGTAGTCTGAATAGCGAATAGTCTGCAACACTCTATCTCTATAGTTTGATAATGTTCAATTCCCATGCTGTTCTCTTGCAATGGATGCTCTGCTCAAATTCACTGAATACACTCTGTATTCCTGATGTTGATCTCTTCTTTCTCAATGAGGGTAATTCACTGTTCTCTTGCAACAGATGCTCTCAATATCTCCACTGCGATCTCCCCATCTCTGTGGGCTCTTTCAGCTACACCAGTGGACTACATTTCCACTGGGTGCTGGTCATTAACCACAAGCATTGACGGGAGATATCTCTACTGGAATTGAACAGACGTCTATTCAAATACTGCCTTCACATAGTTATTAACAGTCTTTTTAATGCTTTCTCATAACTGCAGCAATTAATCACATTGTCCAATAAGATAACGTCTTTTATCTAGAAATATTTGCAATCAGCAAATATCTCTTGGAATTACCGTCCGCCATTACGTTATTGCGTTAATTAAATTCCTCAGTTATCAGTGCGCAATCTGAAAACAACCTCTCGAATAAATACTAGTTTTTCTGGAGTGCACAAACTTATATTCAATTTTTACAAAATACAACAGTTATAATACTACTAAAAAAAATGTATGAAAAAAAAATATATATGAAAAGATTACATGTGTGAATGATAAAAGACAAAAAAAAAGTTTTGATATCAGTTTTAATGTAAGAAGTAAACATTGACTATTGTCAAGTTATATATATATTATTTTGAAACACGTCATCATTAGAGTAGTAAAAGAACAATTAATGGGAAAATAATATTGTAATACTATTATGCTGATTTACATTAATGATGGGTGTTAGTAATTCCTTTTGAGAGTTAGATAAGTTATCATTCCAGGATATAATTAATGTTGTTAAGTTATACTTTCCTGAAGAACTGATAGGAAAACATAATGAGGTTAGTCTAAGTGACACCCATATATGTAGTTTAGATATCATAATGTGAGGAATTTCCATAAAATAGAGGTGTTAAGATCCATAAGAGCTTAATGTAAAAGCCTGGATATTAAGGTAGCCTCATGAAGAGAAAATGACTACTTGCCATGAGAGCACATCTTATTTAAAAAGAAAAGAAGGCCTCCATTTCATATTTGTAGTATTTTACTGTACTAAAAATCAGTTTCTTATCTATGGAATTGTTAAATAATGAAGGAAAGTAAGGTAAACATCAAATATAGTTAATTGTATTCTAATATCTTATGTAAAGTGTAGAAAATTGTGTAAGATAAAATGTAAGTAAATGCAAAACATATGTAATATTTAACTAATTATTGAATTGATACCAGATGGAAATAAAATGAGATCAATGATGAAAATAAAAATAAAGAAAGGAAAGGATGAATGGAATGAATTATTATCAAAGTGTGGTTTAATCTTGGTTCTATTATTTGTGTTAATCTTACGGTTTTTATGTTATAAAACTAATAACATAATGAAGTTTTAGTATAGTTGTTAATAAGATTTACATGCATACAAAAATATCAAAATTTATAAAAGTGTTGTATTATATGGAGTGAAGTAAAAGAATAATATATTGTTTACTTAATAAAAATAATTGAAAATTGAACCCACATTCAAAACTAATAAATTACTATAAAACCGGAGCAAGAAAGAAATATAATGTATATTAGTAATAACTAATTGGAAATTGATATAATAGAATATATTGATATAATTTAAAAGTTTAATTGCTAAGCAGATGGAAGGCAGCATTGTTCTCATTAATGTAAATAGTTATATAAAGATGTTGGTAATATTATATGTGTTTATATATTTTTTTAATAATATGTAATAGTTAATATTTTGTTATGGATTATTGTTGTTTGTTTAAATAAACAAATATTTTAATACAAATGAAGACTAATGGCTTTGTTTCTATTCTGAATTATTTTCATAACACTGTCATATCCAAATACATAAATTATGGGGAATATTATAAAAAACAAAACTTGATAAATTAATTGTTTATTAAATCAAGAATGGGCTAATAGTGGCCCAAGGTCCACATGCAGCCTGCTAAGGGTTTTTATGCGGCCCACCAAGACAATCAGAAAAATCTGCCTTGAACTGAGATTTCCTTCCCGTGCACGACCAAAGATTCATCTTGTATTTTCCACTAGGATGGCTACATCAATACACATGCACAGTGTGGATATGATGTGCAGTGCTTTTCCAGTTGATCTGGTTAATTTCAATTTTGTCTTTGCATTAGCAAATATATACACTTCCAACTTTAGTGAAATTATGAACCCACCAAAAAAATTAAAATCGGTGATGAATGTCATGTGTTTAATGAAGAATGGACAAACAAATATTTCTTTGGTAATACAGGGGATAAAGTAGTGTTTATTGTATCATGAAAAAAAGATGTGGTCCTTTGCTTCCACAAAGTGGTCCCCAATGCGATCCTTTGCCAACCTCAGTGACCCTCGAGACAAAACAATTTGCCCACCCCTGACTTAAATGATAATATTTAAGAGCATCATAGTTTTAACCTGAAATATTTATATCTTTAAAGTCACATTGAATTTGTCATAAAATTAATTTGTAAAATAAATTCAGGATAGTATGAGTTTATCAAAGTGATTGGTATAGGAATACCTCAAACAGCTTGCATTTTATGTTAAGAGAAAATATAAAACAATGTAAGGTGATTAATTAATTTACTGAAGTTATTAAAAAGGAAAAGTTATTTTAATTAATGAATATAGCGATCTTAAAGTAGTTCATTTTATAATTAGTACTCTTAATTCATAATTCTATTAAATTGTTGGAAAATATAGTAATAAGCTATAATTGGGAATTACTTCTAGTAAAAAGATATGCTAGTCATAAGAAAATTATCTAAATTATATTGTAATGTGTGTTATTATTAAGATAGTTGGATCTTAGTAACATCCCTCTTATTATTCAATTATCTTAAATGGAGGAATTTTTTTATTGTATGGGAATAATTAAGGACCTTGAGATATACATAAGATAGTAATATTTATTATGAAGAATGTTAGAATATATTGAATTTTATTAATTTTTTATGTAATTGATTCGATATGCAATTGGAAGGTATATTTTATGTACTTATTAATGTTAAAACCACTTTATTGTAACTGTCTCTTAAGTCTACCTTAGATATTATGCAATAGATATTTATAGTCAAGTACTGAATCTCATGAATTAATGTTTTTATATAATTTATTGTTTGAAGTTTGAGTTAGGATGAAGATAGGTTCAAGTTGTATAGTGAATATGTGGACAGTGGGGGCAAATAGGTTATAAATATATATATATTGGGATAGTTATGTTTCATGTCATATAGCAACATAATAGTAAGTGTGAATGTATTTATATATAAAGTTGAAAGGAAAAGTAAAAATAAACACAAAAATTTTTTATAGATATTTTCTATATTACATTGGAATAACAGTTAAGGATTAAAAAAAATTTAATTTGAAAAAATTTATAATAAAGTAAACATTTAAAAAGGTCTAATATTTTATTAATTCTGAAATTAAAACAAGGATGTTTTTATGTTACAATAGATATACTGATAATTATAAAATTCCATGATCTATTTTGATTAAAGAATTTTTTAAATTAAAGCTTATATAACATATTGTGATAAAAATCCAACAGTTATTTTTGAAAGGATTAAAGTGAATTGAAAAGAGTCATTAACTTTTTTCTATCAAGATAAAGAAAACTTATTTTTAATTAGTATGTTTTTAAAGTCCACCCAGACTATAAAAAGTTGAAAAAAAATTAGGGTTTTTTTTTTAAATTTTTTACACAGGACAGCATGAGGACTATGAAGTTATATCTGAAGTCAAAAGACATGGTATACAGCTACTGCTGCTAGTGATACAATGGTGTTTTGATTTACATGGAGGTTAGGGACAGCTTTTCTGTGGTTCATTAGCCTATGTATATTGTTTACTAGATGTTAAGCCTGAAGTCTATTAAATTCTAGACTAAATAGTGCTGACTGTATGTATGCAAATAGTTACTGGTGATACCTTTCTCGAAGACAAGCCAATCTATTGTTTAGAAGGGACCAGCTTACCCAGAAGTCCATCAGCTTACTAAATTAGTTTATATGTATACTGTTTTATCTATATGCAGAGAGGCACAGAGAAAGGTACTGCATCATATATATTGTAATGGTATATATATATATGCCATTACATTATATTAAAATTAATACTTAAAGGGAAAAAAGATTGCAAATAAGTGTTTTATTAAAAACTAAAAAAAAATTAAGAATTGTGTTTAACATATATAGATCACACAGATGGAAAACTTTAAAACTATTTTTTTAAAAAAAAGTATTTAAAAGTACATTTTTTGTAAAAAAAAAAAAAAAAAAAGTAAAGATCTAAAGATAAAGATTGATATTTTTGAAAATAAAAATAAAGGTTAATTTCTACCAAGTTTAATCTTAGTAAATGGAAATGATTGTTTTAAAGCAAACTAGGTCCTTGGGGCACTTAAAATATTTAAAAGGTGAAATAAGATATAGATAAAAATTAAAAATTGTTTCCTGATCTGAAGCTGAGGCAGACACATAATGTTTTTTAATTTTATCACCCAATATCGTGAGCAATAACTTCACAAATATTATCATTATTATTAAATGAGAAAATGCTTCATCCAGGATAAAAGTGATGTTCTCAGAATACTTTTCAATGTTAATAATGAGATTGAAGAAAACAATGGAACTAATCAATATTATGATAGCTTTTAAGAGATATCAGAATTAGTTTATTTAAAGGTTTTTTTTTTGAAAAATCAAAATCAAATTGATTGATTATTAATGAATGAATTTTGATAATTGTAGAGTGATACGTTTGAATACTCACTATGTTATTCACAAATTGGCCTTTATTATTTGAAAAGTTATGAAAGGAATATAAGATGCTATTGGAATTGTAAGAAATCAGTTGTTGTCTTTAAAACTCTAATTACTTTGTAACTTTTTGCTGGACACATCAACTGGCTTGACATTGCGTTATCGACAACAATAACATATTCGGTCTATTATAAAGATAGTGATTTGTATTCTTATATCAGCTTCACTTTTATATCTACATATACTTTGAGACATATTTTTTCTAGGACATATATATTTTTGGATGCATTTCTATTATTTTATTAATGCAGACTCATGATGTAAGACATAATTATATGACATGATAGATATTTCTTTTGTTATATTTATGTCTCATGGTTTGTATTCGCACATAACCTGTAGAAATTGTGTTTTATGTAAATGTTCGAATTGCAAAATTAATTTTGACTTTTTTTTTAATAATAATTTTATTTTTCATAAAAAAAGCATTCATATGTTCAAAATAGAACATATTTCTTTCAATTTAAGATGCGTTTTAATCACTGGATATCTCTGCAAATGTCTCTGAATATGAAAACTTTATTTAAAATCCCTCTGCCATATTTTGATAAAAAATATTTATATTTCGAAATCAAACATGAGACCTGTCCCAGCTGTATTTTTCTGATACCATTTGTCAATCTTTTCACTCATAGCAACAGTCAAGTAATTTTTCCAATCTCCAACTTCTCCTAAATAATAACAAAAAATATTTTTTAATATTTTGACCATTTAATTACTAATTATTTAATCTTTAAAATTAAGCTAATAATTTTTTTTATAAATACATATACATATGTAATTTAAACATTAAAAGCATAAAGCTAAACTAATCAATAAATAATCAAAAATACCCCAAATTCAGAACTCAACCAGACTAGCCAAAAAAATAAACTCTAAAACATTACCAATGGTTTCATTACTACAAGCAGATCTCTCAAGTGTAAAGCATTACAAAATAACAATGTATTTATATATTAAACATTACCCACAATTATTAAGGGTGTATGGGAGGTAAGTGGAATTGTGGGTAATGTTTAGTATAAATATGTTATTTTGTAATGCTTTACACTTGAGAGGTCTGCTTGTAGCAGTGAAACCATTGGTAGTGCTTTAGAGTTTATTTTCTTGGCTAGTCTGGTTGAGTTCTGAATTTGGGATAATTTTCATTATGCATATAATTATATGTTGGATTATTTTTATCATCCAAAATTGTTAAATGTCTTTAGAAAAATCCAAACTTTATTTAAACTTTTCAAATACATTCAACTCTTAATAATAACACACAAGTTAATATATAATACATTTCATATTTCAAGAGATATTATCTTTTCTTCCTGAAATAAAATTATTATTATTATTTTTTAAAAAAATAGATACTTGTTATTTGACCTTTCAATTCTGATGCTCAAATTTTTTATGAACTTCTGCGTAAAAAACCATTTGATTATTTTGTATTTATAATTAAAATTTTTATTATGTTGTTGCGCTATAGAAAATAGTTTAATATATTCTCCAATTTAAACAGACAGTATAAGTATGGGAATAATAATGATTTGTGAATACTAAATTAAGGTGATGTTCCAATTAATTAGGTTATTTTGTCAAAGGTAACAGAAAATTTATATATTTATGTATGAGGACCTCCTGATTTCTTTCATTTTCTTTTACAGACAAAGATAATGCAAGATCAGCCACAATATACAATAGATGTAAGGCACCAGGCTCTGGTCCTAGAAAAATGAAACAAACAAAAATAAAAACAAAACAAAAAAAAGGAAAATTAAAAAAAAAAGAATGGACTGAAATTAAGTTAGATATTTCTCACGAGCAAAAAATTCTGTTTTGTTTTTCTTCTGTTGTAGTCTGAGTGAAAGATATAGACACATATAAATTGCTTTGGTTTCTCTTGAAAAAGTGATATGACATAATGAAATGAAATAATGTATAGGAATTCAACATTGCAAAAAATTATATGGCTGAATATGTTCTTTTTGTTGTTATTATTATCATTATCATCATCATCATCATTATTATTCAATTTTTTTAGGACCCAAATTATTTGTGTTTGTGTACTTCTTATAGAAAAATCCAGTCAATTGTTTATAAATTGTTGGTGAATGTATTGCAAAATAAGGGCTTTACAGTTCTAATAGCATCCTAGCCCATCTTAGAAAAGACTGCCCCTGAGTTAAAGAGCGTTTTCAAAATTTAAAAAAAAAATCACACTAGATTTATTAAAGAGATTACTTGCCACTAACATGTGGGCAAGTTTTTAATTTTTTTTTCTAATTACTTTTTTCTCTCTGCCAATATTCTTGTCTTTTCCTATTTGCACAAATATTCATTGGTACACCCATCAAGCTGTTTATATGATAAGAAAAAATAATCTCATAAGTCAACCTAATGGGAAAATCTATAATGAATGGAAATCTCTCATTAATGTTGCCTTTAAAAAAAGAATAAATCAGAATGATCCCTAAGATAAGTATATAAAATTTTACTGACAGTTGCCTTTGACAGAATAGCCTAGTTGGTTAGAATATTTCCTTAAATTCAGAATTTATGAACGTGCAATTCCCAAGTTCAATTCCCATGCTTGTACTAACCCTGGTCAAGCCAATGACACACATGAAGGAGAGAGAAGACTAAATGTCATTCAAAAGTTGTATCATGTACTAAGCTATTCAAAAGTTAAATTATGTATTAATATATTTGCTATTAATCCTATTGAATGTATTTGAAAAGTTGAAATAAAGTTTTTTTTTTTTTAAAAAACAATTACAAAATAGTACAAACAATATGTCAGGGGGGAAATTTTTTTTAGGTACTACATATTAACAACATCTCAATATTTTATATTATCTTTATACTAATATTTTGTATTTATTTTAATTCTTTGAAAAAGTTTATATTGAATGGTTGAAACATTGAAATGTTTTTTTTTTTTTTTTAATGTTGATTTGTTTCATTCAATAAAGAATAAAGTTTTTTTTAAAGAAAAAAAAGATTGTCTATTTTTTAATCACATGAAATTATAATACATGCTTACATATAACAACCATCCATGATTGAGTATGGTCATTACAAGTCCAAGGAAGGGAGAAAAGGAAAGTAAAATACTGTTCTAGAGAATAATTTTGTGATGATTATACAAATCAGTCTGTGAACTACAAATACAACGACATATAGAACATGTTGGGGTTTTTTTTTTGTTTATTTGATATTTCATGAAGCCGCCTTTTAATACCTTTAGAGATTTTTTTTTTCTGAAATATTCCAACACCCAATCTAATTGTAATTCTCCAATAATTCTCTCCTTTATATTCTCAATTTGAAATAATAAACACTGCATTTCTTTCGAATGTCTGTGAGATAATCCTTAAAATGTAATCAATATCTGTCTCTTTCATGAAACGATGCTTAAGTTCACCATAAAACACTTTCTTTAGGAAGTCTTCATTTATTCATTTGTTTTAGTTATGCCATTGATTTTACAATAGTGAATTCTATGGCATCATGTTCAACAAAATGAAGAATGTATTCATTGGTTTTATGATCTTGCTATTGCCTTTTGCAGAGCATCTTTAAATGAAATTTTTCTAATGCCTTTATATTATGTCAATAGGGTGTCCTAATCTCCTTTCTTTCTAATAAATTAGTTTAATAACAGCTCTCTATATAGCTTAATTGTAATAGTTATTTTTTTACGATGAAGTATCCTATCATTTAACATATATTATGTCAATAGGATGTCCCTCTATTCTGTCCAATAAGTTAGGTTAGCTTAATTGTAATAGTTATTTCCTTATGATGAAGTATTCTATCATTTAACTTGTTAAAAGCAGTATCAATATATCAAAATCTGTATTACACCTCAACATCTTGGACACCTTTTCTATTTATAAAACTAATAAGATATTTAAATTGTTTATATTCTCAAGTTAAAACAATGTCCTTCCATCACTGAGTGATAAGGAATTTTATGAACATTAATTATTAAATCAAAGTCTTTATATATTGCATCAAGACATTAATGTAAATATTAGAAACATTCTTAAGGCCAAGTAGCACAATTTTGTGGATCCATATATTCTTAAACCATTCCAATAGTTTAGCATATCACCACCTATTCAAATTTCTCCAGATATTTCATCAAGCCTGTAGCCTTTCCATTTTTATGATTACAAAAGAGCTGATTTTATTAAGCTTGATATCTTGGTCCAAATGTAAAAGAATAGGTAAATGGATACATCATTATAAGTCATCTTCTCGATTCTTGTATCATTATTCAAAAGATAATCAAAATACTCCCATCTGTTCAAAATATCATTGTTACTCTAAAAGACAGCAACATTTTGGGATTTAATAGGATTGTGATATCTTTCTTTAGGTCCATATATTGTTTTCAATGCATCAAAAGATCTGCAGAGGTCATGATCAGTGAATGTCTATAACTTCTTTGCAGTTTTAATCTCCCAATCATTTTAAAGTCTTCTTGTCAGTCATCAAACTTATGCTTCTAGATCTCTATATCTATTATGAAATTCCATATTTAATTTATTATTCAGCCAAATAAAAAAAATGCCATGTGTTTCATTTTAATCAAATCACTAATAAAATTTCTTAAATCCATAATAACATTACTTAAGAAAATTCCATGCCTCAGCAATATGATAATCCTAAAAAGTGCAACTTTGTAATTTTAGGATTTAAAGCTGACAAAATTTAATACATATAATAAATACTTCTAAAGAATGATAATCAATTTTATTGTGAATATGATTGGAATAAGAATTCCTTTTTAATGCAATTATAATTTTAATATTGGAGTATACTAAACTATGATCCATTTAACAATCTGCACTTGTAAGTGCTCACCTAATATAAACTTCTTTAGTATTCTGACTCATAACTAGATGTAATCTATTACATGCCATAAATTTGAGCATGGATGCATCTATATTCTTTTATAGTGATTTTTCCTATTTAAATAAAGTGTTTATGATAATCAATCCATGTATTGCTAAAATTTCAATAATAAAATACAATTTGACATTACAGCATCAATACCATTATTTCCAACAGCTTTTAACCAAACTATTATTTGTATCAATACAAATAGTGGAATGTCTACATATATAATTTAGTATAAATAAAGTGTATTTATTGGTAGACATGCACAAATTATTTTCATTTATAATTACTCCCTAAAATCACTCTAGAAAAATTAATAAAGAGAGTGCTGCAACTAAAATATATTACATGTGTAAGTAAATTAGAACATTAGAAAAAACTGATATAAGGATATGAGAAAGCTACTTTTGTGCAGAAATGAGACTGAATGTGTTGGAATCATTTAATGGTGCTAAGGCAGAAGTAGCATTCTAAGGTCAGACAAAATGGTTCTGAACAAAGGATAAAACTTTAGAACTTTGTTGAAAAACCCAAAGAAATTAATAATGGTTATTCTTATAGCTATTATTTGTTATGTTGTAAAGTTTAAAGTCAAAATATCTAAATATTTTCTAATTTAATATTTGTCTAAAATAAATGTTAATAAACACTATTAAAAATCTGTTCTTGGTATACTGTCCAAATTACTATTGCAGTCTGACTGGTCTTTAGAGATCCTCAAAATATAACAGTCAGCACAGTCAATAGAATAGAAATGTCAAAACCTAGCGGAGTAGAGATTCAACATGATTGTTATAGGATTCAAGAAGATATAATTTGCAATATATAGCAGAGTAGTGCAAGTCAATATTAGATACAGTTAGAAAGGGATAAAATTAGCAGACAACACAGGATAACCTTCTACTGTAAATAATGGCAGCACTAAATTCTATGATTTGCAAATTTGAGATAAATAACATTGACTCATGGAAGAGTTACATAGAACAGGTAGAGTACTAAATGTTCCTAAATAAAGTAGAAGATGAACATGTTAAAGTGTTCACTGTCCTTTACTTTGCAGGCCCAGATGTTATACAGTTTGCAAATAAATTAACTGACCCTAAATGTCTGAAGGAACTTTCATACAAAGAAGGTATAGAAGTATTAAATGGCTATTTCATCCCAAGAATATCCAAATGGATAGCATGTCTGATTGAGAAACCAGAAACAGTTTCCACAAGAAAAATACATAGATTAAGATCTTGACTTGAGAAAGTTATCTAAAGATTGCAAGTTTAGATAAGAAATAAATAACTCTTTACTGGAAATTTTTTTATATGGTATGGCAGATGAGAGTTTTAGAACTGAACGATCCTAATTTAAATTATAAAATTCGAGATGGATAAGAACATCACCCAAGAGATTATGTTAAGTAAAATGCCTCCAAAATAGGGATTGCCCTTAAGTGTTTGAAAAAATTTCCATCACTAAAATTAAAGAGAAATTTCCTAATTTCCAGTAGAGAAAAAGAAGCAAACATGCTATTGCTGGGGGAAGTTCAGACATTTTAAAAATAATTGTATCATAAAAATAAAAATTGTAGAAATTATGACAAAATAGGTCATTTAGCAGCTGTCTGTCATTTTGGGACAGGAGAGCTACTAATTTCATAAAAGCAGAATATAAATCTGAAGAAAAATTAAATTATGTGAATGTTAGTATAAAAAGGCTGAATGACATAGAAATGAAACATACTTTTAGTGCAGTTATTTGCAGTCAATAGTAAAATGAAAGTGGAACTAATCTACCAATGATATCTCACAGAGATTGAATTAAAATTAATGAAAAATGTAAAAGGAATATAACAGAACACTTCACGATATAGATATGATGGCTATAGACATAAATAGTAATAAAATTAATGTTCGAGGAAAAGTGGTAGTGCCTATAAAATTAATTTCTAGTGTGAAATAGCCAACATTATACATTGTAGTAAATAAAAATTTCAGTCCACTGTTAGGAAGAAATTGGTTCCGACCACTGGGTATCCATGTACATTTGAATAATAACTTATTAAACTCCAGAACTTTAAATACTGGTAGTGTGACTCCTTGGACTCTGTTAACAAAGCTAGCTCCACCTATTTGTAAAAATGATAATGTTTAAAATTGGGACAACTTCCTAGTAGGAGAAAAAACATGAATATGTGACTTACTTAATTGTAAATGGTCACCAGGAAGAATAGTAATATAAGAATAGTAAAATTACAGAACAAATGGGAGTTGAAAAGACATGTTAAATTTGCCATTGTTACAAGAATCCCTTGCCAGATATTCATTTAAATAAGTCCTTAAAATAAGAAATAGTGAAAAAAGATTTTTTATTAGAGGATTTAATTACTGGTTCATAACAAGTTAAAGTAATTGATGATAAAACAGGTGCTTGAATGGGAGGAATATGAAGACAAAACTACTTCAAAAGAAGAAAGAAAGTTATTCACAAAAGTCTGTGTAAAAATAAAAGTAAACCACCTGGCAAGTTTAAAGATATAGTAATAAATGAAGTCAGTATTTCTAAAATAGGAGGAGGAGTGGAAGGTTTGCATATATAATTTAATGTAAATAGAGTGTATTTATCAGTAGACATGCACAAATTATTTTCACTCATAATTACTCCATAAAATCACTCTAAGAGAAAACTAACAGAGAGTACTGCAACTCAAATATATTACAAGACACATGTAATTAAATTAGAGCATTAAAAAAAACTGATATAAGGATGTGTGAGAGCTATTCCTATGCATAAATGAGAGTGAATGTGTTGAAGTCATTTAGTGGTGCTAAGACAGAAGAAGCAACACTCTAAGTTTGGACAATGGTTTCAAACAAGTGTAAGACTTTAGAACTTTGTTAAATCATCTGAAAAAATTAATAGTGATTATCCTTATTGTTATTACGGTGAGAAGTTTAAACTCAAAGTGTCTAATGTTTTTTTAGTTTAATGTCTGTCTGAAATAAATTTTAATAAACACTATTATTTTCCAATTCTTTGTATATTGTGTAAATTATTATTGCTTTCTGACTGTCATTTAGAGATCTTCAGAACATAGCAAATATTAAAGTCTCTAAGGAAGACAAATTTGATTTTTTAATAGTATTTGGTAATAATATTATCCAGATAGGAATAACTTTGTTTCTCTTCTCTGAATCTAATATTGGAACATATACCCTCATAAAATGAACACTGATACCATTTTGCAGGCCAATTTTAACTCTTATTAGCTTTCCATTGATACAACAAAGAATTCCAATATTAGAAGATATTAAATTAAATTTTTAAGCAAATCCAAAATCATGTATCTTCCTTTTACTTTGTAATCTGCCCTTCCAAAGAAGACTTGTAATCATCTACCTGCTGTATTATATTTCCTTCCTCTGGAGGGCAAGTTTCATTAAGGGCAGCTATATCAATCCTAAAAGTTCCTTAACCATTATTACATTCTTTGTTTTAGTCTTGAAGAATTTCAATTAAGTAAAGTTCATGCATTTTATGTCCTATATTTAAGGAAAAAAATAGATTTACAATACTTATTTTTAGTACTATCAGTCATCCGCTTTACCACTATGACTGACATTGTTATTATTTCTATTACTTGTAATGAATAATATACTAAATGAAACCACTTAGACAGATTGAGTGAGCCAATTATTTTTAAACCATATTTTATACACTCCTTCCACTTCTGTAAGTAGATTCCTAAATAGGGCTGCTTAAACATACAATCTTTGCCAGCTTGGATTCCTGTCTCAAATTCACTTCCAAATTCATTAATGCTTGTATTTCTTCTAGTAAAAATTATAACTAAATGTATCCCCATGGTTTCTTTCTTAATTCTTGAGGTTTGAGTTAAAAAAAAATATAAAAAAGAATTTGAGTCAGAAATGTCATGCAGATTAGTTAAAGGATGGAAATATGGTTGCACAAGCAAATAATACCATTGCCATAATATAGATGACCAATAGCATAAGCTCATGATAATTGGATCCTACATTAACTTAAGTGACTGAAGAAAGAAAAAAGAGAAAGGGAAAAAGACTTCATATGAGAAACATTATTTAGCTTTTGGTGAATCAATATCTTATCCTATAAGCAGGAGGTATTCTTGGTCAGGCATTTCTTATTTACAATTGACTTCCATATCTGAAAATCATTCCAGAATCCATTACCTGTAAAGGCTAATAGACTGAGTTCAGCACCAGACTGTCTAGCACATGCAAGTGTGTTATACTGCATTACTGTTTTAACATTTTACACCATTCTGTACTAGCATTCAGACTAAATGCTCCACTTGCATTCTAGATATGGCCACATTGTGTTAAATAATATTAGTTTGATTTTTAGTTTATTTATTATAAGTAAGCAAATATTTTACAATCATTATTTGATGGTATAAAGAATTAATTAAATTAATAATGCTAGAAAAAGTTCCAATAAGCTATTAATAATCAAGTTATAATGTTTAATCATAATACTCCAGTTATCAATTACCTCCATCTATTTTTAGTTGTTAATCTACAAATTACATTTCTTGAAAGTATACATAATAATTACAGACACAATCTAGCTTTACATTTGTGGATTCTTAAATAACAAATTACTAAATTCCCACACTGTATAGTAAAATGAGCAATTTTCCACTGTAATGCAATCTATCATAAGTTTGTATAATCAATGATTATTAAATATATTTAAATCCATACTCCTGAAATAGTTTCAGGTCTTTGCAAAATAACACAATTTACTGCATTAACCCAGTTTTTAATCCCAATGTAAATGCACTTGATAATCACTTATTACTCAAGTTTATGGCAGATGGCGCTACAGTGTAAAACTACTCTCGTTTTGATTGTATAAGTACTTGACAAAAATTATAATGTTTAAAATTAATTTTTTGCCTTAATATATTACCTTTTCTCATGAATGTGAAACGATCATTACAATATTTCAACTTCCTCCAATTTTCACGGTTTACTGAAGGATTTTTATGCATACTTTCAAACGTACAACATTTTGCTATTTTCGAGACTTGAACATCTGTCAATGTTTTCCCTAAAAATTGAGAGACTTGTCTAACTACACTAGGAAGATCCTAAAAAAAATAAAAAAAATAATGAATTACACTTTATTCCCCCTATTTATAAAATGTAAGTGTGTATATGTATGTGTATAACACCATCTTCATTTGAACACTAGATGATAAAATGCTCTTATGAAATTATGATAGACAAACATGTTTATATATTCAGAACTATAATAGTAAGATGAAATATTTAAGTTGAGTATTGATTGGATGGGGAGGGATGCACTGCTGTTGTATTATATTTATGCTAATTGATTTCAATTCTTGAATTTATTTGATCATTGAGCTTTTTTTTTTTATCCATTTGTTGCATTTAATAGTCAATGGGCTACCACTACCTGAAAAGTGATAGAGGAAGAGAAATTTTGGCAGAATGCCAAAAAAAAAAAGGCTCGTCATGGCTCTGTATATTTCATTCCTGTTAACAATGTCTTTCTTTATCTAAAGTATGTGAATTCTAAATTTATCTTAAGCAAAGATAAATGTGACAAAATGTGTGAGAGACAACTAGTTATTATTTAAGTGAAATCTGTTACAAGTCATTTGATTATCGCAATGTTTTCATAGATGGCATTAGAGAAATTTACTGCTATTGTTGCAATGCATTAATAATTTTTATTTAAAGACTGGTTAATAGTATACTTTCAATAATGACTAAACTTGTGTTGGAGATAGCTCACATTGCTTATCATCTCACCACTATCTATTTCTGTAATTCAAAGCTATATCATAAATTTTAGTAATGAATTCTCTATAATAAAAATAATAATTGAATCATTTAATGCACGGAAGTTCATAAGAAAAGCATTAAAATTGACAGAACCTCATGAAGTTATGTAACACATATATACTACATTTTATGTCTTATATTGAAGCAGCTTCCCAATATAGTGCTTAATGTATAAGCCTGCTATGCTTACAACATTTTTTCACATACCTGCTTAGCATTTTTTTAGCTAGCCCCTGTGGATAATATAGAACATACCCAGTATTGATTTACAAATTTGCATTTGTTTATTCTTAGCATAAAGTGCCAACCTGATTTCAAATGTATGAACACTGTATTTTTTGGAAAGAAATAATTAGGATAAGAAAAAAAAGATGGCAACATGGCCCAAACACAGTAGAAAGTAATGATATTTACTTATTTGCTTTTAAACCCATCTTTAAAAATAATACATATATAATTAATTTTTTTATCAACATTATAACACTTAATGTTACTTATATATAATCTGCAAAATGTAAAAAAAAAATATTATGGAGATTGAATAATATTAATAGTCAATAAAGAAAAGGAAGTACGAAAAAATATATAAAAATATATTGTGGTAGAGTAAAAACAAAAATATTTATGGCTGAAGACATCTGATATAAAGTGTGTAAAGATGAAAAAATATAGGAAAAGTGTAATTATGGAATATGTTTTCAGAGAATGAGAAAAAGAGCAAGAAGGAGGAGAAAGAAGGAAGAGAAGAAGAAATCTGATATTTTGTTATTAAAATAAGAATTTTGTCAAAATATTAATGAAAATAAGGATTGAAAAGAGAATAATTATTGAATTATCAATTGAGATATAGTATGCTAAAGATACAAAGAAGAGACAAAGTAATTGTTACATTTGCACTTCCGACTGTGCCAATGTTATAATCTGCCAGTCATACTGTGCGGCTATCCAATAACGTTCGCTAATGTTCAACTGCGTATGCTCTCCAATGAATGGTCTGCACCGACTGCTCTCCAATGAATGGTCTGCAAGCGGATGCTCTCCAAACAAAATGGTCTGCAATCTCTCCGCTGAATTGGTCTGCATCGAATGCTCTCCATGAATTGGTCTGCCACGAATGCTCTCCAAACGAATTGGTCTGCAACGAAGCTCTCCAACGCATTGGTCTGCAACAAAACTCTCCAACGAATTGTCTCAATATCTCCGCTGCGGTCTCTTTCAGCTACACCCGTGAACTACATTTCCACTGGGCACTGATCATTAACCGCCAGCACTAACGCGAGATATCTCTACTTAAAAACTGCTTACTCAATTGTGTGACTGCTCTCTATATTACACTGCCTAGTTATTACCCAGTGTTCCTATCACTCTCTGATAACTGCAACAATCAATCAATGCACTGACCAATAGAGTAATGCCTCTTATCTAGAAATATTTGTAATCAGCAAATATTTCTAGGAATTGTCGATCACCATCACGTCAATGCACTAATTTAATTCCTCAGCTATCAGAGCACGATCTAAAAATAGCCTTATGAATAAATTCTAGTTTTTCTGGAGTGCACAAAAATGTCTACCATTTTTACAAACACTACAGTAATCAAACTTTTTAAAAGATGTGCTGAATAAATGAAAAGAAGAAAGTCAATATAATAACTATCATTTTCATGATCAGATAAAAAAGAAAATGAAATAGGTTTTGCATAGCATAAAAAAAAAAGATGAATTATTGATGTAGGCTTGGAATTTAAGTTAGCATAGAAATCATGATAATTATGACTGAAATATAAAATTAGAAAGTAAAATAAATAATACAGTTGCTAACATTCATGATTAAAATCATTGAAAAGAAAATAGTTTTAAAAGAAAGAAGAGTCAATTAAGCATCACATTGGATCAGCAGACTGAAGAAGGGATCTGTAATGTTTTTTTTTAATAATATGCTTTTTTTCATTTACATGTTAAAGTCTAGCTTAAACAAATACATATTAATGATTTTGTTCCATTCTCATTGAGATATTTCTGTTTTCACAACTAGAATTAAATAATAAACAATCTTATGATGCAGATTATTATGGTATTATACTGAAATCAAAAGCCCATGTAAAATGTTTTAAAGTGGTCGAGGTCGAGTTTGTAGTTATAATTTTTCAGATGTTATTCAATTATCATAATTCTGTTAGTTTTCAATTTACTATCTCTCTGATTTATTTCTGTATTATGAAATAATCTATTTCTATTGGTTAATCCTAATAACCTTTGGTTAATTGGGAGACTAGTATAACTAGTTGACTTATACCAGGGGTGGGCAATTGTTTTGGCTCGGGGGCTACATAGGTTGGTGGAGGGCTGCATTGGGGGCCACTTTGTGGAAGCGAAGGTTAGTGGAGGGCCGCATCTTTTTTTCATGACACAATAAACACACTGCTTTATTCCCTGTATTACCAAAGAAATATATGTTTGTCCATTCTTCATTAAACACATGACATTCATTACCGATTTTACATTTTTTTGGAGCATTCATGGTTTCACTAAAGTTGGAAATGTATATCTTTGCTAATGCAAAGACAAAATTGAAATTAATCAGATCAACTGGAAAAGCACTGCACATCGTATTTATACTGCGCTTGTGTATTGATGTGGTCATCCTAGTGGAAAATATGAGATGAATATTCAGTCATGCAACGGGAAGGAAATCTCAGTCCAAGGTGGATTTTTCTGATTGTCTTGGTGGGCCGCATGTGGCCCTCGGGCTGCTATTTGCCGACCCCTGACTTATACCAATAAAACATAAATTATTTTCTATGCTTACTAACATATATATTCTGGAGAGTTCACGTCTGCTTACTCCAGACATGACAATGCTAGTACATCTACATCTTCAAACTGGTTTTATTCAACCTTACACTAGATAGTTCTGGATTAAGAGAGATGCTCCTGCAGTCATGTTAGTAAGCAGAAAAAAATCATGTAATATTTTATTGCTATTAATTTTCTTGTTAGACAGTGAAGGAGATCTTCAGTTAGCATGAAAATAAAATATGGTATTGGATCAATTTAAATACATAACAGCAAGTTTGGATAAGAAATTTTTCTAAATTTTAAATTATTAGCAAAATAGTGTAAATGTGTCATTAGTTCCACCTTTGAATTCCAAGTCCTTTTTGATGAAGGCTGTTGGAAATTTGGTTACAATAACAAAACCATTTAGTTTTCATTGATTACTGAACCTTACAGAAGCTAGCTTTTGAGAACAGCAGCCTTAAAGTCAGACTAATATTGAAAACAGAATAATTTAACACAGTTCATAGAAATAGATGAATGTTAATAGATTAACATATCTTTTAATTCAAATGATGTGAGTTTTCAAATAAGATATGCAGAGAATAATATTTAATAATAAAAAAGAGAGTCCAACAATTGTTTGGAATGACTTGAATCTTATAAAGATAATGGTAATGAAAATTTCTCCTCAACATCTTGATTAAACAAACTATTAATATCTTCATTTAGAAATATAAGTGTACCACTTGTATTCTATTACTTCACTGTGGTCGAATGGTGCAGGTACAATTTTTGGATCTCTTTATAAATAATTTTTTTAATATTTATCATATATATTTTAATGTTTTTTGAATATATCTATATTAAAAAAGTGTCTCTATGGCCCAGGAGATCATACACATTGCTTCAGCTTTGATCTAGTTATTGATAGAATGGATTACAATCTGATGATGTTAAACTAATCCAGTAATTGACACAATTTATTGTTAGTAAAAGACATTTCAAATGTATAAAAGATTGGTAACTTAAAATAAATTGTAAAAACAATAACAAATTAATAATAACAATTAATATGTAAAAAAAAACATAATTCAGTATTTTATTTTAATAAATATTAAAAATTTACCAGCAAAATTCACTTAGTTAGTATTCATACATTCTTACATTTAAATGTATTTTTTTAAAATTGAAAACAATAGCTTCATTAATTTTTACAAAATTTTATCAATAAGATTACTGGAATGTCATATAATAGTCACATGATGTAATAATTACTGTATTATAACATGGAATAAATATATGCACGGAATATATATATATATATTGGGGATCATAGTATCTTTTTCACATATGTGTGGTTGTATATATCAATTTCTTGAGGTAGAATGAAGAATGAATAAACTGAAAGATCCTGAGTTCAAATCCCTCTATTTACATATTATATTATAGTTAAAAAAAAGAATGAACAAATTTAAAGCACTAATTTTTATAATATTAAAACTAAAGTAGATTTTTAAGAATAAATAATAATTAAAGTATTACTTACTCTTTTCATATCCTCATATTTGACAAACAATAAATTATCATCATTTCTGTGATTCCAAAAGTCAATGACCTGATCCCAAAATGGGCAAAACAGTCCTAAATATTGCAAATAAATTAGTGACAAAATTTTTTGTGATGTTAATTAATGACATTTTTTAATTATAATATATATGTTGACATATAGTTAAATATATGTATTAATTAAATCATTAAAATGAAGTAGTTGTTCTGAAAGACAAGTGATTTATAGATAAAAAAGTAGTGGTAGAACACAACAGTTCTATTTAATCAGACACTAAATAAGTCACATCTCTCTTTTTTAACTTGACTTAGGTGGAATTCACAAATCTTTACCTCTTTCAACAAATTTCTTTTCACTCTCATAACTGATTGTTTTATGGTATAAATATAAACATTAAAATAAACAATAAATTATATTTTGCCAAAAAATTTATAAGATACTTGAGTATTAGAAGTGATAGTTAAAGATGCAATCTGTAGATCTTAAGCTACAGAGTCCATTATTCTATCACTGCACAAAAACATGTAGGTAATATAAGCCTTAAAAAGTAGTTGCCAAATAGAACTGTATACCCATTTAAAAATTAATGCTAAAAAATTGATAAAATTATTTGACAACTATAAATAAAAAATGCTGATGAAGAAATTTTAAGTTAGAAAGAAAGTTTGATCAAATTAATATTTTTGTACTAAATAAAAAGTCAAAAAGGAAGGGTAAAAGAAAAAAAAAAGATACTAAATGATTAAAGTATTTATTTATCTTTTTTTCATTATTGGTGCTTGATGGGAAACAAAGGATCAAATGTCAAAAGTTTGTACCACAGTTGAATGAAATATATATATAATTTAATTTGAAATATGTGAAACAAAATTTGTAAATAATTTAAACGTGCGCTAAGCTTAGAACAAGATCGTAGCTGCCTTGCAAGCAAGTAGTTGGTTGCAGACGGTTGTGGGTTCGCCTCCCGGCCGATGCTATAACATATGGAAAAAAAAATTAATTGTTACTATTAAGAATTCTATTACAAATCTGATAAACAAACAGTGCTCTGAATAGTTCATTCAGAAGTAAGAGTAATTCACTTTAGAGCACAAGATGGACTAATTTTATTCAATTAAGTACATTTAATAAATGGCTGTATTTTCTTGATATTCATTTATAATATTATAAAATGAAAAATCTTAAGAAATGAACTATTGAAAAATGCATTTTCTTCCATATTTATTTAGCATAGAAAAATAAAGATCTATATCTTTGCTACCAGAATTTCAACTTGCAATACAGTGATGAAAAAGTGTGTAGAAAAAAAAAGTTTGTAATAGTGTATAGTTATCATCTTAAATGTGTTTAGAAACGTTCAGTTATTAGAAATAACGCAGGATTAGCCTGAAACACATCTGAAGAAGAGAAAATAATACAAAATATTATATTCAATATTAACCAGTATGTTATTTCTAATAATATATAACCATAAATGTCAAAATTTATTTTTTAAAATTGTTTAAAAGATGATCTTGTCTGTTTTGTTTTTTAACAATTGAATTTAAAAGGAAATTAAATAGAGACTGCTTATATTAAAAAAAACAGAAATGGTGTAATAGAATAAGATATTACATGGCAATTAATGATTTCTCTCATTATTAGAGACATATCAAACTATTAGAGTACAAAATTTTATTCTAAAATCAGTTGTGGAAATTAATTTAATTATATGTTTGACCTTTTTTATCATCTAATGGATTGGTAAATGTTTTTTTAAAAATTTAAATTGTATTTATATTTCTTCAAATACATTTATTAGTAAAAGCAACCAGGATAATCTAGTATAGGAGTTGGAAAACAGCAGATTACAAGTCACATGGACTCTTTGATCCCAATCTTGCAGCTCTTCTTATTATGATAAATATAAACTTATTATGATAAATATAAACACACTTTTTTTTTTTTTAATTTCCTCTTTTAATTTATAAATAAATAATTTGATGACCCTGGGCAGAAAAATACACCTTACAATATTGTTTCTTATACATAAATAAGCATTTATTTTATAACGTCTTGCGTGCGATTATAATTACGATAGAATGACAGCCTGTTAAGCTAATTGCGCAGACGCTGTGAGAATGTTATTAATAAACAGGCTGTCATTCTATCGTAATTATAATCGCACGCAAGACGTTATAAAATAAATGCTTATTTATGTATATGATTTAGTTTCGTTTAGAGTGGCGTTTAGTAAATTCTAGAAAATTTCATTGGCGTCATTCATACAGACATTATATATAGTAATTTAAAGTGCCTATTATGTAGTCACGCCTTCGTTACAACTACTTTAGATTTGCTCATATATAAACATTTGAGTCGTAAGAGTAAGAGGGATTCCTTTTTACTCTTATATAAATACTATATCATGTGGTTGTTCGAAGGTATTCATTTATTAATAACATTTTCACAGCGTCTGCGCAATTAGCTTAACAGGCTGTCATTCTATCGTAATATTGTTTCTTGAATAAGCACATCAATATACCGTTTTAGCAGCTTTAACTTACGGCTGACACTACAATAGGTGGTTTTTGAGCCATAACAGGCCACCTGAGGGCAATGTATTCTACGTAATTACCTTAATGTAGAATAATAATTATTGTATATGATGTATGTTTAAATATTAAATATTTGTGAATAAATCAAATTATCAAAGTTATTTTTTATTTTTGTTTGTTTATTTTTAAAATAATTTTTGTTTTCATTAGAATGTCTATAGATTCTATTATTTTCTATTACTAAAATAAATGTTCAAATGTATCCATAACTATGCAGAAATTCGCATTTTTTATGAACCTATTTTTCACTTGTTTCCTTGCACCTTTTTTATGGGAGGGGTGGGGAAAATTTAAACAAAATGGCACTTGATGTAAAAAAATTTGCCAAACACTAGTCTAGAACACAATGTATTATTCTCTTTGAGTAGTAGTATTGTCTTTTTGTCAAATGTTTCTAGACTAACCAGTGACAATACTATTACTGGATTTGAACTAGTGACCTTTACATTAAGGCATATGAATTTATGGCAATGTTCTAACCAAATAAGTTATTATGTTAAAATGGCAACCTTCACTAAAAAATTTACATATTTATATAAAAGAGTTTGATTTTACAGGCAAAGTTAATAAATATTTCTAAATATTGTGGATTATTACTGTCATATCTGACCTTGTCATTGTCATGTTGTGCAGATTCTTTAATTTTTCTTTCTGCCCAATATTCTTGTGTTCCAACTGAACAAGTTTATATTATTACAGACACATCTATCTTCTTTTATCATTTGTTGAAGAGGCAATTAGTTTCAAATGATTATTGATATATTTAATGGTTCGAGTGATAACATAAGCCACATTTGTATAATACAGAAAAACATAGACTTTAGTGTCACAGTTAATTAATTTGGTTTAAAAAATAAAGTTTCTTAGAGAAAAAATGACATTTGGACTACAAAGTGACAGAACAAATACTATAATCTTATTTATCTACAAGCAATACAAAAATATTTGACTTGTGATTTCACCACTCTATTAGGGTGTGAGATTTGCAAATGTTGTTCACTGATACAAAAAAACATTATATAATCTCTATATACATTCAGCGTATGTTTTTTGCAGAAGTAATTCATTCTCTTAACTACATATCAAGATCATGGCTTGAGTAATTAATAAACAGTAAATGGCAATGCTATATCCACACACCCAGCCTAGTTGCTTAATATATAGTTTCTATCAGTAAGGCAGACTATAAATCAAAGCTAATCAGAAATATAGATATAATACAGTACTATCGTCTAATAACTACTAATCACTCAAGCTTGCAGTAGATGATTCTGGTGTAAATAGAATGAATTACTTTTATAAACAGAAATGGGAGAATCTAATGCATTGCTACATTGGACTCATTGTTTATTTTAATTCTTACATAATGGTTGAGAATGATGAAAGATGTCAGCCCTTTGATATAACTGATTATTGACTAGAATTTTTCAGACTAATTTACTATTTATTTAATTGCCCTATGTAGTTTAGTGAGCATACAATGGTGAAATCAGAGCTAATGGGTTTAGGATCAGTTCACATCAGAGCAATTAGTTTGCCAATAGATTGCTCAAACTTAGAACATTTTGAAAAGTTTACTCTCTAATTACTTAAATATTAATTTGAGACAGATGCATTTATTTGTTTGTCTTCTTAGCATCAGATATTTCTCAGATTTCTTAATAAGATAAAATTGTAATCATATTAATTTTAGACATTTTTTTTTTGTAATCCCTTGGCTTTCATGATGTAACAGCAAAATGTATCACATGACTCTAACTTATGCAATGTTTTTCAGGAGTAAATTTTTTCTATTCTATTCCAATGCTGCCATCTGTTGCAAGCAAATACGTTTCATTCAAAATTTTAAATTGTTTTTGAATTTTAGGTTGATGGCCTGATAATAATAATAAATAGAGTGAAATAGATCCAAAGTTTCTCATTGATAAAGTCATAAGTCAAAATTAGTCTGTCATAAGGTTGGGATAGTACTGGATATTACCATCTGGTTTCTATGGTTACTCAAATTTACAATAAATGGCAATACTGGAGTTCAATTTTGAATTTCTTCATTCATGATATAGTAGCCAAAATGCTTAAAATATTATTAATTTGAAAGTTAAGACCCAGGATTAAATAAATAACTTCACAATGAATGATATTTATTTACCTTACTAATCTCTCTTTTGACTAAGATTGGTAAAAAGTTTTGTGTAGATTGCGTTGCTATGTGTATTAGGGTTAATAAAATTTTGGGATTCAAAGCTGGCCATATCCAATTAGCAACTCCCTTTAATTTCATTCTACTTCTTAAGCTCAAAATTTGAAATACAAAATATCTTAAAATAGAAAGCTATCTTTGTTTTAAAGAGAGGTCTAAGAAATTCAAGTGTTTTGTTGTTGTTATAGTCATTATACATTACCAGTATCCGTTAATATTTCTTCACACAGTTCATCAAGAGTTCCTCTATATTGGAATATTAGCATATCTTGGCAAAAATGAAATGCTGATACAATAACATCTTTAGGATTTCTAGCTACATATATAATCTGAAACATTGTAGAAACATACTTTTATTAATATAAATATATGTAATTCTAAGGCAGTATGTAATTTGCTTATACTGAATGTTTCTTATATATATATAATTGGAGGGATTTGAACTCAGGATTTTCCAATCTATTTATTCTCCATTCCATCTCAAGTAACGGATACACCTGACAACACACATGTGAAAAAGATATATGATCCCCAATATATGTATTTTGTACAGAACCAGCACTCATCAGTTGGGCCAGATCATAATCTCCCACACATATATACAATCAATGCTCAGTTTATATTAATATAGAAATTCCTCAAACTTTAGTGGACAGGTTTCAATCTTCTCACCTTTCCAATTATTCAACCATCCATTTTATTAAATGTCTACAATATTGAATCCAATAAAGGCTTTGAGGGTTCCATTGCCAGTTTTTCAATGAAATGAACGGCTGAATAGTTGGAAGGATGAGAAGACTGAATCCTGTCCATTCAAGTTTGAGGAATTGCTATCTTAATATAAACTGAGCACTGATTGTGTATATGTGTGGGAGATTAAGATCTAACCCAAATAGTGAGTGCTGGTTCTGCATGAAATACATATATTGGGGATCGCGTGCCTTTTTTGAAAGTGTGTGGTTATGTGTATCGGTTGTTTGAGATGGAGTGGAGGATGAGTAAACTGAAAAGTCATGAGGTCAAATCCCTCTAATTAATAAAAACATATGTAAATACAATATAGAGAAAGAAAATAACAAAAGGAAGAAAGACATATGGTAGAAATAAAAAGAAAAATTCATCACTAAATTAAAAGAACAAAAAATAAATCATTCAAAACTATAAATATAAAATAAACAAACATAAAGTATTTTGTAATTTGAACTCATAACTTTTTATAGAGAACCAAAGAAATGTAGCTTCTTGATATCAAAAATATCAAAAAGTAAAACCCAACAAGATTTAATTACTGACACAATTAATAATAAAAACTGAGTACCAAATTCTTCAGCAAGTCTTCTGATGCTTAGATTAAGAGATAATATCCATTTGTATTTAAATGCTACTTAATAGTTTATTTATACTCTCACTAAATGATGTCAGCCTCTCATATATTTGTACACACACAAAAAATAGACTTAGGAGGTTAATGAAAATGATATTTATTTAGGAAATAATATGATAAATAATTAAGTATATAATAAAAAAACTAACAAAAATATATTTTAAACAACAACAATACAAAAAAACATCAAGGATAAAAATATTTGAAATAAAAGTACTCTTCATATACATGGAGCCTAATTGTAAATATAGAGGATTTGAACTCAGACTTTCAAGCATCCTTCAACTATCCACATTATCTCATACCACTGATACACATGACCACATACATGTAGAAAAGATAAATAATCACTAATATATGTATTTCATGCAGAACCAGCACTCATTAGTTGGTCCAGATTAGCATCTCCCCCACACACATATAATCAGTACTCAGTTTATATTAAGATAGCAAACCCTCATAGTTGGTCCAGATTATCATCTCCCACACATATATATAAACTGAGCACTGATTATATATATGTGTGATCTGGACCAACCAATGAGGCTGGTTTAGCACAAAATGCATATATTGGTGATTATTTATCTTTTCTACATGTGTGTGGGCTGGGTATCAGTGGTATGAGATAGGGTGGATAGTTGAAGGGTGCTTGAAAGTCTGAGTTCAAATACTCTATATTTACAATGATAAGAATGCAAATTTTCTATTGACTGTTGCCTTTGAGAGAACAGCTTACTTGATTAAGCATCACTTTAAACTCAGAATTTACAGATTTATAGGACATCAGTTCAATTCTCATGATATTACTATTATTTGTCAGGCCACTAACATTTGAAGAAAAGAGGAGGGCGATAACATTCAAAATATTGTACTCTTTACTAATATGCATCATTGCACATACTGAATGTATTTGGAAAAAAATATAAAGTTGGGACCAAATAAAGAGTGTTAAATGCAGATGTCTTTATTCATGTTTCAAGAATGTATAGCAGAGTGAAAATTTTAAGCATGTTTAAAAAGATATTACATATAGGAGGAAATAAAAAGAGATTAAATTGGATTAATTATTTCGTGTATTTATGTTTATTTGGAAAACATATTTTAGATTTTAACTGGGTGTGTATGTTTATATGTCTATGTTAAAATACATACACATATAAAGTTAGAACAGTAATATAAACAATATTGTGTTACATATATATATGTTGAAATACATACACATTTAAAGGTAAAAATAAATATAATAAATTTTAATAGAAAGTAAAATTAAAACGTATTGAATCAGTAGATAAAAAAAATTGCAGTTTTATTAAAATCTGTCCATTAAAGTTTGAAAAATTGCTATCTTAATATAAACTGAGCACTGATTATATATTGTACATATGTGAAACTTCACTTGGCTCCAACAGGTGCCAAAGTGGATATTAGCTTAACTTTTTATTTGTAATTTTCTGATTTTATTTTTTTTAAAAAAATAATGATAAAAATAAAAGTTAATTAGTTAAAGAATAGAATAGGATAATATTATGTAGGATTGTAATAATTATTAAATATTTATAGGATTATGTGTAAATATTTCAATAGTATATGTTAATTAGTTTAATAAGAGATGTAAGACAGTAAGTTTATTGTCTTAGGATATATCAGAATAGTTGTTTTTAATTATAAATAATATTAAATGTATTATTAAGTAATTATTGTTTTATTCATTTTTAATGTATAACCTATAATAAATTGGTATTATAAATAAATTGGAATAGTATTAAATTAGTTTAAAAATAATCTGTAAATTTTATTAAAACAGTATAATAATATTTAAAGGTGTAATTTAAATTAGCATTTAAACTTATAAAGTTATTTTAAATTTAATATTCATTGGTATTTTTATTTTGTAGTTATTTTAAATCAGTTGTAAGTAATTAGCAAGAGTTCATGTTTATGGGTCATTCTCATGTGTGAATGTACGTGCATACATGGAAGACATGTGAAAACATAGGAATAAATAATAATTTAATTGTAATATTGATTTAAAACAAATGAATGAATAAAATTATTAAGATTAAATATAAAGATTTGATAAATAAAACTAATTATATTTTTTTATATTTATTTTATTTTTATGTAATAAATAATTGTTTAAAATGTTACATAAAATAATTAATAATTAACTTTCAATTTGATCTTTAATGACCATGTGGGTTCAGATAATTAAATCAATTGTGTTAGTAATCGATTTCAGCTGATCTGTCAAAAGTGTCAAAGTTAAATATAAAACTTGATTGGTTTTGAGAGGGGTTGGTGACTGGGTAGAGTAAAGAAATTATAAGATATAAATAGGTGTGTGGAAGAGTCTAGTGGATCTGGTGTCAGTGCGTGGCTTAATCCTGGACTTCTCTTAAAAATAAAAATAGTTATAATTTTCTTTAAAAGTTATTATTTTGTTAAAAGTAAAGTATGTTTTAAAAAAAATATTTGTAAATTGTTTTACAGTCATGAACGGGTAAATTAAAAAGGTAACTATTTTCTGATATTCAACTTTCAGTCAAAATTTTGAAACTGTAGTAACAAAAATGTTTAAAGGAAGTTATGCATCTCTTGTCCTATTTACGTATTATTGCATGTCTTTTTGGAAACTAAAATTAAAATACAAATCATTAGTATTTATTCATATGGCTAAATACTATATTGTACTGAACTATTTTGGCTGGAGGATACTCAGTATTTATCCAATTAAGTTAAAATATAAGCAAAGATAATTGAAAGACATTATAGTGAACTATCTTATTGTTTTAAAATGCGTCAATCTCTTTGTGATAAAATTATTTAAAGCTGGCATTAAGTCTGAAATTTATTCTTGATGCTTAATATTGATTCTAAAATATACTCACATTTAATAATGCATATTTCTAATATAATTTAGAAGAGAGAAATATATTGTGCTAAACTAGGAAGAATAAAGTTTATCTGCTCGTCAGTCTAATTTTGATTAACTTTGGCTAGTGTTCAACTACAATGTATTGAATACGATATATTAATTATCTTATTCCAAAAATGGTTGGACAAAATATTGTAGACTGCAATTAATTAAGGATGAGTTTTCAAATAATAGTGTATCTTAAAGGTTTATTGCTTATACCTTGACCTGAAATGAAAATAGCTTATTTTAGCTAAGTGAAAAACAGATAAAAAAATGAACTTTAAGAAAAATAATTCCTATCTTATGCTAAACAGTGGGAAGAGAAAGTTATTTGGAAATAGAATTTCAAAAAGTTGTATGAAAACTAATTTAAAAACAAGTTATTTATATATATAAAAAAGAAATGCTTCTTTTAAAGGAGAAAACGGAAATCAAAATCAAAAAGTAATATTGTTATGAGTTTAAACCCGGGATGCTATAAAATATTATCAGCTGAAGAATTTGTTTTTCCAATGCTGGCCTATCTTATTATTTTAATATTTAGTATATCTTTAAAGGAAGAAATTAATATGTCTTTGAATAACTATTAAAAAACATGTTTCATTTTTTTTATCAATCATTATGAACATTTTTACTAGCAGCTTCGAATACCATCAAATAAATTATTTTCAGTAAATTATCTACATATCTGGAACAGAAAGCCAGTACAGAGCTGAAACTATGATTTTAAATTACTGTATTATTATTTTTTATTATTGTCTGTATTTTATTGGTTTTAAAAAAATAAGGAAACCGGAAAAATATTTATGCTATATATTTTGTTTTAAATTATGTGTAACATTATTGGCATAAATATATTAGGTAAACCAATGTAACAATTTTAAGTTTAATGGGTTATAGAATAAGTAGATTGATATTCTGCTAGTCTCAGGTAAATTATATACTATTATTTAGGTTTATTAAGCGTATTACAAATTAAGTTTATTTGATAATTTCATTCCCAGAGATTTAAATATTAGTCTTATCATATGTGGGATGTTTCACTCAGTTTTTATTCTAATTCAGCCAAAGAGGTTTATCAGAGAGTTTCCATTCATTTGTTTTATGAATGCTACATTATTAATAACTGCAAATATTTTTATATGCATTGAGAATTAATATTCTCACGTGTTAATTTGCAATCTTTTAAAGTCCACGAGTCACAATATTTTTTAGTATTTAATATTTTATTATGTGTGCATTGTGCCTTCACCTAAATTTTTTATATACATTTAATTTTAAAGTATTTCTTATAGTAGTCGATTGATTCAATTTTGCTTTGTTGGTTCTTGCATTAGATATACGTGTCATTCTTTTAAATTTCTTAGTGATAACTTAGTTAATTCATGTGAAGTATATATCATGTCATTAGTTAGTATTTGTTAGCCTCATAGAGTTAGGCTTTTTTAACTATTTTGAGTATTTTTTATGGACTAGACAAGGTCCTCCATCCTTATTGTATTGCTTTTCCATGAATTTATAGTGCTTGTGCCCATAGTGGGTTATTGTATATCTTCTAGTTGTATTTTTCTAGTGATGATTATCACATTAGCATTGGAATCCCATGAGAGAGGATCATGCTTTCTTGGTGCATCTTTCCTGTTCCTGATGTGCTGTAGACAAGGTCCAGGCATCATATTTTCTGCCTCAAAGTTAGGTATATTTGAAAGCCACCACATTCTTATCCAGCTCTGTGGAGCATATGTGTTCTTATATTTTTGGCTTATCATTCATGATGAATTAATGGTAAATTCCACCACAGTAAGTGATGTTGCATTTTGTTTTAGGTTTGTTATGACAAGATATGCTTGTTTGAGGAACTTTGTTTCTTCAGGTAGTGGTAGCTATTATAAGGTTCATAGGTATATCAATGTTTGAATTGTGTTGCTATGATAGTTTTATCATGCACAAGTCAACCAACATTAATCTATGTTTATTTTAAGTATGTTAAATTATGCATATGGTATAAGAGGCAATTCACACATACTAATTTTGATATGTTCTTCCAGATTTTCGCAGCTGAATTTGTAAGTTTTTAGGTCTTTAATTTTAACACACATTCAGGGTAATATTTTATGTGGACAAAATTTATTTAAAAAAAAAGGTGTATGAATGACCTCTGATGAATGAGTGGCCCATATATTTAATTTAATTTAAAGTTAGCTAAAAGATTTGCTTAATTATATCACTGGCTATAATACTAGTGATGTCAGTATAACTTGTGATACTATTTTTAAATATATGCTAAGTATGCTTATTCCAGCTTAGTGTTTAGTTAAGCTCAGGATTATAAATTTAAGCTTCTTATGTGTTATTCTGATTGTTAGATAACACTACCATGTTGTTAATATGCTAATAATTATAATAAAAAAATAGAATTGTGATTATTAAACTCAGTTTATTTTAATTTAAGTTTTAAAGATTTGAAATCTCTGATTGTTTTAAAAGAGATTAGAATTTGGTATTAAATAACCTTTGTTTGCTATTATAGGTATTCATTATTGAGTATTTTGTTTATTAAAGCAACCCATTTAAGAGAATCTAGGATAGGTATTCAGAAATTGAGGCTAAAAAAATTATTCATATTAATTTTGTTTTATTTTGTAAACCAAAATAAAATTTTAAATAAAGTCAAAATATCCCCGTGTTGGCAATGCTTGTGGTAAAATTGATTGTAAATATTTTATTGATATTGTTTTAAATAATAAACCTTATTATTACTATTTCAAAAGTTTTTGTTTCTGTTTGCTTTACTTTATATGAAAATATTATTGTCTTGGGTTCCAAAATTCATTAAAGCTTGAGTTTCACAGTTCATAAAAAATTTTCAATCCAAAAGTTCACAAACATATAAAGTTTATAAAATATGTATTTTGATACTGGTTTGAATTATAAAACCATGCCAATTTAAGTGATTTTCAGATTGAATCACAGTAACAGATAATTACATTCCATCAGATACTTAATTAAATGCACATTTATAATTGATTTTAACTTGTCATTATATCTTCTCAGATGGAAGATATGCAATATAAGATGTAGAAAATTAATGTCTCAGAAGAGTATTTATCATTTATTATCATTTTAAAAGCTGCACATTATCTAACATTAGCTGCACATTGTTTATCATCATCTTTATTTTAGAATTTTATAATCCATCTGCATTTGAGGTCTTAAGTAGGTTGTCTGTGAGTATGGGGAAAGACATAAAAAGTATCCTTGCCCTTTTCCTTGCTCGAGTAATATCTTCGGTAATAGGCCATTATTATTGTAAATTTAAAATGATTATTAGATTATTAAATTAATAATTGTTTGTTTATTGTTCCATGTTTGAACAATAAGGTAGCTATTTTATGGTCAGCCAAGATATCACTCACTTGTTTAGTTATCCTAGCAATTCTTTAGCAGGCAACTTAATTTAATATGATAGTTTTGCACAAGAGTTTTAGTTTTAAAACCCCTGAGATTGTTTGCTCTTGTTGGCTTATTAGTTTTACATTTAATGTGATAGTCCTTCCAATCAAAGTATGATTTATTCTTATTCAGAGAGTGTGATTTGATGGTAGGCCGATTCTAATAACTATTAGCTAAGGGTTTTTTTTAAAAATTTATCTTTGTATTGCTTATTGGTAAATCATTAAGATGCCATAATGGTTATGATTGTCTTAGTATTGGATTTGGTCTCTATCCAATCATACATCTCTGGATCATCATCTCTTTCTTTAAATTTATTGTAACCCCACTGAGCCGAGTCATTAAGAGTCTCTTCCATCTCTTATAGTTCACTTTCATCATCTCTCTCTTCTCTGCTCATCTTCATTTCTCTTCTACTAGTAGTTCACTTTCTTCTTCTCATCATCTTCATTCCTATTCCATCTTCATTCTCTTCACCTCTTCTCTTTAATAATAATCTCTATTCCATCTTCATCATCATCATTTCTCTTGCTTCCTCATCTCATCATCTCTTCCTCTTTTCTCATCTTGGTGTCTTTTCAACTTCATCATCTCATCTCTCTCTCTCATTGCTCATTTCTGCATCTTATCTTCATCTCCATCTAATCATCATCATCATCTCTCCCTCTCTTTCATCATCTTTCTACCCCCATCTCTTTATTTTATCTCTTTCATCATCATCTTTCTACTCCATTCCATCTTATATCCCTCATTTATCTATCTACCGTTTCCTTCTCTATCATCTTTATCTCATCTTCATTCAACTTTGTCATCATCATCATCTCTCTTCATCATCATCTCTACTTCATTTTCTCTTTCATCATCTTGCTCTTCCTTCCATCATATTTTCCTTTCATTTCTTTCTCTCATGTCTTCTTTCTTTCATTTTCTTTACCTTCACCCCCCCTCTTTTGGTTACAATATATATATATATGGGATATGTTGATCTGAACCAATTGATAAGTGCTGATTCAGCATGAAATAAGTACATCTGAGATCATTTATCTTTTCCACATGTATGTAGTCATGTGTATCAGTTATATAAGATGGAGCCAAAGGAAGCTTGAAAGTCTGTGTTCATATCTCCTCTAATTACATCTAAATTTCAGTATATACATTACACTTGTATTCAAATATAAAAAATTAATTATAACCTAAGGAAATAAATTTCTTTAAAAAGAGATAAAACTGGAATTCCATCAAAAACTAATTAATAAATAACAGTTAGATAGTAAAAGATTTTACTCATACCAGATATATCTAGAGATATAAACTAATGCTAGACAACATCAGTAGGATCTGAATGTTAACCAATTAGAAAGCAAATTCTGATGATTAATTAAAAAAGTGAGCACATGGTCTAAAGAAGAACTAAGGGGCACTGGCTTGTGGAAGTTATAGTGGGCTTGCAGCAACACGATGCTGGATATCATTGTATGTTGGTTTAGATAGCTTCTACTATGAAGAGATTTGCCTCTGAACATGCCAAGAAAGTCTGGAGACATGAACAGATTACACTGGCCTTTATTATTATTTTAGTATATCTTCAGATTCATAAGTACTTAAGCTGTAAATAATTCGTTAAAATGTATTGGTGATATTAATATTCTTATGTATGTATTATTTATGTATTAATCCATAATTCCAAGTTGCTCCAGTATTATTGTTTTTACCAGGTGAAATTTATATAAGCCTATGTCTGTTTGGTAGTGTAAAGATCATTCTGAGATATAGCAATTGTGAATAATTCCTATGTCTCAGAGTGATCCCTGTTGTAACTTTAGCTCTTAAATAGGTGCATGCAAATAAATGCTTTTATATTATACCCTAAGTTTGACATTGACTAGAAGATAATAAGCTTAGATTTTATAATGTATTTCTTTTAAATCCAGTCACAAAGGATAACTGTTGATTTGATTAACATTGGCAATATTGTTATATTTATTTCCAACCTAAATGCTGTCTCTCGACACATATTCATCATATTTATTTTATTGATCATAGGAAGATGATATTTGCCATTATTCCATGGGACCCTTTTTTATATACTGCTACAATATATATTTAAGCTAAAATCCTAAATTATCATTAAATACATTGTACAAACACAATTTAATTAATTTAAAATATATTAACAAAAACAAAAAAAATAAATTCCAACTCTATAACCTTTTAATCAATGCTATCCATTTTTTGGTTTTTATGAAGTCATTCAAAAACAATTACAATATAAATTTTCTATGCATTTTTTTTAAAAAAAAAATCAATTGAAGCAAAAGTTTATATGCTAGTAAAATTCTATACAAAAAAAAAAGAAAAAAAAGAAAAAAAAAAAAAGAAAGAAAATCATGCAAAATTCTACAAGTTTAGTGCAATATTATAAAGTTATATAAAACAAATAGTAAAAAATTAATATAAAATATAGATAGATATGCCTAATACTTTAATGGATTATTTAAATTACAGTCAAACAAAATAAATAGGAACTTTCTACGTCATAATTAGATAACTAATATTGCTAGTAACCACCAATTAGAATTAACATATCTAAGTTGAATCACATGATCTAGTAACAGTAATAATAAATGGCTGCTTTATTCTTACAGATTTTCTGACAAAGAGAAAGTGGATGTCTATATTATATTGTTAGTTCATAGAAAATTAGCCTATTTTCATTTTTTTTCTTTTTGTGTCATAGCATCTGCCGGGAAACGAACCCACCAACCCAGGACAATCACCTGCAAGGCCATTAGACCTCCAACACTTGACTTATTACAGCTTTTTGTATGTATGTTAAACATTTTTGCTTATAGGCAAAAATAAATAATTAGACAACAGAATACTATGATCAAACTTATAATACTCGATCATCACCCGTGGTTATTTGCTATTGCTTGCCCTTCTAAAATAATTTATTTTAGTATCCAATTTTTGGGCTGTGTCATAAATTTTAATAAATCCCTTACGTCAATAAAATGTAAAGAGTGTGGATATAAAAATCTGAAGAGTAAAAACTTATATTAAATAGCTAAAACTTATTTTATGATAATAATTACCCTTGCATTTGTTTTTTATTACCGATTTTGGTAACAGACTTACCTTGCATTTGTTTTTTATTACCGATTTTGGTAACAGACTGTAAGGCAAATGACTTTTTAATAATCGAGGTGAAGGCAAATTACAAGCGATTTGATGAAAATGTTGATTAAACTCTATATATGGAAAAGTATCATCAATGTTGACTTCTTTTGCCTGAATACAATCAGGATCTCTGCATATTAATCTCACAATTTGCTGCATCCATGTTGTTCCTGTAAATAAAGAAATTCTTATATCTTCTCCTTTCTTTTTTTTGCATTTCTCTTCATATATTTATATATATATATAATTTTTTTATCATCTCCTCATATACACTTTAAATAAAATTTAATATGTATACAGAAATGCATAATGTTTATGGTTTTCAGTAAAATGAAAAAATAATTTTAATATTATAATCACTTGAATGACAAAGACTAGCAGTAAATTTTCAATTTTTTTATTACAAAAAGAAAAATAATAATGTCAAAATATATACTATTTATAATACAAACAATTATGCGATCAATTAATAACTTCACGCTCTTCTTTTCAAACACTTTAGATTTGCCCATACATATACGGTTGGGTCGAAAATATAGGTGGATTCATTCTATATTTTCTTAAAGACTTTATCTTGTGTTTGAAAAAGTGGGAGTATTCATTTATATTGTGACATCTGCAAAGCGCATGTGTATCAGCTTATTGGCTTATTAATATTATAGATTATAGAGAATATCGCGCTATATAAAAAAATAAATGTCTTAATTAACACATTAGTGAATATACCTTATAATAATAGAATGAATGAATTTAAGTGCCCTCCATTAGCTCATTAATAAATAAAATATATAATTTTATATAATATCCAAATTCTGATTTGTGGATTTATGACAATACAGTGGTCATCAGAATCCAGAGATTGTTCTCCCTTTATCAGCTGTGCTATGTCCCAATATTGTTAACCACAAATTATAATAGGATCAAATCTTACATATAATCAGGCAGCTCTTGTTTATTTCAAAATATGAAAGATGAAACATATATAATTACTATATAAGATGCTCTATATAGTTAGCAAGAATACATATACTTATATCCTGAATAAGTAGAAATTATAAACAATTTCATTTTATTTATAAACCTTAGCATTAATATATATATATGTTCATTTTATGCAATAAACTAGACTTCTTTGATTGTTCAATCTATTACATATATATATATATATTATAGATTGAACAATCAAAGACGTCTAGTTTATTGCATAAAATGAACATATGATGAATAAGAGACTTAATAGCAAGCAAATAAAATAAATAATAGATCTTTTAAAGGTTGTTGATGTGGGTTTGTTATAATATTAATAACCATGTGATAATATCCCATTTAATGTTGCTAATAATAAATATTAAAGTTATGATATATATACAAAACCAGGCAAACAAACAAATTATTTGTTTTGCAAACTACAATTAAGTCATATAGTAATTTTTGTTTAATTCATTCATTACATTTTAAAGTTTATAACAATCTTTTAATTATTATTTATATTTAGTTGTTAAGATGTTATTTACTTTAAATTGGCTATTATTAATGTAATACCTTTCAGACAATTAACTAACAGATAAATATATTTTAATTAGATAGGAATTTAATTAATTCTATTTTATATAAATCTTACCAATTGCATTATATCTCAGGGATTATTCATTGATCTATTCACATTGTTTTGGAACTTTCTTTATTCTTCCACTAAATAATAGACATATAGTTGTATGGAATTTTCCAAGTATTCTTAATATTTTTCAGGTAGAGTTTATAGATGAATGAAGTATCTTTACAATATTGATTGAATGGACATAAGTATAGCAATATCTTATAATTTTATCAAACATTATTTAAATAATCAATAAAGACTATTGGCTTTTAAAATAAAGGTCATTAATGTTTTCCTGAAGGTTTATGATGATGGTGTTTTACTTGTATTTTTATATTGGACTATTTCCATCATCTAATATTTGTATTGAATGTCTTTAGAAAAATTAACTTCGTTTAAATATTCCAAATACATTCAACTGTTAGTAATAGTGCATCAAACAGGTTAGTATATGCACAGCATTTCAAAGGGTATTATTCTCCCCTCTTCTTTAGGTGTTGCTGGCCTGACCAGTGACAGTACTAGCATGGGATTTGAACCTGGACGCTTAGATTCTTGTGCCAGGATCAGTTGGTTAGATTAACTCAAAATTCAATAATCAAAAATCTAAGTGTCCAGGTTCAAATCCCATGCTAGTACTGACACTGCTCAGGCCAGCAACATCTGAAGAAGAGGGGAGAATAATACCTCTCGAAATGTGCATATACTAACCTGTTTGATGTGCTATTACTAATAGTTGAATGTATTTGGAATATTTAAATAAAGTTAAATTTTTCTAAAGACATACAATACTCATATTAGATGATGGAAATAGTCCAATATAAAAACACAAAGGTCATTAATATTTACTTCATAGTAAAAGTATAAATTAATTGCTGTTTACATCAGTTAATATCAAACAATATTACTGCAATTTGACTTAGATTCAAATACTTAGAATGTTAAACTCTTAAGTCATTAGCTTGAAGAATATATTGTAGATAAAAGGAAATATGACTTCTGAATAACTATAGGTAATCCAATGGATTTCAGCAAAGATGGCCAACAGTCAAAAATTCATTTGAGAACTTGATTGGAGCTACAATTAGCCCTAGAATAGATTGATACAAATTTGTTAATGCAGCAGATTAATTATCAAATTAATAAACAATTCTATTACAAAATCAAAATAATTTTCTACTAACCATGCTTCATCATCTTAAAAACTAAAATAATTATGATTAAAAAAACTTAAATACTTTTAAAGTGTAATGGTAGAGCATCCATTCACTACATCTAATTAATATGGGTTCAACTCCAAACCAGATATAAAATTACTTCTCCTTCTTCTTCTTCATCATTATAATCATCATCATCATTATTATTATTATCATCATCATCTTTATCTTTTTTTGAGATTCTAATCAGACATAGAATTTTTTAAAAATAGCCAGCTCATAGAAAACTCTAGCTAATATTGGTCAAAAAATTGGGGATAAAATAAGAGATGGAAAATTGCTCAAATTTTTACCACATATCATATGGAATCCTGAAGAATAGTATATTTTCCTTCATTATTTTTCTAGAAAAACTATTAAAAATGATTTTCCTAGCAATTAGTGGTTTACAAGAGGTTTAACTTTTTTTGAGACAAATTCCCCTTTTGGGGCTGATGTGCTAATAAATGACAACAGACTTCTAATTAGATACTCATATTTCTGAATGATTAGGAGGCCTAATTTCTGAATTCACTTATCCAAAGTAAAGATATTATTTTTACAAAAATGCAGTTGTTCAAGTTTTTATAAAAAAATATTTTCTTTTCCATGATAAATATTTAATCTAAAAGATTTGTGAAGCTAACAATATTAAAAGGGATTAAAAATGTTTAATGATATTTTTACATATCCAAAGATTTCATTATACATATATGAGTATACATTTATTCTTAGTAAAGAAAAAAACTCAGTCTAATTGTTAAAACCTTCAACAAAAAGTTAATTCAGCTGTAAAAACAAATTTAAAAAAATTCTGGTGGAGACAAAATAGATAAAGGCTTGTTATTTAATAGTAGTAGGCAATGAGTGAATCTTTAAACAAATATATCACACACACCTACAATCATCAGTGACTTATAGACAACAGCAGTATATTCAGACATTCAACAAGAAGTATACAAATATAAATAAACTTCTGAGAAATTTTCATTTGCTAGAAACATTGTACTGTTTATCACTATATATATATAAACTGATAACAGTCAAATTAGCAGTTTTAAAAAAAAACCTTTACCATTTAAGACAAACCCAACATCATTAATTACAAATTTAAATTGACTTGAATCTTATTTATATTAACAAGATTTCAATTGTTTTATTTCAAAGCGTGAAAGATAAAATACGCCATGATTATTAAATGTGTTGCTTTTTTATGGTTAATAAACACAGTATAATTATATTCTGGATAGAAAAAAAAATTCAACTTTTTATAAACCTTACCATTATATATGTTTAAAGAAACTGCTATTTTTTTTTCTCATGTGTCATAGCATCAGCCGGAAAGCGAACCCGCTAACCTGAGACAACTGCTTGTAAAGCAGCTATCGCTGACCTCTTGACCACCAATGCTTGACAAAGAAAATGCTATTTATTTTTAAAAAATTACAATTATTACATAAGTTGCCTTTCTCACAGATATTAAATATATATACAATGCTAGTCAAAAAGAGACTGTGCATAAATGTTGAATTATGATAACAAAAATTAAATTCTATGAATTTTTACCAATTATTGCATGCTTGATTTGCACTAGTAATTAGATTAATAACGTTTTTTAAAAAATAAAATTCTGACAGATTGTTGTATTTAAATAACAAACTATTGAGTAATAATATCCTATCACAAATAATTAGATGAAAATTGACCAATGATTATGACCTTAAAAACAATTAATTTTTGAATCCAATCTTGATAAATTTTTCTTAAAATTCTTGACAAAAGTATAAAGCATAAAAGAAATCAACAAAGAATAATCAAAAACACTGTTTGAATATGTTTAAATATATTATTATTATTATTATTATTATTATTATTATTATTATTATTATTATTATTATTATTATTATTATTATTATTATTATTATTATTATTATTATTATTATTATTATTATTATTATTATTATTATTATTATTATTATTATTATTATTATTATTATTATTATTATTATTATTATTATTATTATTATTATTATTATTATTATTATTATTATTATTATTATTATTATTATTATTATTATTATTATTATTATTATTATTATTATTATTATTATTATTATTATTATTATTATTATTATTATTATTATTATTATTATTATTATTATTATTATTATTATTATTATTATTATTATTATTATTATTATTATTATTATTATTATTATTATTATTATTATTATTATTATTATTATTATTATTATTATTATTATTATTATTATTATTATTATTATTATTATTATTATTATTATTATTATTATTATAAAAATGAATATTTGAAGTTGAAAATATAATAAAATAATAACAATACTGTATAATTATAATTAAAATACTTTATAAAAGTAAAAATGTAGATATAAAATTAAATTAAAAAATTGATTAATTAAATAAATACTGAACTTTATAAAATATATATATATATAATAATTATATATTAACTTATTTAAAAGTTCTTCTAATATTAAGGCTATATAGAAGGTAAATGGAATTGTGGGTAATGTTTAGTTTAAATGTGTTATTTTTTAGTTCTTTACACTTGAGAAGTCTGCTTGTAGCAGTGAAACCATTGGTTGTGCTTTAGAGTTTATTTTTTGGCTAAGTTGGGGTAATTTTGATTGTTTAAATATACAATTATATATGTATAAAATATATTGTTTGTATACTGCAAGTATATAAAATTATATTTGAATATATATTTATTTATGTAGTATATGTAATATTGAAATACAAGTATAATATATAGATACTTAACCTGGATATAATTAAAGGGAATTTGAATCCAGATTTTCAAGCTCCTTACAGTCATCCATTCTATCCAATATGTGTAATATAATAATCAAATAATTTTAATAAAATTTTTAAAGATTTAATTTATGATACAATGTTTTACATACATGTATTTAAAATGTAGTAATTAAAGTGTATCATTTATATATAAAGAAATGTATTTTATGTATTAGGCATATTATAAATATATAATGTATGTATACATATAAAAATAAATAAAATTAAATTTATATAAAATGTAGAATTAAATAACATTTAATATCAACACATTGTGTAATCTTCGTACAGATTTTTGAAAAAAAAATTAAGCAATTTTAGCACGAAAAAAAGATAGTTTGTTTACTTAATACTGAATAAAATGCAATTTGTCAAGCATTGGTGGTCGAGAGGTCAGCGACAGCTGCTTCACAAGCAGTTGTCCCGGGTTAGTGGGTTCGCTTCCCGGCTGATACTATGATACATGAGGGGAAAAAAATGCAATATCAATAGAAAGAAGAATATTCTGCACAGACCCAAGAAAAAGCAAGACTTGGAACAATGTTTACGTGCATGGGAAGAGGATGCTTTACAATGATTAAAAAATACTTAGAAGTTTAAAAAAATTACTATCTTATTTACAGATATATAATTCAAGTCTGGTACAATTTCCCTCTGTTAAAATTTTTATTTATTTTGAATGAGAATTTGTATTTAAAAAAAAGCATTCAAGAGAATAAAATATAATTTATTGCATTAAATATATTTTATTTTGTTTATTCAAATATTGATACCATAAATTTGCACTAATTATTACTTATAATGTATAAATAATTAATTATTCATTATTATTTATAAATATTTGGGAAATCAAAATAAAATACATGTAATACTTTATATATATTATCTGCTTGAATGCTTTATGACATCCTCCATCATAATTTTTTTTGCAAATTCTAATTCAATAGACAAAATTGCTAACTGAATGAATCATTCTTCACCTATATAATTTCATATAACCATAATTAAAAAGTGCAAGGTGAAATATTTAAGTATGCACATTGTACATAACTGAAAAATTTACCCCATATTTTTCTATAATAGTCATCGTTAATATAATTAGAGAGTTTTGGCAAAAAAAAAAAAAAGTTACATTTAGCAAGTAATAAAATATTTTATTTTTTGAGTTTTATACAAAATCAAATCATGCACGCATGGACGGTGTACAGTTATATCATCTTCAAGCTGGTTCTGAGAATACTATTTAAGTTCTTAAATATTATTAATAATGTATTTAAAAAATAAAATGCATCATGCTAATATAATTATAAAGAGAGTTGGTATTGATGTGACCAAGTCTTTAGACTCTTGTTAATTAATAATTTGGTAATTTAAACTACTAAAAGATGCTATATTTGCACAGAATATTTATTTTATTGCAATTTTATAATAATTGACAACAGTATTAGAAACATATAAGACCTGGATGAATTGCATATGTTGAGAACTGAGTAAAAATATTTTTCAATTTTTTAAAAAATCAACAAATTACAGTCTTCGTGTATAAATGTGAAGTTATCATTTCTGGTATAAAGATTTAAATGTTTTTTTAAACATTTAGCCCACCTACAAAAGATTTTAGTTGAAATACAGTTTTAACAAAAAATAATAATCTGACAATGTTTCCAGTGAGAAAAAATGTAAACCTGAGATTGATTGGCTCTTTTGTATTATAACTATTAGTAATGTTACATTCAGGACCAATCAGAGGGGGGCAGGAGGGGCAGCTTCCCCAGGCTATATTAGGGGCCTCAACTTGGCAACTCAATATGTTAAACAAAAACATATAGAAAGGCAAAGTGATGTCACAACTCATAGAACAGCCTTAATTTTACAGTTAAATTCCCCCAAAAAATATTCGAGAAAAACTTTTCCAAGCAGGCATACCATGAGTCGAAACATAAGCCAGTTTAGAAATCAGGTGCCAATTTGACGATTCTGTGAAGAAAGTGACTGCAGTACTCAGAAACCAGCAGAACTAATAGTCTCAGTCCCCTGTCAATCAGTTCTATGCTAACAGTATTTTATGATGCTAAGAGTGTTAGAGTGAATCTACCCTATCTAAGTGCTATCTGGAGCTGATCTGCTTGCTTGTTTCTGAAATTCATAAGTAACTAGTAACTGCTTCCGGAGTCCTGTTTTCAGACCTATAAGTAAAAACTCTTGTTTCTACTCCCCCCCCTCCACATTCTTATTTTAAATTTGGAAGGGCCTCATTAGTTGCCCCAGTCCTTGCATTTTCTCTGAAAGACTCTGATTATATTGTATGTTTGGTTAATTTATCTGTATAAAATACTTCTCTTACCTGATTTATAAAATGTGACTACAAATGTATCATCTGGTCTGGCTACAAAGTTCTGGACATCATAATATGTTTCTTCCATATAATCACCAAAAAGATATCCTTTGTGTTTAAAATAATGCATTCCACTTCTGGCATATAGTGGATTCCGTGGTAGGATTTCTACTCCCATTTTGATTAATTGATTTTGTATAGCTTTTCGTCGAGATTCTCGGAAAAAGTATTTGATTATTGATCCAGTAATCACCATACTGATTCCCACCAAAATGAAATAACCAAAAGGTTTTTCTTGTAATGTCATTTTTCTCTTTTATCAATATATAAAAAAACCTGCAAAAAAAAAAATATGAACATTTTGCAGCAAAGCTATACAAATAAGGCAATATTACATTTATTAAAGCATATTATAATATTTATTTTAATGAATAAGGCCTAGTTACAGGTATAATGAATGTGGAATCCTAATTGCTTTATAATTAAATCACTCACAGAAATAACCAAAGTTCTGAAGTCTCTCAAGTATTATTAAATGTAAAGCCTTCTTCAAAGAAATCTGTCCAATGCTACTTGTTGGGCAATGTATCTATATTCAACACTGAAGCTACAATAATGCTTTTTATCATTGAAGTAACCATTCGATCTGTTACACCTAAGAAAAACCTAGTAGACATTTAATTATGGTTACTGACCTTCACCTCTGAATGTTATTTTACTACCTTTACTCTTTATTATTTTACCAATTAACAGCAATTATCTGATTACCACAATGTCATGTCCTATTTAGATAACATATCTTCTATAAAATTTATATTTATTTATTTTACTTAGTTTTTCTAATATACAATAGCCATCAGAACTTGTACTTAATTTTCTTGAATAAAATTTAAGGAAAAGCTTTGATAATGATTGAAGTAAAATTAAAGACTATAAAAAATATGTAAGTGCATAAGGAATGGATTTTTTTTAAATTTTGAAATATTAATCATAAGTGCACAAAAGAATTAGAAGGTTTAACAAACAGAATGCCTTTTTATACATAAATATGTGAGTCAGACTTGACTGTTCAGAAAATTAGATATGCAGTAATCAAAATATTTTTTATAACTGTATCAGCTTCCATAATATAATCTTTTATTAAAACAGGCAAAACTCTCCATACAGTAGTGCCACTCAGTGCCAACCAGAGTAATCAATGGATGCCAGAAGGCTTATGCATAAAATCCCCATCTAGTGCCTACTTATCCAATATCCCCAGACTAGTTTCTGGCTTCTGGCCTTCGTCAGTGAGGAGCTTTGGATTTGAGAGCATTGCACCTAGATCTTAAGATCTAATGCAACCCTCCAGCAGCCACCTTTTATCTCTACTTAACTACAAAACTGTGAGAATAAAATTGAAAATACAATAATATTTTCCTCTAAGCTCAATAGCTTAATAAAAGTTATGTGCTAGCATAAGAAATAGTGATCATGTGATGTTTAGTGGTTTAATATAATCTTTTATTCATTATTTTGCTGCGCAATACTGCCTTGAGCAATGGGCAAGAGGATGTTTGCCCCAAGATTGACCCTCAGAGACTTAAATTCAATGAAATAAGTATAACAGTCAGCATATGCATTTTCAAGCATATTTTACAATATTATCTTACAGGAAATTTATGATGGAAATTGAATTGTCAAGATTGCAAAACGCTATAAAAATACAATTTTCTGAAAAATAAGAAATTTTTAAATGTCCATTTTTAGAGATATTTATTGACAAATAAATTTCACATTTGTTAGTGGCAGATTTTCATGTCTTAAAGCTATATTACATTGTATAGAATTTAGTACAAAATGTTATAACAAATATAAAGTGTAAATGATAAATTACATATATAAGAGAAATTATTATTTTTCACCCATAAATCAGATTTCTGAATATAAGTCTAATGTATATAAACATCACATGATCATTATTTCTTATGCTTGCTTTTAACTGTTATTAAAACAGGAAAAACTCTCCATACAATAGTGCCACTCAGTGCTAACCAGAGTAATCAATGGATGCCAGAAGGCACTACTGTATGGAAAGTTTTGCCTGTTTTAATAACAGTAATGTGCTAGCATAAGAAATAGTGGTCATGTGATGTTTAGTGGTCCTAATTCTCTATACGCATCCATTGATTACTCTGGGTTGCACTGATTGGCAATACGTATAGAAAGTTTTGCCTGTTTTAATATAATGTATATACTGAACTTTAGATGTAATTAGAGAAGATTTGAATACAGATTTTCTAGCTCCCTTCAGCTAGCCACTCCATGTATAAAAGTCTGTATTCAAATCCCCTCTAATTAAATCAAATTCTGTAACTCAAGAAAGATTGTCTAATTTGGCATTACTATTTATGATCACAAAGTATGTGAACTTTAAATTACAGATATAATTAATGATTTTACAGAAAAAAGGCAAAAAGTCAATTTTATGAAATAATTATATTTTATTGTAAATTTTGAGATAATAGATATAAATTTTATTTTAACATTATTTAATTACCAGCTCATTATTGTTATTAGTATCCAAAAATTGTCTCAATTTTTTTTATAATATTGACTTTTATCCTAGCTATGTATATATTAAAAAATAATTTAGAGATATAATAATATTTTAGAGATACTACTTATTCAATAATCAATAATTTCAAGAAATTGACCCGAGAATTAAAAGCTATTTGAGAACCAATAAATAGCATTTCTGGTGTTTGAAAACTTATAAAGTTAGAACAAAGAACTAAATTTAATCTGGATGTTTTTTTTTACTAATGATAAACTGAAATTGATTAGCATCAGAAAGTACTACCCAGACAGCAACATGTAGGAGTACTGGGCTAGCAAACATTTTTGACAACTTAATTCTTGAAAATTGCAAATTGTTATACTCTCAGTTATCAAGCATTGAAAATAAACTAGAATTGTTTAATTTGTCACTTTGCAAATCTGATTTGCTGAGGAAAGTTGAGTACTATGGAAGAACTATTGTAAGGGAAACTGGACCATTATAATCATTACTATTTTTATAAATCTTCAGATGTATATGCAAATATTTATACATAGAATTTAATAATTATGTATAATAAACATCACATGATCACCAGCTCTTATGCTAGAACATAACTGTTATTAAACAAACAAAACTCTCCAGTTAGTAGTGCATTCAGTGCTCTCAGATCCAAGGCTCCTCACTGATAAAGGCCACAAGCCAGAAACTAGTCTGGGGATATGGGATGAGTAGGCATTTGTGAGGATTTTATGCACAAGCCTTCTTGCATCCATTGATTACTCTGGTTGGCACAGGATGGCACTACTGTCTAGATAGTTTTGCTTGTTTAATTATGTATACTATGAATTATTTGTATTCAAGTATTTTTATAACTTATGTTATTAAACAATTTAGTTAATTCTAGCTTACATTCACTTTTGTATGCATTTATTCAAATATTCCGAATTTAAAAGGAAAGTAATCATGACTGGAGTATAGATTTATTCAGGCTCAGACATAACAATTAGTGTAATCCATGGCATAATTAAAAATTTTAATTGTAAATTCTAAAGTTGGGGATAAAAGAGATAAGGTTTCTATTAATAAAAAAAGATAATAAAACTTGATTTATCACTTTAAAATCACTATTAGACAATATACTAGACAATTTGGAAGACTATACAGAGGATAAGTAAATTGTCATGAATTGGGCCAAAATTATATCATAGAATTTGACCTGTATAATGCCAATGACTGGTTTCTCTGAATGGTTCAGGTTGAGAGAAGTTTTATGATGAATGATGCCAGTGATAATAGGAAAAAATAAAAGCATTATTATATTTCACTGGCTAAAGAATCATCAACATTGCAAACAGATTGTACAACCTTAATCAATATGAAGATTATTCATTCATCTAAATGCATAGTTAAAAAATATGTAGTTATTTTATTTCTCCTCTTTCTATATATATTGTTAGGGTGCATTTCCGTGAACACTTCCAGAACCAGGAAAAAAAAAAAAATGACATAATTTTATGATAGCTGACAAAATACACGAGAATGTAGAAAATTGATGAAAGATATGGTGCTATAATAATTCCTATAGGAGATGACTAGTTAAAAGCTATGGAAACAATTATTAAATGAAGCAAAATTATTCTGTGTATTGACAATTAAAAAAAAAGATTTATCATAAGCTAGTTTTAGTCAAACTATAGAGTTGTCTGAATTGGGCAAAGTTGTAAAAACTAACAGATATGCAAAACTTTCAAGGAGACTTATGAAAACTAGTAATCCATCAAAAAGATGAATAAAAATATAAGGTTCTTGCTGTGGCAAAATTGGTCACATAACTAAAAATTATATAAAAAAAGTGAGGTCTGTAGGGCTTATGAGCCATATCAAGTACCCCCCCCCCCAAATAGAAATGTAAAAAAATTATGAGTGAAAACTCCTATCAAAAAGGATCAAAAGAAAACATGAAAATAGTACTGAAATTAAGAGAGACAGATATTGCTATCAATCAAAATTTATGGTAAACAGTAAAAATGGAGATTGACAGTGAGTAGAACATAACTCATAGAATTCAAAGCAATGCATTCCTCATGAAAGTTCAAATGCCACCACTAATGAAGAAAACATTTTAAAAAGCATTAGATGTAAACAGAAACCATGAGATAGAAGTGAGAAGATAGAAGTACCAATTGAAGTTAATAATAAAGAAATAAAAAGAACATTATTCATAATAAAGAATAAAATAAGTGTTACTGGGAAGAGAGTAATTTGGTCCTCAAGAGATTAAATTAATGATAGTAAATATACTCAATATTGAAAATAAAATAAGAAATAATTTTCTAAATTTATTTAAAAGGGAAGTGAAATTAATTATAATGTCATCTGTTGAACTGGAAATAATGGAAAACGTAAGGTCAATTGGTAAAAGTTGCATAAAGCATTTTATATTTAATATCGGAACGTTGGGAGTAAAACCAAAGAGTTACTGAAAAGAAGAATACTAAAATTTAGTGAAGATTCTGAATAGGTAATGTTTTCCATTGTGGTGTTAGAATCTACCGTCAAAATATATTTGTGTAGTGATTACCACATGATTGTAAATAAATGGTTTAAAAATTCTTATCCAGTTCACAATACAGGAATAAGTTCACTGAAAAAAGGCATGTAATATGCAAAGTTAAACTTTGATGCAGCATATCACTAAAATAGCTATAGGGAAAATCATCAGATTTTCACTAAAACAATGCAAATGGAAGTATACCAGTGTAATTGTCTTCATTTGGAATCAACATTCTCTCCAGGGCATATTTTAATTAAAAACTGAAACGTTGTTGAAAGAGTGATGTGATTCCCTATTTTGATGGCGTATCAATAATGGCAAATAGTAAAAATCAACTTAAAGAATGTATTATTTAAGTTTCTGAAAAATTAAAAAATGTTGGGCCAAAATTAAACTCCCATAAGTGCTTATAACATATTGCAGAATGAAATTATTTGGGCATATTATTTTTCCAAAAATGAAAAGTTTCAGATCTTTGAATAGTAAAGCGATTAGAGAACTATCTAATTTCTAAAAAATGGCAGAAAATCATATGTATAGCAAAACTTATTATATAGCTTGTTGAAAAAAATCAAAGTGAAATTGGAGAGAAGAGAAAGAATAGGCTTTTAGGCAGAAAGATAATCAATTCTCAAAGCTGCTGATCCATTACCACAGCAATCTAGAATTATTCTTAATAATGGATGAAACAGACTCATAAATTGGTACTGTTAACTGCCACCTATCAGTAACTAATAAAAGGCTAATTACTAATGTATCCTGGATATTATCAAAACAAAATTGCAATCAGTTGAAAAAAAGGCACTGATATTTCATATAACAAAATTCCATATATGAAAAAAAATTACAATAATTACTGATCATAAACTGCTTTTGGGAATTATGGAGAATAAGAACCCATTCTGAATATTTAGTCCATGCATATTACATTAGATAAATGTGTTATCAGCATATAATTATCTGCTCATATACAGATCATGTTATTTTGTTGCCCTGGTTAAAAAAATAACACATCAATATTGATTCTCTATCTTCATCAAGTTTAAATAAATCAGGAAATAGCATCTTGAACACAATAAGTTGAATAATGCAAACTAGTTATAAATTAGATTAGGAATGGTTGCTCTAAAAATGATTTTTTAATGTTACAATACCATGAAGGAATACAAAAGAAAGCCCTACTGTGATCAATAGGTGCATTTTGAAAGATGATCAATATAGTTATTTTATTGAAATTCAAGCAAGAGTGTTAAAATTGTTCTATAATAATCATCTGGCTTATAGTTATATATAGTGGCCTAGAGGTGATAAAAATAAGAAGAATTGAAAAATAATGAATAAAGTGTCAAGATGTAATGTTAAATTCGATGAAATAATATTAAGTTTGACCAAAAGCTACAAAACATGGTAGTATATTCCTATAGATCACACTGAATTCTTCAAAGATATAATATTCTTGTCATATTGACACATATTTTGTCTGGATGGATGATCATGCAATGAAAAATACAGATTTAAATGAAGCCATTAACATGCTGTTAAAAATATTTTCATGCTTTAGGGATGCTAGAGATAAGTGTAGCTGACAATGGGTCAAGTTTTCAATCAGATGTTTTCAGAGAATTTATAAAGAAATTGAGAATAATGCATATTGACACATAATATTCTTCCATCCTAAGGCAATTCAGCAAATCAAATGAACAATAAACAAAAAAGGTAAATAAAATTCAAGAAATATTATTTTAAAAAATGAATAAATCATCTGCAAGCTTATCATGGGATACAAAATAAGGTCAAAGTTGTGTTGTATACTTCTTAGAATGAAAAAATAGCTGGAAAATTCATGAGAAGTTTACTAAAGAAGAACCTGTTTGAATCAAAGACTGTTTAATTACAAATGGATTTCTGCTGTAGTAAGTGAAAAAATATCAAAACAAATAATATGTCTACTGAAAAATACATTCAGTTATGTAGGAACTTAAATAATATATGGGAAAAATCAGAGCAAAAAAGATTGATAATGAAGAATACATTGATACTCTGAAATCATTTGAAAGATAAAATCTGAGTTAGTGAAAAATGAAAATGTAGAAAAGTGACAGGCTAAAATAACACAGAGTATAACAACTTCAATGATGAAAATGTAGAAAAGTGATAGGCTAAAATAACACAGAGTATAACAACTTCAATGAAATAAAAGACTAATTCCATCGTCAGACTTATGGTAATTATACCTGAAAAACCTGTATATCTTCTAAACTATATATTGATTTCATGAAGGCTTTAATTTCTAAAGTGGGGAAAGGATGCTATATATATATATCAAGAAATAATAATAATTTAGATACTATGTATATAGTAGGAAACAATTTAGAGATACTATATATACAATAATGAATAATTTTGAAAAATCATTGAAATAATTGAAAATTATTTGAGAATTAACTAATTTCATTTCTGAGAAATAAATAACAAACTAAGAATTAGATAACAGATATTTAAAAATTATAAATAAAGTTCAAACAAAAAACTAAATTAATTTAATTGTTTTAGCTTCAAAAAGAATTACCCAAAGAACTGTAGTATTTATATAGGTATACTGCACTGGCAGACATTTATTGATTGTTTGATTCTTAGATGCTGCAACCTATCATTCTTTCACTTTTAATAGATTAAATGGTAAATAATAAGATATTGAGAACAGACTAAATCAATAAAACATTGTTTTGCAAGTCTGTTTACAGAGGGAAGCTAAGAGCCATGGAAGAAGTACCAAAGAATAAAAAAGATTATCATGGTCCTTATTATTACTATATAAGCCTTCAGGTATATACATAAATATGTAAATATAAGGTTTAATATTATGAATTATTTGTATTCAGTTGTATGTATAACTTATAATTATGTTATTAAATAAATGTAGTCAATCCTAGTTCTTATTTCTTTTGTATTTACTCAGGTGAGCCTAATTTGAAGGGACTATAATCACGACTTAAGTATAGATTCATTCAGTTTAGGACATAACAGTTGCAATACCTGAAAACTCTAAGATAGATGACAGAATATTTAAAATAATTGTCAAAAACGGCAAGAGCAACTTCCACTTTAGTGTCATCTATTGTAAGCTTAAGTAATAATTGATTATCAAATGTCTGGATGCATTTAATTTCCACACTCATTTCTAGCCTTTGTCCTTGTCAACAAGGCTTTGGTTTTACAATTAGAGATAATGCTGTTACACATCCAGCAAACATATTTAATTCCTTTTTATCATTTAAGCTAAATATCTACATTGAAATCGACAAAAAACAGAATAGTTGAACGTAAAAAATTTCTATCTATAATAGGCTCAGCATAAAGAATCTAATTAAATATTTTCTAAATAAATCTTTTTTTGAACTTTACTGTTGTAAATAAATAACTTTTTCCAGGTACAACAATAAGGTCATCTGGATTTGATCTTCCTTGACATGACTGGAGTCTCATCAACAAATAAAGGTTAGGCCATAGTTGTTGTTCTCATCTGCTTCAAAAATAGAATTTATCGATCATTGATCTACTACCTACCAATCTACCCATCATATCCCCTACCTATCTATCATATCTACTTACTTACCATACTTACATATCCTATCTACCTATCTAAACTATAATCCACACATTTAATGACTCAAATCCATTACTACAGTGGCATAATTTAGGACTTAATAAAACTATTAGTGAATCTATTTCCTGTTTAGAATATCTAGAAGTTGCATTACAATATTTTGTTGTTAGTTAACCTCTAAAAAAAAAAAAATCTATAAACTAAATAAATTCATTTATTATTTTATAATTTTATTATTTTAGAGATTGTTTTTTTTTTTTTTATGTGTAGGGCAGCTGTGCTAATCACTCGGCCATCAACGCTTGACTAGAGATTGTTATTTATTATATTGTTATCAATCTATCTAATTAATTTCGTTTTATGTTTTCCTTATTATAAGGAGACAGTTCCACATGGTTGTGTGAAGTAGTAGTAGAGTGGCAGTTTCTTAAATTCAAAATTTATCGGTCCAATTCTCCACTTCCGGTATTGAACTTTTTACCATCTACCGAGCCATAAACCATTGATATCTTTTAAAAAAATAAACAGGTTACTTAATGTCATCTTTTTAAAGTTTAAATAATTTAAGATAATTATATTTTCTTTTCTTTTCCGGATAGGATTATGAAATTGGTAATTTTATCTCTACTATAATTAAAATGAATTTTTAAAAATTAAAATACCATGAATTAAAGTTAAATTATTCAAGATTATTGTAATTAGTCATGTTTACAATAACTATTATTTAACCATTTTAAATAAGGTTTCTAGAACGAAAGGTCAGTATAATATATATATATTTTTTAAATACCAACTCTAACCAAATTTATAGAAATTTGCTTATAACAAATACAGTATTTTGCCGGATAAAATTTATACATTATTTAATTATTCATTACAAGTATGAGGGGTGTAAAACTGGACATATATATATATATTGGGAACAAGTTTAAAATTGTTCACTACATTTATATAAAAGGAAGTACAGTGTAAAATATGAATTTTATTCCTCTGCAACACTGGCAAATTGGAATTAAACAATTTAAGCCAGATAAAACAAATTTCTGCAAATTACAAAGAGGATCAAGATTTTTTTTTTTTTAAAGCTAATCCAATTGCAACTCAACTATCTGCTTGCAGAAATGAGTGAATGAAGTTGGGAACCTGCTACAAGCAATCGTTGGTGCTGCTGAATAATGTATTCTCCACATTTTCTTTTAATATGGCTGATGGAAAAACCTCTGTCATATAGTAGTGTGCTATTTAAAAACTTAATTATCCTTCCTTCCTCCCTTTATTCCCACTATACCAAAAAAAGAAAAATTTCAGCTAAATAATGTAAAAAAAAAAATCTGAATAAAACAAAATAGTATAAATATGAATAATTTTTAGTAGTCATTCATTCGCCTAGTCATTATTCACTTAATGAATAATATTTCAGTTGTATAATTTCTACTACACCACTTCATAATACAACACTCTCATACCAGGTAAGATTTCTATCCACTTTTAACACCTTGTGAATCATAAACATTTGGTCATATGTTTATGATTACATCCCTCCACAAGGTGTTAAAAGTAGATAGAAGTTAGTCCATAGTATGCGTGAGAGTGGTGTAGTGAAAATTATACTACAGAAATATTAAAATAACAAGAGACATGTGGTTGGAGAAAGTTATTGGTCATAGTTCTATAATCAAGATTATAGGTACTGCTCAAATGGCATCATTAACCATTATTATTGTATTACCTGAAGGCTACTCATAGAAAAATGGAGATGTATAATTAGATATGTATTTTCTACTTATGATATAAAAGTATAATGATGGCAAGTATAATGATCATCACCATTTATCCAGTTTATACCATTGAATTACACAATATGGTAGCTTGTTGAATTGCTTGGAAAGAAACAATCATATTCATCTCGGATTTCAATTCCAGCATATTTTGGATATAATAAAATTATTTATTTATTTCTCTTTAGCATATATACCTTCTGCATATATTTATACATTTGACACAATAATGTGAGAGCATGAAACATGGATATAATTATGATTTATTTTGTTCATCTCTATTTATACTATCTCTTATATGCTCTGTTACATTTGATCATTCTATGCAAGGTGAGGCATATACCAAGACATGACAATATCAAGTTTTTACATAACATTATTTTTGGTGATCCAACCAGGACATGATAGTGACATGATAACACACTGTTATATTTAGCCATGAGTAATATGTTATACTTTGAAAAAAAAAAAATTCTATGCATATAATATAGAGATTAAAGGATAAAAGAAATCATCCACATAAGAATGATTAATAAAAATGAAAAAAATAGATCATGTTATTTAATATAGATAAAAAAAAGCAAGTATAAAATAATGCAGTCAACTAAAGCAGGAATTGGGGAGAAAAGTTTTGTGGAGAACATTTAAGTGAGAAGATCAGCTGCATTTGAGGATTGGAGCTATTGATGCACATACAAAATTTATTGCCATATAGTAATAGTATTCTTTTGAAATGAAAGAGAAAAGGGATCAAATAAAAAATTACAAGATTGAAAGCTAAATGAAACCATGTATGAATATAAAACAACCAATAGAATAAAAGTGGAGCAGCAAGCAAACGGAGATTAACCTGAGCTAGTACAGACAGTGAAAAATCATATAGAAGGAATACTCCTTATGTTTCATGTTGGAATGTTGCATTGTGTTGATAAAAGATGTTGCATAGAAACTATACAAGAAATGAAGCAAAAAATGAGAATAAAAATATTAAGAAATGCAGCAGGAAAATATAAAAGTCATGCAAGAAGTGGCTGTATAAAAATAATATGGCATCAATCAGTTTTTGAAAATACAGATTTTATAGATATGAGATACTCATGGCTAACTTTAATAGTGTAAAAAGCTATTTCCAGCTAATCAGTTGTGTGTGTGTGTGTGTGTGTGTGAGAGAGAGAGAGAGAGAGAGAGAGAGAGAGAGCGCAGTGGCAGTGCATAAAACTATCTTCAAGCTCTATCTAAGAAGTAATGGAATTCTTTAATTAAGAAGCCACATCTTATACAGAATATTGAGAAAAAATCTTTGTCATTTTGAAACAGAAGAACATGAGAAAGGGATTTAATTTCAAGTTCAGAAGAGAAATTTCATATGGGGAGTATCAGAAGCTACAGTCAGATTTTTAGAGGCCAAGAGAAGACTCATTTCTTGCACTACAGCTGAAGACCAGATAATTAGAATAATTCACTTCCAATATTCCATTTAAAAGTAAGCAAGTAATTGATTTCAGGGTATGACAAAACCATATAATAGCAAAAGGTTGAATTACTTAATATAATAGATATGAGCCTGCAAATCCAGGAAGGCATAGGAAAATAAAAAAATAAGTTTATTATTCAAAGTAACCTCCCTACAAATTCAGAAATGAAAATAATATTAGTTATATGTGAGTGGTGTCCATAGATTCAAACCATATAGGACAAATACAAATAAAAAAGTGCAGATAGTCTGAAATGAAATTAGGTAATGCAATGGATAGATTATGCAATGGTCCAGAAAATACTCAAGGCAACCACATACCCCTAACAGATCATCTAAAGTATCATCATATCTAAGTACCAGCACTGGAGGAAGAGAGATAGAACAAAAAAAAAAGAGATGTAAAAAATTTAGACCTCCTTGAAAAAATAAGCAATTACTCTGACAGTAATCCCAACAAAAACACCATCATCACTGCAAGAAAGACTTGGGCTGACATATGAATTGATTCTTAATAGAACAATAATGTAGGTCTATATTCTTGATGCCACTGATTCTTTTAAAAGACAGATGAATTTTGGAAAATAAACCAAAGACATGCAAGGAAGTAATCATGGTAATAAATAAATAAATTTTATAAATAAATTTAGTAGACGGGGTATGAGCACAGACTTTCACATAACCCACTCTCTGCACCATCTCATAACACTGATACACCTGAACACACATATGTCGAAAAGATAAATATTCACCAATATGTGTATTTCATGCTAAACCAGCAATCATCAGTTGGTCCAGATTACCATCTCTACACATATATGCTACAAGTGCTCAGATATATATTAAGATAGCAAATCCTCCTACTTGTAGCATATATGTGTAGAGATGGTAATCTGGACCAACTGATGATTGCTGGTTTAGCATGAAATATGTATATTGGAGATTATTTATCTTTTCGACATATGTGTGTCAGGTGTATCAGTGTTATGAGATGGTGCAGAGAGTGGGACATGTGAAAGTCTGTGCTCATACCCTGTCTATTACATATATAGACACAGGTATATATATAAGCCTGTGTATTTCATCTATTACATATTAGAGATGTCTGCCTATCCCTTGTATAATGGATTATGTCCTGTACATGAGGGGTCAGATTGACCTTTAGGTCAACATGGATGTGACAACAATCTCGGCCTAAGGGTGGCCTTTGAGCGTTCCATCATCGGATTTTCAATTGGATGGACGGTTGAAGAGTTGGAGTGTGGAATGCATTGAAGTCTGTCCATTAAAGTAGGAGGATTTGCTATCTTAATATATATCTGAGCACTTGTAGCATATATGTGTAGAGATGGTAATCTGGACCAACTGATGATTGCTGGTTTAGCATGAAATACGTATATTGGAGATTATTTATCTTTTCGACATATGTGCGTTCAGGTGTATCAGTGTTATGAGATGGTGCGGAGATTGGGTCATGTGAAAGTCTGTGCTCATACCCTGTCTATTACATATATAGACACAGGTATATATATAAGCCTGTGTATTTCATCTATTAAATAAATTTAGTGTAAAATTGGAGGCACCACCAGTTTGTTAGAGAACAAGACTGACTAAAAAGATGAAACACCCTAATTAATTACGGTATAAACAAATAACATTTAGAGCAAATATTTTAAGCATCTATAAATGATAAGATCATGATGATATTCAAGAGTCAGAGAAGAACATGCTGCTAGCCAAGAACTAAATGAAATGAGCATCTGAAGAGAAAAAATTGAAAGATAAACGGGTGTGTGTATATATATATTTCTCAGATGTTTGGACAAAAAAATATTTTTGAAAATTTTATGGCATTTATGAAGAATTATTTAGATATTACATGATGGGATCTCCTAGGTAAATATTAATCTTCCAAGCAGAGCATTTTACTGACAGAGAAAATGAAGATTTGAAGTAGAGAAATTCCTGATTTATTTAAGAGATTACTAATTGTAGATTACCTTGGTTTGTACATATGTTCTTATTGTTGAATCAAATTTTCTTTCAGTTCCACAATACCATTTTACAGTTATATTTTCTTATATCATTATTAAGTCCTTTTATATCATTTTAAAGGACTCCAAATAGTTAATTATTCTTAATAGATTATTCCTATGTATTTTCATATTCATTTTTTTCTTCTTATATTGTTTTGTTTTAGTTGAAGATTTACTGGTCAACTGGTTCATTATTGTATCACTACTTTATTGCAATTCTTAGAAGGGTATATATATATATATAGTAGCTATTTGTAAATAATAATGGTAATTCCAACTTTAAGGAAGAAAAAAAAATTCCTTCAAAAATCCATGAACTACAATACATCCACATATAGAGCATACTAATATATTTTTCAGTTTAATATTTTGTGATACTGTCTAAAATTCTTCAACAGAAAACAACCAATATTGCAATTCTTTAGAATGTCTTTGGGATAATAAAAAAAAAAGGAGTCTATCTTCCCACAAAAACCACACATGAGTTCAAATAAAACACTCTTTTAGGAAGTCTTTCATTGTTCATTCATTTTACAGATCCAATCCAATGAAAATATGATTTTACAATAATTGACTTTATAGTATCAGATCTAGAAAGTTGAAGAATGTATGGATTGTTTTTATAATCTTGTCATAGCATATGAAATTTTAAGGAACACCCTTAATGAAGTTTTCTAATGCTTTTTTACTGTGTTGAATCTCACTTTTGTATAATAAATTATATAATGTTTAATAGCTATAAATGCTAACTTAGTTGTTGTTATATAATGTTTAATAGCTATAAATGCTAACTTAGTTGTTGTAGTTATTCCTCTTAAAAAAATCCTATACTTTATATTACTAAAAGCAGCAGCACATTAGAGTCTATTTTGAACCTCAACATCTACATCCACATTTTTATTATAAACTAAGCTAATAAACATCACATGATCACCATTTCTTATGCTTGCTAATGATATTTAATATAATAATCAATCTAAATAAAATTGAAACAAACAACTAATTATATTTACAATTATTTAATTATCAACCCGGCTTTCATCTCTTATTGATATCTTTTCAAAATATAAAGTTTTATACATCACATGATTTATTAACTACATTTACTCCACCTATTCCTTCAACAATATAATTAACATTACACATATAAATGCATAAACAAATGCCATAAAATAAAAAATAAAACAATGATATTCTACAATAATTATTACAATCTTATCTATTATTCCCTTTATTTTTAAAAATTGGACAAAAGCATCTTTAGGATCAGATGGCACAACTTTATAACTTATTTTGAAGCTAACATACCTCCACATTTTAAACCTTTTCCACATATTTTAAGATTACAAAAAGCTATTTTAACGTCACTAAACTGAATATCTAAAGGAGTAGATAAAATGGATATATCATTAAAAGTCATCATCTCAACTCTTTAGTCATTATTCAAAGTATAATCAAAATATTTCTTCCACCTGTTCAATTATTATAGTTATCATATAAGGAAGTGTCAGTGCTGGATTTAATAGAACTGTGATACAGTTTCTCAGATCCATATGTTGCATTCAATACTTTAAATTCATTGCAGTGCTTATGAAGATTCAAAATATCAATTATTATACTGTTTTTTTTTAATTTTTGATCTCTCAAGTTTTGGATTAACATGCATTTTATATCTTACTAATTAATTAGCACTTCCTGTGTTGAATCTATTAAAAACATTACAATCTTGAAATGCACATTTTCTGTCAGTCAAAATACAATCCAATTCTGCTTTTTGATATCTATTTTTGTTTAGCTTTTTTGCTTATATATATATATTAAATTCCATAAGTCTGTGTCCTCTTTCATTCCAATCAATGAGGCCCAAATTTACTTTTAGCACTTTCATCTTTTGATCGTTCAAATTTTAGCATTAAAGTCTCCCATGACAACTTTAATACTATTGTTAGGTGTAACCAAAATCATCTTGTATATCTATATAAAAATTATCTTCTTCATTACAATGAAAAGGGCATAAACTTAAATTATTTGCATTTGGTTTCTTCCATTAAAATTGAATAACTAATCTTGCTATTATATCTGATATATTATCAATCTCCATAATGCATTGTTTCATTTTTTATTTATAATAAATTCCACTTTACTTGTGCTTTCAATACTTGCACCTTCATAGTTAAGTATATATCCTTTTTCTAATCAATTATGTTTCTTTTCCTAATTTCACAAAGTCCAACACTGTCTCATTCAACATTTGACAGTTCTTTCAATTTGTGCAATCTTGTTTTACTTGAAACTGATCTGAAATTGAAGGAAGCTAAAGGGAAAGTTATCATCAAATAATAATCTGGATCTGCAATCAGGTGATTCTTAGCACTCTTCAACTTTAACTGCCAAATGCTAGTCATGATTTTACAGCCTCCTGAAAATATGGGCCACTAAACATCATATGACCACCACTTCTTATGCTTGTTGATAACTGTTACTAAAACAGGCAAAACTCTCCATACAGTAGTGCCACCCTGTGCTAACCAGAGTAATCAATGGATGCCAGAAAGCTTGTGCATAAAATTCCTATCAAGTGCCTACTAATCCAATATCCCCAGACCAGTTTCTGGCTTGTGGCCTTCATCAATGAGGAGCTTTGGATCTGAGAGCATTGCACCTACATCTTAGGATCTAATGCAACCCTCCAGCAAACATTTTTTATCTCTACTTAACTACACAACTATGAGAACAGAATTGAAAACACAATAATATTTTCAATCTAAGCTCATTAGCTTATATAATCATATGAGTCTGAATTCAGTTCAGTACTCATGGTATCTTTGGTTCTTTAATAACCACAGCTACCACTATCCTATTAGGCAGGATTGGTATTGAACCACTAAACATCTCACCACCACTTCTTATGCTTGTTCATAACTGTTATTAAAACAGGCAAAACTATCCATACAGTAGTGCTACTCAGTGCAAGCCAGAGTAATCAATGAATGTCAGAAGGCTTGCACATAAAATCCCTATCTAGTGCCTACTCATCCAATATCCCTAGACAAGTTTCTGGCTTGTGGCCTTTGTCAGAGAGGAGCCTTGAATCTGAAAGCACTGCTACAAGCCAGAAACTAGTCTGGGATTATTGGATGAGTAGGCACTAAATAGTTTTATGCACAAGCTCTTTGGCATCCATTGATTACTTTGCCTTGCATTGATTGGCACTACTTTAATGGGAAGTTTTGATTGTTTAATAAGTTATAGCAAACCTAAGAAGTGGTGGTCACGTGTTGTTTAGTGGTTTAATACCAATCCTGCCTAATAGGATAGTGGTGGCTACAGTTATTAAAAAATCAAAGACACCAAAATGTATGGGTACTCAACTGAGTTCAGACCCATATGACTATATAAGCTAATAAACTTAGATTAAAAATATTATTGTTTCAATTCTGTTCTCATGGTTGTGTAGTTAAGTAAAAATAAAAGGTGGCTGCTGGAGGGTTGTATTAGATCCAAAAATCTAGGTGCGGTACTCTCAGATCCAAGGCTCCTCAATGATGAAGGCCACAAGACAGAAACTAGTCTGGGGATATTGGATGAGTATGCACTAAATAGGGATTTTATGCACGAGCCTTTTGGCATACATTGATTACTCTGGCTTGCACTGAGTGGCACTACTGTAGGAGAGTTTTGCCTGTTTTAAAAATATGGGCTTAGTTTTGTCTATTCTAATTATAAATATCTGAAAAAGACCATTATCTTGCCTTTAAGAAAATTCAAAATGATATTTCAGTTAACAACTGTCAGACAACTGAGAAGAAAGATGAGAGAATATAAGCCAATAAACTGACTGATATGTGTTGGTGCCTATCCATGTTTGTTTATTATATAAATAATTGTATAATAACAACACTGCAAAAATAAGAAATTATAGAGTGGATATTAGAAATTTGCCCTATTTAGTTTCTTTAAAGCCTCAAAAAAGAATTGGTTCTCTTTCATTATCATCAAACCACTTTCTACAGCCTCATATACAGGTAAAACACTATTAATTCAAAGATGAACTTTTGTTTAAATACAGATATGTACATGACATTTTATCTATATATACTGTATTATATATTGCAATACAATATTTTTAATGGAAATCTTTAATGGGTGGAGTTATCCATTTATAAGTACATAATTAGAAAGTGCTTAACCTAGAACAAACTGCCCTAAGCCAAAAGCTTATGTAAGGATAGTTTTAAATACTTTCATGGATTTTTAATATAAAGAATGGGAATAGAGATTATATTTGCGTAAACAGACATAACTTTTACTTTTTGATGTTGCTAGGAAACCATCAATTACTAACCGATAGTCCTGAGGATAAATATTAGACTCTCAGAAAATCATTCATTCTGCCTATTTTATTACTAATGTTATATCTTCAATAATAAAACAAATAATCGAATGGCTTTATTGTTCCGGAGAGTATAAACATTCGCGCACCGGAAATAGCAGAATTGGAATCGATTCAAGGATCATATATTCCATGCTCTAATACTCTACCACAATACTAAACCATGCAGGATTTCTTCAATAATTATCTTTGATTACTATATGGACGATTATTACAAAAATTTTTATGATGTTGAAAGATTTTTAAATTAACATCACTTCCTTTTATATGTCCAATCATTATTTCATTTTTTTTTTCTCATATATCAAATGTGTTGACTGGGAAGCGAACCCGGGCCGCTGCTTGGAAAGCAGTTATGCTAACCGCTAGGCCACCAACGCTTGACTATTTCATTTTTTAAAATCACTTTCCTACTGACTCGCAATTCTTGCTTCTCATTTATTCTACTTTTATATATACCACGCTTTTATCTTCGATGCAAAAATAATAAAAGTTTCGAAAATAATACATTCTCTAGTTACCGGATTCGCTTGCTAATAAATACCTGTATATATATATAAACCTATTTTAAAATTAAGGTTTTATACCATTTATAAATTTCTAATTACACAATAAGGGATTAAATTTATTTGAAAGAATTATAATTTTTATTAATGAAAAAAAGATTTCCTAAACGCAATCTAGCAAACTTGTTTAAAGTTCTACTCACTTCAGTATATATATAAAATTCTTTTATATTAACATACTAATGCAAAAAGGTATATATTTTACAAATACGTAAGAGAAATGTTGGGTAATATTAGATTTAAGACTTCTGAATAATATATTTACAGCACACACATACCGAGATAAAATAAGCTTAATAAATACCTTAAAGAAGTCCTTTCAAATTTGTGTTTTCCATTAATATTTATCAATTAATCTTTGAAGCGGAGATTACATAAAACGAAGTTAATTATATAATTTTACAATTTAAATTGAAATCGGAAATGAAAGAGAGGATTGGAGGAAGTGATGTATTATAATCTGTAAGTTCATTTGAAATACAATCCAGACTTGAGGTTAGTCATGAGGTTTTGGGATAAATTTTTTTCATGCTGGCTCTTCTCTATGTAATTTACTGACAAGCAAAAAATTTTCATATACTTTTCTTTAATTTTTTGGAAAAAAAATACAATCGCACAATTAGAATTTTTTTTCTTTTCACTTGTTATACACAAAGTTTTAAACTAACGTTAAATAAATCATATATAATAATAATTAAAAAAAACATTTCATATATTTATTTTTTTAATTATTTTTGCAAGTAAATTTCTTGCCAATTCTTGTTCTATTCATATCATTGTTAGTCCTACTAAAATTATTTCTGTTATTTTAATTTTTTGTTGAACGTTTTAATTTCGTGATTATGATAAACATAGACCATAAAATACCATTAAATGTTTATTAATTAAAACAAATATACAAATGCGTATTTACAATACATTGGAAAAATACGTTTCAGCCTCCTACAGATTCTGGTATTTTTAGTAGTATACATAGAGCTCTGTTTAAGTTTGATACGGTTTAATTAAATTTTGATTCAGAATTAAATGGGGTCATGTGATATGAGTTTAAGCGTTGGTATTTCAAATTCTTTAGAAGATATTTTCATTTGCCAAAGTCATTCATTTGGTATAATTTAACAATCTCTAAAGCATTTTGCAATGTTTCTGGGAAAATTCTATATTACTTTTAAATAAATAAATAAAAAACATTTTATCTATACAATGTGTTAATATATAATACCTATCTTTTATCTTACTTCAAAGTAAAATGAAACAAATTTTCTTATTAATTTTTAATTTAAACCACCAAACATCACATGACCACCATTTCTTATGCTTGCTCACAACTGTTGTTTAAACAGGCAAAACTCTCCATACAGTAGTACCACTCAGTGCATCCATTGATTTCTCTGGTTTGCACAGGGTGGCACTACTGTATGGAAAGTTTTGCCTATTTTAATTTAGCACGAGAGCTTATTGATCTGAATTTTTGTTATCATGATTCTCATAAATTTTAATAAATTAAATAGGCAACTGGTATTTTCTATTTTAATTATCAACAAACATATTTACAAAAGACAAGCCAATTATTCAAGGTTTTAACAATCAACCTTAAACTATCAACAATCTCAAACTGTAGTCGAGGTAATCTCTTTTAACAATAAAGGTGGTACCACCTTTATATATGGTCTGATATGATTATATTGACACTACAGATTTTAATTTGCCTAAAGAGTGTGATAATTATTTATTAGTCTGCTTTCAAAACAGGTTATATTTGTCTGATTAATGAAGTTTGTTTAAACGTCTTTGCATTGTTAATCTCACACTCTTTGTTCAAGTTGCAATCTTTAGTGTCTCTATAAATATATCAGATCATATATAAAAGTAATATCACCTTTATTGTTAAAGGTGGTTACCATGACTACAGATTGAAATTGTTAAGAGATTAAGGCTTGATTTTTATCATTTATATTTACAAAACCTTGCATAAATTACTCTCTTATATAACACAATCTATATCTATAAAATGATAAGTGAAAGTAGTACCAATTGATGTAATTCATGAAAAATTCTGAATATAAATTATTAATATAAAACTAAAATAGTTATAGTTGTAAAAAAAATTGTTGTTAAAGATCTGGCAGAAAAGAGAATCTAGAGTAAAAAATACAGCATTCTGAAAAAGTATTAGTAATTATTTATTTAACAATAAACTTGTGCTAATGCAATTAAATATATGCTACAGGAAAAAAAGCTGCTTTTTATAATATAGTTACAGACTTATTTAATGAAGGGGGGAAACAGAACTTGAATTTCTTTTTATAAACAAGCGTTTATTGTGAACATGTTTGGCAACTCTTTTATAAGATTCCATTATATGAGATTTCAGAAGTAAGTCTAGGTAAAATAAAATTTTTAAGAGAGACATAGCAGTTGTAGTAAAAAATGATTATTAATTATTTATTTAATATCAAATTTGCTCATACTGAATTAATAAAGAATAAAATGTAGTGTGCACATGTTAAATACATGGGAACTAAAAAAAGAATAAAGTCATAATCAGTATTTTATTATTTTTATTTTTTCCTGTGTCAAAGCATCGGCCGGTAAGTGAACCTGTGACAACTGCTTGTAAGGCAGCCATGCTGACCATTCAGCCACTATTGCTTGACAAATTTTTGTCTTTAAAAAAAAAAGATGATGGAATTTAATCACTGTCAAAGATATAGGCAGAACCCATAAGTAAGACAATAGATTATGTAGGGTGCAAACTTTACAATATATAAAATAATAAAAATATTAGATTTGGCCTGCAAAAATCCTTACTTCTATGAATTCATTCTTCTAGTTAGAAAGATCTGAATTGAGAAGAGGAATGCAGCAATCATCTTCAAAATCAAAGTATGCATTAAAATATTTTGCTCTCTTTTTTATACTGTCTTATATTCAATTATTGTGTTTCTTTACTTCTGGAATAACTATTATATTTTTCAGACTAATGTTATAATTATTCTTTCTAATAATCAAAAAAGCAAGTCATATATAATGTGACATTACTTTTATAAGCTAGTATCCAAATATTCTAGCTCTCCACTGACATGAGCTATAAGTTCAAAACCAATTGGTCTGGAGATGGGAAGGTTCTGGATAGAGATTTTAAATATTTTCTCATATCGCACTTATCAATTAAGAGCTTGTTTCAGCTATTAGTACGCTCTCTGTATTATTCTTTCTCTATAGAGAAGGGATTGCCCTTTCTCTTAATTAATCTACTAATTAAAATTATTGTTCAAAATCTAATTTTTAACAGATTACAGCAGTGCAGCAGAGCTGTGAATTATGCTATATTTTGTTCCAAACTTCCCTTGTGTAAAAATTTATATAGTGTATAATATATCGTTTTGTTGATAAATATTGATTAGAATAGAATACACATTGTTTATTTAACCGCAAGTGTACAATACTTTTCAAATACTGTAACCCTTTTTATGTTATTAAATTATCTATATTTAAATCTTTAAAATAAAAGCTTAAATTAATTTTTTTAATTATTTTTAAAATTCAATTTAAACTGATTTTTTTCTCTTATTTTTTTCTTCAAACATAGTAGCCTACATAACTCTATACATTTTGTTAATTATTTTATTTATCTTATAAGAAGTCATATAAATATTTAATAAATCTATATAAAATATTTTATAATAAATGCTTTCATTTACTATAGACTAAAAGCTTATTTCAACATGGATTTCAAATCATAAAATAAAGTGGGTAATTAGATTTTATTTTTTACAGTACAGTCATATTTTTTTTAGCAGTAACTTTTGTTTTGCACTTTTTTAAGTAATTTAATTTTCTTTTTTTCTGTTTCAGTAGCAAATATTTCCACACAATATCAACTAATGTAAGCCCTAATAATCAATAGATGCTAGAAAGTTGTGCATTATAATCCCTAACCTGTGCTTATATATCCAATATTCCCAGACTAGTTTCTAGCTTATGGCTTTCATCAGTGAGGAGTCTTTGTTCTAGGACCAGTTACACCTGGATCTTCTAATAATGTCATCAATTCAAAGTAATTCATGTGTATAGTCATATAGATGTGAACTTAGTTTAGTATATTTTGCTATTTTTGATTTTTTTTAATAACCAAAATGATCATTATACTTTGGCTAGGAATTTGTCTGTGGAAATTAGATAGATAGGCAACGGATAGGAATTGTAATGCACAAAATTTTAGAAAATATAGATTACTATAGCTTGCATTAGATATTATTACTGTTGTGGCAAATTTGCTATTGTTTTAGCAACTAGTGTATAAGAAAAAATGATCATTTGTGATTTTAAATAGTTCAATACCAATCCTAATCAAAGGATAATTGTATCTATGGTTATTAAAAAAATAAAAGTTACTTATATATATATATATTGTAGCCTTTTGGTTTATTTCATCTATAAACCAAATGTAATAAAAGAAAATAATTGTGGAAAAATTTTTTTTTGACTATAAGAAAAGTTAAAAGTTTTATTTGAGAAAGTAATGGCTATATAGCTCAAAAGTAACATATATAGAGACAGTTTGTGTTTGTATAAAATGTAGTTAGCATTATTTAATGCAGGGGGGATGATTGGTTTTTTTTGTACGCTGCTATAATAATTTACCACTATAATAATTGAGAAATGGATATTTATATGACTGAGATAAAGTCTGGTGAATTTTGATATCTATTGCTCAAGAGTTGATGAGAATTAAAATTGAATTGATTGTCAGTAGCTTTAGTTAACAGTTTCTTTCTAGAGAATAAGTTTAAAGTTATAGGAAATTATAATGGATATTTATGTTTATGATTATCAGAAATTATAATTGATTTTATGCTTGTAATTATAAGAAATTATGATGGATATTTGTGTTCATATAATCTGAATGATCAGTTTTCTATTGAATGGTCTGCACATGTATGTGTGTGTAATACAAATATATGGGTTTGATTTTTTTTCTTTCCTTTATAGAAATTGACATAATTTTCTATATTATTTAAAATGTAAATCTAAATAAGAAATTATTTAGATAAGTAAAAAAAAAAAGAGAATGAATGTAACCTTTGTTTGACCAAAAAAGTGTTAGTAAGCTTATGTTTTTGATTAGATCTTCTTTGACTACTTTTCCATAAATTAATCGCTAATGTGTTAACTAAAGAGATATGCTTTAAGATGAGGAAAAAAAGTTGTCAAAATTAACAACTAGTAAAGAGTCAGTTGTTCATTCTGAGTGGAAGTTTTTAAATTAGATTTGAAGAAAAACCACCTGTGGGGAGGGGGATTAACATGTGTTTTTTTTCTCCTTCACCCTATAAAAGTGGCTGGGAAAAGTGAATAAGGGGAACTTTTGCTAATTGAGAACAACTATTAAAAATTAATCGATCTCTAAAGGTTTTATGCAAGTTTTTTTTTTTTTAAATTTTCTTTCTCAGAATTTAATAATGTGTTTAAGTTTTATAGTATACCAAAATATGAATTTCTAATTCATATATAAATGGTGCATATTTCTTTTCCTCACATCAATTATGAAGAAATCAACTTTTAATAAGATATTTTATGCTGAATACCACAACTTATCCCTTTGGCTTATTAAAAATTCATTGAAGGAGAGAACTATCAAACTTTTTGAAATTGAAAGACCAATTCATATTATAATAATTATTTGGCTGGTTAAAATTCGTTTGAAGAACTGCAGCAAACTTCTGTATAATGTTTAAAAAGTTAATTCATGTTTAGTAATCAGAAACTGCTTGTTGTCTATAATTTGAGCCTCTAAAATGGAAAAGAAGAAGAAAAGAAACAAATCAATTCAAACCAAGGAAGAAACTCATCAAATGGAAGGTAATCAACAGAACTCTTTTAAAATTTATTAATTATCCTGTAGCTAAATCTTGATTTAAAATAACTATCTACGTTTTTATCTATCTTGATTCAAATGACTGTCTGTGCATTTTTTATACACATTTGATTAAAAATAACTGTCTGATGTGCATTTATATAGATATCTCAAAATAAAATGAACTGAATACATTAATTGATTGATGGACAGTTGAAGGAAAAGACATTAGAAAGAGACTATCGTAATGTTGATATTTATTCTTTATTTTATTTCGTTTATATAATATGTCATTTGTTTTTTTTTATTTCATTTTGTTTATATAATATGTCACATGTCTAACACTATGTTAATTTAATGATTTTTTTTTATTTATGTTAGAAATGTTTAAAGGAAAGAGGGAAAATGATTTTGATACCATTTAAGTATAAATGCTCATGTAAATTTAAATTTAAAAGAAAAGAGAGAAATGATATAAATATTTTTTTTATATTCTTAACAAAATTTTAATTTGTGCTTAATATTAAATATGAAGAGTGGGTGGATGATCATCGGAAAACCCATTATTATGCTGTGAGTGTTGATCTGTTATTAATAGATATATTGGATGTATGTTGTTGGCTTGACTGTTTAAAATTGAAATAATTCATATATGTTTTGATTCAGGATCTGGTTAATCTTTGTCATTTATCTAGGCTGTAATCAATGTATGTGTGGGCATATATAAAGCTATAAATGCTTGTCATTACTAATGTAAAGTTATCCTACCACCCAATAGATGGGAAATAGCTGTCTCATGATTTATTTACCATGGCAGTCGGAGATGACTGAGTTTCACTCCATTTATTTTGTTAAGATAGGGAATTATTAATAAAGTTATTGTTTAATAGTAGAAAATGTTTTGCATGCCAATATAGAGAGTAGGTGTCTAGGCAGGAGCTCTTTACATGACTCTAGATCTTAAGAAAAGATCTCCCTCTGGCTCAAGCAAACAGTTCAAGTTAGGAGTTGTTGTCATTGTTTTTTTTTTTAATTTCCCTTACTAAGATGCTTCTGTGTGCACATTATAAATATTGCATGGTGATGTGGGATATGAAGAAAGTTTTCTTATGTGGGACAGAATAAAAGTGGCCCTGAAAGGATAAGGATTCAGTTAGATGTATATGTATGATGAGGAATGACAAAGATTTTAATTAATAAACTAACCGATCTGTGATTGATTTTTTGTGAATGATGGTAAATTGAGGTTGTCAAGCTGAATAGACATACTGACCTATCAAGATATATACAGTCAAAAATGTAAAGATCTGAGCAGGCATGAATGTAAAAGTGTGGGTTTTGAATTTAAACCCGTTTGCAAGATCAGTAGGGGATTTTTTATGGCATATCATCCTTCTTCATTAGAAATGTGAAAATTATTGCTTGATAAAATGATTTAGAAATTTATGATTATTTAACATTGCTAGTTAGAATAATTGAAACAAATATATTATTTTGGAATAGTCCAATGGACAATGTTTACAATAAAAGGGGGGAAGTAGAAATTTATAGGTTTTCTTCTCTTTCAAGATATAAGTTTTCTTAAAGCTAAAATATACGGAATTCTGATTCCGTGTGTGAGCGTTTGTGTTTATTATTATTATTAATTATTTATTTGATAAATAAATGGGTCAAAACAATAAATAAGTCATCCAGAAAATTAGTTACCTTAAACATGTATTCAAACCATAGTCTTTAATAGATCTGAGTCATAGATTTGAGTGTAATAATATTATAATTAAGTGTGTTTTTTATTTTATCATTATTGTTAATGTAATAAAATTTTATTATTGTTATAAGATTACATTGTGTTTTGTGTTTTGATGTTTCAAATATCTCCAGAATCTATATCTGCACCTATATTTAAAGTAATATTAGTTCATATTTAAATTTAATTATTCATTTTTATATTGATAATTTATTTCCAAGATCGATTTGCAGTAGTCATTATTATATTGTTTCCATATTCGATTCACATAGTTAATTTTATATTGATAATTTATTTCCATGATTGATTTACAGTATTGATTTTATCTTGATTATTTCTATATTCGATTAACATAAATCATTTTATATAAGTCACTTTTATAAACTTCATTTTCACATAATTTATTTTCATAATTAATTTGCATAATCTGATTTTATGATTTATTTCCGTACTTTACTTTCATAAGTAAATTTTGATTGATTTATCTGATTGATGTCCATGGTTTACTTCCATAGTTTACTTTAGCAAAATATGATAGGTTTAAAGTTATTAATTAAAATTTGGTCAATAGATTAGAAATAATAGAATAAAAATGACAGGGAATAGTTAAGTTAAGTTTAATAAATTTAATCTTTTGATTCATTGTAATGTTGTGAATATTGGGAGCAGACATAAAATCCCTTTCCTGCTCTCGGTGTTTAGAGTGATTCCCAATAGTAAATTCGTATCAAAATTCAACTTAGCATATTTGGGATCATATCCATTACAATGTAATCGCTTATATGGGCACCTCTTGACAGATCTAGACCTTGAGAAAGAGCAGTTCAATTATTAATCTAAGAGCTAGTTTGGAAGTCAAGTAGCATATTATAATAAAATTATTATACTATTATAAAAATAGGGATCATGAATTGATAGTTGATCGAAAGATATATGTGTGTTAGAGAAATAAGATTAGGGATTCTCAGATTAGAGAACATAACACAGACATTCCGTGTTATATAATTGTAGCTATTGAAAGTGATAGATGCTGAGAACGAAAAATAAAGTAATGGAATTAAATGGGGAGGATTTATTTGTGATAAATTTTATCTAGTATTAAATTAAATAATAATTTTATATTATGAACATAGATTATGAGTTCTCTGCATTAATTACTGATTTATTTCCAGTCAGATATAAATGAGAACTGTATATAGTATTTTCTGTAGTTACCACTCGAGATCAGATATTTATAATAAAGTTGTGGAAGAAAGTTGTCTCATTATTATGAATTTTATAATAAATTTATCATGAAATATTTGCATGACTAATGCTAGGTTTGAAATTAAGACCACATAGATTGAATGGTTTTATCAATATTATTGTTATTATTATTTTTTTTTTGAGAGACAATTTAATTACTTTCTCCAGTATCTTCTATAGTCCTAAATTGGCTAATGATGATGATCTCTGGTGGGCATTACAATTTATAGCTGCAATTTGGTGCCCGGGTATATTTGATCCTAAAGTTAGTATAAAATTCAATTGACTAGCTACTTGAAATAAATGAGAGTTTATTGAGGTTAAATAAGTGAAAGATTGCACTGAGAAAGTTGAGGTTACAATATATATATATATATATAGTGAACTGGAGATATGTATGATGATACAAGCTAAATAACTTAAGAAATAAAAAATTATGCTTTTAGTTTGGGCTCTTTATAGTTAACCAGAAAGATAAAAGGTGGGTGTTGAAGGAGTGCATTAGATTCAAAGGTCAGTTCCCACATCCAAAGCTTCTTACTAAGAAAGTCATAAGCATATTGGTTAGTTTGGCACTGGATATGGCTTGCACTAGATGGTATTATTGTGTGGAAAATTTTGCTATTCTTTTAATAACTATTGTAAGCATAAGAAAAAATGATCATTTCTGATTTTAAATAGTTTAATACCAATCCTAATCAAAGGATAATTATATCTATTGTTATTAAAAAATCAAAGTTAGTGAACTGGAGATCTTTATGATGATACAAGCTAAATAACTTGGAAATAAAAAATCGTTATGCTTTTAGTTTGGGCTCTTTGTAGTTAAGCAAAAAGAGAAAACATGGGTGTTGAAGGAGTGTATTAGATTCAAATATTAGTTTTCACATCCAAAGCTCCTTACTGAAGAAAGTCATAAGCTAGAAGCTAGTCTGGGAATATTGTATAGTTTGGCTGTTATGTTTGGTCTGGATTACAGACCCAACCTATAGAACTAATACTAAGACAAGTATTACAATTAATATATTTATTATATCTACAAATATATACAATATAATATACAGTATATATACAAGTGAATATTTACAATGTTGAATATTGTAGTTTAATGTAAACTCTGGGTTCTGCCTACCGCTTCCAGCTACACCTGATGGCTTGCCTCATGGGTGGGGTGTATGGCTCTTCCAGCTGTACAAGACAACTTGTTTTAAGCCGAGAGTGGTATTAGCACCATCTAGTCTCTGTGGAACTTACCTAGCTGTGTAGACTAAATAGCGTAATGCTATCAATGGGAATACTTGCTGCTGTTCAGGTTAGCAGAGCTTCCCTGGGCTTGGTTTAAGGTCAACCCATTATTTTAGTTCAGACAACTATTTATTATTGAAATGGGCTTTGGTTTTGATGGCCACCCCATGACTCTTATTTAGGACTGGACCACAAGGATCCAGATATATATTGTTAGTTGTTCAATTTCCTAGACTAAAAGGACTTATTCACAGCAAGTAGTACAGTCCTAGGGAACTGATTACATGGTAATGAATCCTGTAAGCAAGCACATATTTGAGATGCACAGACTTAGATTATGTATTTTATAAATGCCTTGGTATCTGAAGTCTTACTACCCACCATCAGTTTATCCTGCCATAATAATTCATGTTTCAGCTTTGATCTGAAAAGGAATCTGGTTTTGTAATGTTATAATCTATATAAAGATATATGCTACTCATTAAGTATAGATTAATTGTAATTAATGATAATGTCTTCTGCAAATTAACTAAGGCAAATCTAATTTTCAATGGCATAGCATAAATAAGGCATAGATAATCAAGAGCTAAAACTTGAAATCAATTTCTAATACAATTTTAAATCTCATAAAAATTAAACAACTTGTAACCTATAAAATCATAATCACTTGTGAGTAAGATAAAATACCAGATATTTGAGCTAATAACTTGTAACCTATAAAATCATTATCACCTGTGAGTGATATAAAATACCACATATTTGAGTTAATAGCTTATAACCTGTAAAATCATCATCACCTGTGAGTGAGATAAATTTCTGTATTTTAATTTTTTTTTAAATTTTATTTTAAGTTTGGCTTATATTAAATTTGTTTAAAATATAACACTGCTTAGTGTCTCAATTTTTGCTCATTATTCATTAGTTAATTATTGATTATTACTTAGTTATATATGAATCACAATCCAAATTTAGTGATATCTGTTTGAGTCATGTTGATATAGCTAGACTTTGTAAATATGACAGTTTTAAATCATCGTCTCACGTTCCACCAATGTGCTGCTGCCAGCACGCAAATTATATATATATATATATATGAATATAGCCTCATATTGTCATCCATAAAGTGGTAAATCTCTGAACATTGGTAAAGTAACTGAGGTGAGATTGGATTCTGGGTCTCAAAAACCTCATTTTGATCAGCCTGGGGAAGATTTACTAAAATTCTAGATTTTGTTGCACAAATGTACAAATATGACCATTACATAGTATGTTTTTTTTCCTGGGTATGGACATCCAAGTGTGGGGCTTCGTTAATTACTTTCCACAGCCCTGAAATGATAATGTGTTGTGGCAATAAATGAATAGTATAGGAGGCAATTTGCATATAACATTAATAATCTGAAAAGACTATGAATATAAAGCAACAAGCGCTCTGAAAGTGCTAAGTCTGCAAATTAAAATATATAAAAAAAGCCTACAAATTATTACATAAAAAAGTTTCACTACAATGCATCAGCATATTATTAATAACATTAGTATATGTAAATTTTCAGGTATGGCTTGCTCAAATGTAGGACTTTTGCTAACAATTCCCCATAAGTATATTTTCCATATCACGGCTATATATATGTAAACGTTTTACATTGAGACTGTATAGCAAAATATAAAATTCACAGAATAGAAGTGACCTATTAATTCAGATATCATATATGTATATCTCACCTACTGACAGCTGGCGCTTGAGGTAATTAGAATAAGCTAAAAATATCCTCTTATAAATGTGTTTCATCAGAGGAAAAAATTTCCTTAATTAAAGTTGTAAATTGTAAAGTATATGTGATTCATAAATTAAAATGAGTTAGAAGGGAAATATTTTTAAAAATTGTGCAAGACAAATATACGAGTATTTGGTACACAAAATTTGTAAAATCACAAAGAAATAACAACAACAATAACAACAATAATAATAATAATGATGATGATGATGATGATGATTAATAATAATAATAATAATAATAATAATAATAATAATAATAATAATAATAATAATAATAATAAAAACAACTAAATTCTGCAGATAGCAACAAAAAGCATGGTAAGTTGAATTCTAATTTATATTATTTGATAGATATTTTAATATTAATTATTAATGTTAGGCATGTGGGGATAAAATAAAGAATAGGGCAGTAGTCAAAAGGAAATGTAGACTAATTCTAGGGGGGAGGAGAGCAAGTCAGCCAATTATAAAATTTGAAATAAACTTTAAAATGAATAGTGATAGAGAGGACAAAAGGATAGAAGAAAAAGGATAGGCCAGAGAAGATAGAATAGAGAGACAGACCAAAATGAAAAGAAAAACACAGATCAGGGAAGGAAACCATTGGGAATAGAAGCAGTTGTACAGAAGATGTAGAGGCAAGCATAGATGATAGTATAAGGAATGAACCCAAAGAAACTACAACACCCATAAAGAAACACTTTAAGGAAGAGGAGAGTACAAATGTAGAATGAATAATGGTTGCTCTGATGAAGCAGATGAAAGAAAAAGAAAGAGAAAAAAAAAGAGAGGGCAGAAAAGAAGAGAAAGAAATAAGAGAAGAGGAAGAAAAAAATAAGGAGAAAGTTAAAAGTAGAGAAAGACAAAAAACAAGGAAGAAATGTTAAATAATATGAGGCAAATGTTTGATGTTAGAAATGAAGAAATGAACTGTAAGTTTATGGCTCTTAAAAAAAATGGAAGAACATTACATAGAGTGCCAAGGAAATTATACTAAGGTTCAGGAAGAGTGTAAAGAGAATTTAGCCTCACATGAAAAAAAATTGCAGGAAAACATTCGCATAGTAAGGGAAGATATTATTCAAATAAAAGACAAGATGGAAAAACAAAGGGATGAAATGGAAAACGAGGCATCCCAACAGACCATAGCATAGATCCAAAAAGGTTGGATGAGGGAAAGAGTCATAAGGAAAAATAAGAAAAGGAAATAAGCCAAATAAATAAATATTGATAGAAAGTGCATGATGAAATATATGAATTGAAAAAAAAATGTCAAATTTATAGATAATAAAGCCACTGAAGGAAAAGTGGAGATAATAGAAAAACTGCAAGGATTACAAGATAGAATCATTAGAGTAGAAAATGAGCAGAATATTGTTGATGACCAAAAGGTGGAGTATAGATATTAACAAAACAAGTGTGGGAAATCAAGGAAATGAGGTAGAAAGGAGGATGGAAGAAATATCTGGAGAGCAAGTCATAGAGATAGAGAAAATAAAGATAAGGAAGTCATGTGGAGATGGGTAGATAGGTAGGAAAAAATCTAAAAGATAATGGTGAACAGGATGGGGTGGAAATGAAGGATCTAGATGAAAAGAATTGTAAAATAGGTGAGATAAAGCAAGAGAGTCCCAATGAAGATCAGAGTATAATAGAAACTGAGGAAGATCCATTGGAGCAAGGAGTGAGGAAGAAAAACACAGCTAGAGAGCTAGGCATAATGATAGGCAGAGCCTGAAAATAAAAGAGAAAGCTATGAAGAGATAGTTGAAAGCAAAGAAGACATAGGAGAAATCTGCATAGAAAATCTAAATGACCATATTATATAGGTTAAGTCAGAACCAATGGAAGCAGACACAAGAAGTACCTGTATGGAGTAGAAAGAGAATAAAATGGGAAACCAGGGAAAGATCATATCAGAGCATTAGAAAATAACATTGAAACAAATAAGTTAGTGTTAGTAGAACTAACCAATAAGGTAAGACCAAGTACAATTGGGATGCAAAATATCGCATAGATGAAAACAAGCTAAAGCAGAAAATTAAATAGAAAAAGTTGAGCCAGAGAGGCAGAACAGAAAATAAGATTCGGTGGAAACTGTTGGCCTTTGAATTAATCATGAGAGAAGAAGGCCAGTATGTGGAGATTGAAAAGAAGCTAAGTAAGGAATTTAGGTGGAGGAAGTTGAGCCAGAGAGGCAGGATAGAGAATAAAACCCGATGGAAACTGCCAGTTTTCGAGTTAGTAAAAAGAGGAGACTATTATGTAGAGATAGAGAGCAAGACCTGTTTGGAGAAGTTAAATTTTAAGGGAAAGAATAGTAAGAGTAGTGTAAAGACTTAAAAGGAAAGGATAGCATGCAAGAGAAAGGGAAGAAAGAAATGGGATCTATGTGTTTTAAGGAGCAGAAATCAGACAAGGGTTTGGGCTCTGAGGCTGAGGAAAGAATGCACTAGGATACCATTCAGGAAAGAATTATCCTGGATACAGCCTAAAAAGGAGAAACATAGAAACCATATGGGATGCAGCAGATCTCATAGATTAAACATTCCAAGAATACTGATCCTACTTAAAAGTCAAATAAACTTAGGACCAGATGTGTTGGTATGTTTTATAAAAAAAAATTCACTTAGCTAATCTAGTTTTATATATATATATACACACACTTATTAGTGTGATTATTTTATTTGTTTGTCTTATTTAGCATAGAAACCAAGCTAAAGTAGGGAGGGAATATTTAGGGTAGTACAGGCTATATTTGTAACATAGGGCAAGAATATCATTAAAATTTCTAAATTAATAAAAATATTTTAAATCCAGATTAAAGGCACTTTATCTAATAAAATTAATAAATTTTCCTGTGACTTTAGTGATATGAAACATTAGCTATCACCCTGTTTCACCCTACTACATTCTATAGTAGAATATTTTTCTATGCCTATATACCCAAATCCTCATATATCAGACTAATTTTAAAATTAATAATTATGGTTATATATGTGGTTGGAGATGCATGAATATGTGTAATAAATCAGCATATGCCCATGTATATATATTATTTGCTAAACTTTGCTGTATATGTAACCAAAACCTACATATATGCAAAAGACAAATAATGTTATAGATTTAAAGCATTATAGATTTTCTTTTATTTTAAATATTATTGTAAAGTTAATATAGAAATTATAATATTTGAGCATATAAAGATAAATTATGCTTCAACATGTTACATATAGAATAAGATGTTTACCAGGTTTTAGGTTTGTTTTTCATTAAAAAAAAATTAATAAAATTAATTGTTCTTGCTATATTTTGACCTGTTTAAAAGTTAAAAGTAAAAATAGATTTTAAAATAAGTTTGAATAAATTAACCTAGTCAAAATCGAGGGACCCACCTGTAAGAAAATTGCGGAATCCCAGATTTTTTAAGAATATAGCAAATTAGATTAGAAAAACAGATCGGGAGTTAAAATTGGTAAATTAAGGTGTGGTCAATGTGAAAGAAGGGGGGGAGGTCGATATATAAACCTTGATTCAGCCATTTTGATAGGCATTAATCTATTATTATAATTATTGCTAGGGTATAGCTATAGTAAAAGAATTGTAAAAAATGAAATTTATGGGGTAGAAGGGCAATAAATTTGCTTTCTAATCCCAATAGTCATCTATAAGATGCAGATACACCTGAACCAACAACCTGGTAGCAGTACGAGCAAGAGGATGCCCAAGATTAAGTGACCATACCAGTCAACAGAACTTAAAGTGGTAACTGATTTCTGCAGATTTTAAAATGAACATTTTAAACTAAATCTCCTAATTTCTCAAAGCTAGCTAAAATAGTGTAAACAGCCATCTTTATTTTAATCAATCCAATAGATTCTCAATTATTAAATAAAAATGTAATTTTATTTTACTATTTAATTTGTAAGTCTGACCGATTTGATCTAATTTAAGCTGATTTAAGCTAATTAATTTGATTTTATTATGACTAAGCAAATTAAAGCCAAATCTTGGATTTCACTTATGTGAAATCTTGTCTATAATTTTATATTCTTTCTTTTAGAGTTAAGAATATGCTTTTATCATTTGAACTATAGGTATCTATGTTTATGCTATGCTGTATTCGGAATGGAGTTTGCTCATATTTAAAATAACTAAAAAGAAATGATTAGATGTTCTCACACATGTATAAATTTGCATTTATTAGTGCATAAACAAAATTTCCTTCTGAAATGAGCAAAATAATATTTATTGATATATTTAATTAAGCAGTTATAAATGCTTAAAGATAGATTTGCTATAAATTAACTATTTGGTTAATATTTAGCAGAGCTGATAAAACACAGCATAAAGTTAGAATTTAACCTTGCAATTTTCCCAAATTATGCTGTAGCCCTCTTTAGTTTTTATAAATACCTATATGGATATCTTAATAAATTAGATTCATTATATTTCCTTAGTAGCATGATTATAAATACTAGTTTATGAACTGATTTGCAGAGGTTTCATGGAAGGAATCTAATGTTTTGTGTCTTAACTTTCATTATATAATGATGTAGTCAGTGGGCCAAATGTGTTATTAGGAAGCACATATGTGCCTATACTCCTTGCAGTATATTATAAGTTAAATGGGCTTGGTTTAAGGTCAACCCATTATTTTAGTTTTGACAACTATTTATTATTGAAATGAGCTTTTGGTTTTGATGGCCACCCCATGATTCTTATTTAGGTCTGGATATTGTTAGTTGTTTGATTACCCAGACTAAAAGATCTTATTCACAGGAAGTAGTACAATCCTAGGGAACCGATTACATGGTAATGAATCCCATAAGCAAGCACACATTCGAGATGCACAGACTCAGATTATGTATTTTATAAACACCTTGGTGTCTGAAATCTTACTACCCACCATCAGTTTATCCTATCATAATAATTCATGTTTCAGCTTTGATATGAAAAGGAATCTGGTTTTGTAAGGTTATAATCTATATAGAGATATATGCTACTCGTTAAGTATAGATTAATTGTAATTAATGATAATGACTTCTGTAAATTAACTAAGGCAAATCTAATTTTCAATGGCATAGCGTAAATAAGGCATAGATAATCAAGAGCTAAAACTTGAAATCAATTTCTAATACAACAATTTTAAATTTCATGAAAATTAAACAACTTATAACCTATAAAATCATCATCACCTGCGAGTGAGATAAAATACCAGATATTTGAGTTAATAACTTGTAACCTATAAAATGATTATTACTGTGAGTGATGTAAAATACCAAATATTTGAGTTAATAACTTATAACCTGTAAAATCATCATCACCTGCCAGTGAGATAAATTTCCTTATTTTAATTGTTTTTTTATTCTATTTTAAGTTTTGCTTAGTGTCTCAATTTTTGTTCATTATTCGTTAGTTAATTATTGATTATTACTTAATTATGTATGAATCACAATCCAAATTTAGTGATATTTTGAGTCATGTCTATATAGCTATACTTTGTAAATATGACAGTTTTAAATCATTGTCTCATGTTCCACTGATGGGCTACTGCTGGCACACGAATTAAAGAGATATGAGTGTAGCCTCATATATGTGATCTGTAAGATGGTAAATCTCTGAATGTTGGTAAAGCAACTGAAGTGGGATTGGATTCAGGGTCTCAACAACCTCATTTTGATCAACCTTGGGATGATTTACTAAAATTCTAGATTTTGTTGTGCGAATGCACAAATATGACCATTACAATATTTATTCTGATTTTGAAATTTAAAACAAGCAGGGTTTATTTTTAAAATTCTTTAATTAAAACTTGTATAAAATATCTATTTTTAAATATCTAAGTAAAAACATATAGGTTGCACCTTTGGTAAAATTGCAAAGTTGCTTTCAAAAGTAGCTTTTAATTAAAAAGGATTTGAAAGGTTTAGTGATCTTTTTGTAAAGATAAGAAAAACTTTTTAATTAAATGTGTTATCACTCCAATCCAATTCTATAAAAGGGCTGATAAAAAATATATCAGTTCAGTACGACTTTTAGTTTTTGTAACAGTTTTCCAGAAGTCTGGTTTTAATATTTTAAGCAGGTGGACAAATTGGCCAGCTGCAATGTTTGGATATTAATATTTTTGAAGACAGTTCTTGTCTTAATATTTTTGTGAAGCATGGCTAACTGCAAAGTTTGGCTAATGTTTTTGTAAGAGTTAGCTGCAGTTGGTTGGTAATGCTAGCAGAGAGTGGCCACATTAAGGCTAGATGCAGGAATGGCTGGCAGAATTATACAGAGGATTGCCATGAAGATATAAGAATGCATGGAAGCAGCTGTCCTAATTTTCTGCTGAATTTTTGACTCACAAAGCTGACCCACTTTTATATTCACTAATCTGCTTAAATATGGAGAAAACAGTTTGCTGGCCTGAAGTCTGCAAGTCTGAGACGGAAGGGAACCTGAACTGCAATGAACTATCAGTGTTACCCAAATACTATTATTTAAATAAATTGTGGTTATATAAAATAATATATCTTATCAGTTTTATGTCATCCATTTTCTAGTGTACTTGGTCACAGGAATCTCATGTTTCCTGAGCTATGTTTGGCATAACCTGATCTGGGTGAGTAAGGTTATAGTAAGCCTGGAACTCTAGTGGTGCTGTTTGAGAAACAAAACAGGTAAATTTCTAGATGTTTTCAGTATTTTTAATGCTATATACTCTGATGAGCAGGAAATATTGTTGTGGTGGGCGTAACATCAGCATTGGGTAACACCAATCATTCTTTCTTTCCTGCAATATGCTCATCAGGAAATAAATCAACCATCAGAGAATATGGAAATCCTAGTCTGGTTGCAATGTATATAAGCTATCTGCTAACCAAAAGTACCTTTCCAAAACTCAGAAGCTACTCTCTCCCATCTACTCTGATTGATAACACTTTTTAATTTTTTAAACCCTGTTTACCAAATAAAATAATTATCATTTTATTACAAAAACATATTGACTTATTTATAAAATATTTTTCTTTTATGTTTATCAATAATTTTTATAAAACATAAATTTTTAAGTTGTTTTTTTTTTGACATGCACCATTAAGACAATATTTATTTATTTTAATTTTCTTATAAATAACATATTTATAATCCAATGTACAATTTAGGATTTTCAATTCTATAGTCTAACCTGAGATTTATATATATATATTTAGAAAATGTGATTACTTAAACTAAATTTTATTTAACAAAATAAGTCTGTTGTTGCTCACAAATAATGTGTCATCCCTTCTGTAATTAAATTTTCTGTTCAGCAATACTTGTGAGCATAATATATAAATGTGTTTGTGTGTAAAATGTTTACACTTGTTTTTTATTTTAAATTTATATAGCCATGAACAGTTTTAACAGTTTGTTCAATATTTCTAAACATTCTAAGTAACAGATAGATACTATTGAAATAATTCATGCCTGAATATTGTTCTTTAACATAAAAACAGTCACACATTACTTAATGTTTAAATTGATCTAACACATACTTTTAACCTTTTCTGTATTAGTTTTTAACGCTTATTTATTTAACTTTAAGTTATTTTAGCTATCTTTTTAACAGAAACATTTGTAACTTTATTTTCAATACTCACAATATAATTACAGATCGTTATATACTCTTTCAAAAGATTTTGATGTATAAATTTTAAAACTATGGTAATTTTACCATTGCAATGGAATAAATTAAAAGCAATATTTATGTTCTTCATATATAGGGAAAAATTAGTTTCAATCTTAAAGCATTTTTAGGCTGAGCGGTCTTATTAAAAATGATCATTAAATTAAAAAAAAATCGACATACAAAATTTTATATTTACATACATATATTTCCAAAATACTATTTAATTTTCTGTTCATTATTGAGTTACTAATGAACTATGCTTTTTTAATTTTACTTTTCCTTCATTATATTTAATCCTGCTGAATCTTGCTATCTTTCTGATATTTCTGATGTTTTTCTTTGTCTCACATATCAACATAAAACATATAATAAAATGATTATTACTTATCATAAAATAATAAATTTGACTTCATTTGATAGATATTTTTGTTTCCTACTGAAATAAATTTTAAATATTCACATTTTGTTTCTGTAAATATTAAAAAAATGAGATCGCAATCAAAACAAAGACTTTACATTTATAGAAAAAATATTTTTAGTTTATAAAATCAATGAAATATTTTTTAATTCATATTATTTTTAGACAACTGAATGAATAACTATTTATTTCTCTTATATCTAATGAATTATGCTTTAAAAGTTTAAATTTTTTGAATATTTATTGCAAAATTTTCTTACTTGGAAATATAAAGTAGATTGTTTACATCAAAGCTAGTCTTTTAAATTGCTTCAGGCCAAATCCACATTAGCTGCTAATATAATGTTATATTTTTGAAAATAAAGTATTTCAAGTCAAAATAAGTTATTAATAATTTATATTTCTTGATATCTAATAAATATAGTGTAAATTATTTTAAAGAAGTATCTAAAACTGTAATAAATTCGCAAATAAATATGTTTTTGCATCATTGGAAACTACAATATCATAAAACACCAAATGTTTTACAGCCTTGGCAACAGACAATGGCTGAACATGTCAGGGCGGAGCTTATGTCTATTGTAAGAGTGGGAATTTTGAATTTCACAACTTTTAGCGCAAAATTTTTGGCAAAAAAATTTATTTTACTATTTTACATACATTTTAATGTGTAATACTTATGAAAAAATTCACCAGGGGCAAATTGGCCAAAAAAGTGATTTTCAGTCGTCCTGAAATTCAGCAAGGTTAATGTAAAATATCTGTACTTTTTTATGATTAAAAATATGACCAAATATTCTTTCATATTTAAAATATACTATTGTTATATACACATATTAATTTTATATTTCCATTTTTTTAAATATAATGATTACTTTAATAGTATCAAGATTTTCTCTATGTTTAAAGTTGTATTAATATTGTCTTTAATTTGACAAATTTCAGTAATGGAATTGCCATATTTTTTAAGCACTTTGCTATAATGTTATTCCTAATTTTCTCTCCACATCTACACATGCCCAAATGTATAAATTGATCTTTTTAATAAAGAGCTCACTGCAAGTTAGACGTTGTTCTAATAATCTCTCATAGAACAACACATACACAATATGTAAACATGTAATTGTTTAAAAAAATATTAATTCTTCAATCATCATATAGAAGATTTTTAAAATTTTTACACATCACTTTAATATAAATAAAAAAAATCTGTTGTTTCTTGGCATCGGGTGAGGAAAAACTCTGAAAGATTTGTGTTAATATTGATCTATGATAATTTATAAATTTAGAAAATCCTCTACATGGTGCTTAATGTTACTTCAAATAATTATATATGTGTGTGTGTATTAAAAACGTGAAATTAGCACATTTTTTTTTGCATTTTAATGTGTATGGAAATGAGAAGTATTTTTTTACTAATCAGTAATACTTATTGTCAAAGTAATAATAAATGTCACTGCAAAAGAACAAGTCAAATTCTTATTAAATGTGTTTCATTCAAAAACACACACATACATAACATATGTAATGATATGATTTTAAGGTCATGCTCAACACAGAAAATGTAGTAGTCATAAATATTATATTCTCAAATATACTTTGATTAAGGGTGTTAATAATGTTAAATTCACAACTTTGTGAATAGCATCATTAGTAAAAATTATATATTGAAAACATTTATATATGACTGAAACAGTTTTAAATCCCAATTTATTAGTTTTACATGTATTTTTTATATTAAAATAGGATACTTTTTACATTAATGCAATATAGGTAAGATTTTCAAACAATAATGTATATTTATGACACAATATGATACATTCTAATTATTAAATTTAGTCCCGTGCAGTTTACCTCAGTGGTAGAGTCATGGATCCTGAGCAAAAAGTTTCCTAATAAATTCTCAGTTGAATCACATAATTAAAAACTTGACTCAAATTAATTGAATAGTATTATTAAATGCTCAATCTGCCACATGACTTCCTGAGCAGTTTGCCTTATGATTATTTATTGTTATGTTTGATATATTGAGTATTTGTGAGATTCTAAAACAACTGATGAATTCCTTGATGAAACTTATCTTGAGAATTTGGTTTATTCTTGTTTCTGTATGATTCTGACTGTTGACGTATAGATTCAGTCATATATGATACTAGTTTGAGAATAAACACTGATAGCAAGTAAATAATAATTATGCATTTTGTAGTGTTAAAAATGATGTATTTTTAACAATCAGTACAAATAATAAATGTAAGGCTAATAAAGTAAATTGAGATTTTTCCAGCTTTGTTTAATGTATTTTTATTATTTGTTTAAATAGTTATAAGATTAGAAGGCATCCCTCGCTTATCTATACACTATTTGTGGAATATTGATTTAATGTTGGAACCATTATTTTTGCTGTAATAAGTGTGCTTTTAAATCCTGATGAAACAATGGTGTGCCTTTTGATTTGAGGATTTCTTTTTAATTTTGAGTGAAATTCCAATTGGCAGGATACAATATCAGTCTAACAATAAACATTATTGGCAAGAAAATATTATTTCTCTTATATATATATATATATATGTGTGTGTGTGTTTGTGTGTGTATGTGCATTTGGAGGTGAACATATATTTTGAATTATCTGCATGTACATTTGCCAGTTGTTAATATTAACATTAGCATATAAATATTTTATAAGTAGACTTATATATATATAATTGGTGTTTTAACTTGATCACTACAGCCATTGGTCTGGTTAATTGAGGTCATTCAAAAATGTTGCAGAAATAAAAAAATCTGAATTTTTTTCTGGTCATCTCTATGACATCAGTAAATGATATTTATTATCCCAAAGATGACCGATCTGATTCACTTGAAGTGTTGGTTTAATGCTAATATTAAAACAGATAAATGTATACATAGATGATCAAACACATGTTCAGGCATCTTCTACCTGTGGAAGCATTTATTTTAATATATATTAAATTGTTTAGATCTCATGCCATATTAATGCATTTATATCTAAGAGTTATAATATCAAAACTTTTTTTAAATGTTATAATTAATCAAATTCTCTATTTCTTGATTTTCATTAAATACAAAACAAATCTATCATATGCTTTTTAAAAATAACATTTTGTAAATTATTTAAAATTCGTTTTCAATTTTACAGTATCTGGTCATCTTTGATGTCATAATGGTCATCTTCCCAGTTATTGTTTCGAATTTTTCCTGACAACAGCTACTTTTTCACTGTGATTTTTTCCATTGTGCTTTTCACTGTCTTTTTTTCCCCCATTGTGCTTTTTATCAATTATGCTTTTCACTGCTATTCAAAATGTTCAATATTTGGAAATTGCCAACTACTGAAATGGATGCATTTCTGCTTTTCCAAGAGCAAGGTATCCTACCTTCTACAAATGTATGTCCAAATGGCCATGATATGAGCTTATATATGCACAGTCTACAAAATCTTATCCTTATTTGGTCTACAAATGTGAAAAGTTTGAAGACCACTGATATAAATGATCTATTCAACACACAGCAAAAAGTTTGTTAATCTGAGTGACGACAAATTAAGAGAAAGGAGAGCAAGATCAGATTAACAAACAACAAAAGCAAACATTATGTAATAATAAAATTCACTAGCTAATAATAACTCTCTATAAATATTTATATATGGAGTTTGGTTAACCTGTTTACTTATTAACATTAATAATAATAAAAAAACTATTGCAACAATTACTTGAATTTAGATTGTAATGATATAAAATTCTTACCAACTTTTTTTGGGATCACTTTTCGTTTAGCTTAATATTTTCCAGTTTTCATTTGCATCTTCTTCCTTTTATCTATTTAGAATTATATTCTTTATTTATGCAGATTTAGTTTTTTTCTTTTTTAGCTTGCTTTATAATGTAGACATAAATTCATGTCAAGATTCATCTGATAGCTATATCTGTATACATATGACACTTTCCCCAATAAGAGAATGATTTCATTTGACAGATTTTTAGCAAACAAAATATATATTAAACCACTCACATGATCACCATTTCTTATGCTTGCTCATAACTGTTAATAAAACAGGCAAAACTCTCCATACAGTAGCATCACTCAGTGCAAGCTAGAGTAATCAATGGACTCTAGCTTGCACTAAGTGGCACTATTGTATGGATAGTTTTGCCTGTATCAAAATATATATTGCAGGGCAAAGACTTCTTGGCAATGGCAAGTTAAGTTAGATTTTACATTTCAGGCTCTTGGTGGATACTCCTGATAATTAACTGGGATCACACCCTATCCAGACCAATGAACACATCCATGGCAGATTTAGCAATGCATCTCCTTTAAAACTTTGCATCACAATGTTATTCATGATACAAGATATATAAAATCAATAGCTTATTGTTTAGTACAACTTCCAGAGTAGTACCTGACTTTTCCAGAGTTTGAAGTTCATCAGTCAAGCAGTCACAACAAATATATTTTAATCAGTCTATAAGTCTCAGTGAAAGAAAATGTAAATAATTAAAACATTTAATGACCTTTTTATAAAAAAAACCTGACCATTATTTAAGATGTATCTACACATGCTTTACCTTATCTTATTTTTTAAATTTTCATTAGTTTGATTAATGCATGTCAACTACCTAATCTGATTAAATTTCAAATCTATAAACTATTTAATCTGATTAGATTTTTTTTAATAACAAAATTTGAACAAAATTTTTACTTACTGCTTTAATTATTTTCAAATAATTCTTTAATATTCATGCAAACTAACAAAAAAACTTTATTAAATCTTTTTTTAAAAAATTGAATAATTTTAATCCAGAGAAAATACAAGTAACCATTGTTTATTACTTTAGAAAAATTATTTTCTTTTATTTTCCACTTTTCTTTGTAAATGAAACTCTTTTTCTAAAGAGAAGAAAAATAAATCTAAATTGTTATTTCATTTAATTAAAACCTGAAAAATAAAAGCATTTTTTCTTTCTCAACTTAATTTGTCTACCATCTCTATCTGCATTTTAAAACTGTCTCTCTTAAAAACAATCTCTAAAAATTCTCTTTTTTTTTCTAAATATATACATATAGTCAAAAATAAGAGTCATAGATCACATGACCCTATCTCTTAAGCTTGTAAGTTATAAACAATGAGGATTGCCAATTTCTCTACAAGCTTTATGATAAATGCTTAGTCGGAGCCAGCACTTAAAATATCTCTGTCAGGAACCCCCCCCAACCCCTGATCATGGTTTCGTGCTTTGGCACTCCTCAGAGAGGAGTTAGGGTAGGTTCAGACACTAGATCTAAAAATACCAACCCAAAGTCAAGCACTTATCTAAAAGTAGAAAAAGTGGCAAATAGGGTTTTAGGTGAGAATATTCAGAAGAATAAAAATAACAGAAAAGTGAGAGTAAAAGTGTAAAAGAGAGGGGGAAAGCATACAGAGAATATAAGTGTGCTATTAAGAACAAGGAAAGTGAAAAAGATGTTAATGTTAAATGGGAAAAGTATTTAGAAAAAAAGAAGTTAGCCAAAATAGTAAATTGTTGGAGGATATAAATAAAAGTGAAAGAGATGGAATAAAAAATTTTGGAAATACATTAAAAGAAGAAATGTATGGGAAAGAGAAATAGTATTGCTAGATGATGAGGGAATAGAGAGTAGCTCTAGAGAAGAATTAAAGACAATCTTAAATAAGTATGTAATGGATACAGAAAAGATACTTGAAGGACAGAGTGATAACAAACATAAAAGTATATAGTAATGGAAATATTAGGTTTACAAAAAATGAACTAAATGAAACAGGGAAGAAATTGAAAAGTTGAAAGGCAAAAAGTTTAGATGGATGGGCAGCAGAAATGGTAATGAATTTAGGACAGAGGGCAAAATTAAATCTATTATCATGTTTTAATAAGATAGCTCAGAAGAGAGATTTTCTGGATAGTAGGAGTAATACAAGAGTAAGGCTACTATTTAAAGAAAAGAGTAAGGATCATAGAAAATTAGATAATTGTAGACCAATAGCAGTAACATCAGTGTTATATGAAGTTTTCACATATATGGTAGCTGAAAGGATCACAAAAGGGATGGAAGAAAATGATATAGTGGAGAAATGCAAGAAGGTTTTCGACTGGATAGGTGTATAGGAGATAGTTTATTTGTAGCTACATAACTTATAGATATGAGTAGAAATACAGGTAGATAATTATATATGTTTTTTATAGATATAGAAAAGGTATATGATAGAGTAAATAGAAATAGATTATGGATAAGTTTAGTAAATATGGAAATAATGGAGCTTTAATGAATCTTATTAAGAGATTGTATGAAAATAATTACTATACATATCAGTTAGGAAATATATAATCACTTAAAGTTAAAAATGGGATGGAATTAAGGCAAAGATTCTTTATGTCATATATTTTGTTTTTGTTGTATTTGAAAGAAATGGAGAGAGCAATAGAACATGTGCAAAGGTGGGTGAAAAGATGAGAATTAAATTTGGTGAAGAAAAATCAAAAGAAATGATGATTAATATTGGTGAAAGAAAAGAGAACGAATTTTTATTGGGGGATATAAAGTTAAATGTGGTGAATTGCTATAACTATTTGTGAAATGTCTAAGTAATTAGAGAAATTGCTTGGATGAATGGGAGAAACCACTAAACATCACATGATCACTATCTCATACTAGCACATAATTGTTATTAAACAATTCAAAACAAAGCAAAACTTTCCATACAGTAGTGCCATTTTGTGCAAACAAGAGCAATCAATGGATGCCAAAGGCTTGTGCATAAAATCCCTATCTAGTGCCTACTCATCCAATATCCCCAGACTAGTTTCTGGCTTGTGGCCTTCGTCAGTGAGAAGCCTTGGATCTGAGAGCACTGCACCTAGATCTTAGGATCTAATGCAACCCTCTAGCAGACACCTTTTAACTCTACTTAACTACAAAACTATGAGAATGAAATTGAAAACAATAATATTTTGATTGCTCTTGTTGGCACAAGATGGCACTACTGTATGGAGAGTTTTGCTTTGTTTTGACTTGTTTAATAACAATTATGCGCTAGTATGAGATAGTGATCATGTGATGTTTAGTGGTTTAACACCAATCCTGCCTAATAGGGTAGTGGTGGCTATGGTTGTTAAAGAGCCAAAGTCACCAAAATGTATGGGTGCTGAATTGAGTTCAGACCCATATGACTATATAAGCTATTGAGCTTGAATTGAAAATATTATTGTGTTTTCAATTTCATTCTCATAGTTTTATAGTTAAGTAGAGTTAAAAGGTGGCTGCTAGAGGGTTGCATTAGATCCTAAGATCTAGGTGCAGTGCTCTCAGATCCAAGGATCCTCACTGACGAAGGCCACAAGCCAGAAACTAGTCTGGAGATATTGGATGAGTAGACACTAGATAGTGATTTTATGCATAAGCCTTCTGGCCTCCATTGATTGCTCTTGTTGGCACAAGATGGCACTACTGTATGGAGAGTTTTGCTTTGTTTTGAATTGTTTAATGAATGGGAGAAAAAATTGATAAATGAAACAAAGAAAAGAAAGGGACTGATAAAGAAATTATGTTTTTTCATATAATAAATATGATGTAGCTAGAATTGCATGGAAAGGAATGATAATATTAGGCTTAACATATGGTAATGATGCATTATGTGTAAGTAAAGGGCATTAGATTACTTAGAAAAAGTACAGAAAAGTAAGAAGATAAGCATTAGATACAGATGTGTGGATGGCAAAGGAGGTAATTCAAGGAGAAATGGGATGATCAAGTTTTTATATGAGAGATTCAAAAATCAAAAGTAAAATGTTCGGTAGATTGCAGTTTATGGATACTCAGAGAATAGCCAAAAGAAAGATGGTACAGTATGCAGAAGATTTGGATAAAGAAATTTATAACAGTAAACTTATAAAAAGGTGGGATGATTGTGTTAGGAGAATTTTTGAGTGTAATAGTTGCAAGGAGTGAGTTAGAAAAATAGATGCATTAATAAAGAATAGGGAGTTGGAGAGATGGAGAACTAGTATGGGGAGTAAAAAGAATTTAAATATATATAGAAATAAACAGAATATTGGGTGTGAGTTAATTTATGATAAAAAAGTAGTTTACTGTTTAAGGTTCAAAATGGAAAAATGTGGGTGATTTAGTCTGTAAGTTGTGTAAAGAAGGCATAGAAAATATTAGTTAACAGTTAATTAAATGTAAATGTTTGCAAGTAGAAAGGGCAGAAATAATGAAATTGTGGGAAATAAATATAAATAAAGAGATTTTATATAGATGAATTCTTGCTTTTTAAGCTGGGTTTGGAAAAAGGTAAGGTAGATTTAGGTATAAAGGCCGTAGAGTTGACAAAAATTATGTCGTGGAAATGGGATGGAGCAGGATAGAGAAGAATATGGGAAAAACTTAGGACGGAATGGAAAAGGAAGTTAAAGTTTCTAACAGATTTCTCTGGGTGGGGTAGCTAAGAGATTTCTGACTCTGATAAAAAAGAGGTCACAATGTATCTCATTATCATCATATAACTATATATGCAAATAAAAGATTATTTATTTTTGTAAATATGCATGGATTTCTTCACTTTAATAAATTCACTTTATTGGAAAAATTTACTGTAGAGATTCACTGGAGAGATCATTCCAAAATTATAGATTAAATTATAATTTGTTAGAAAATAAAGCTAGTTGCATACAAATTAGATCGTATATATTTATCCCTCAGTAAATGAAGAAGAGGGTAAAAGCAGCTAAAATGCTTAGACTGGAGTAAAGTTAGTGTTGATTTGAAGTGATAACAGACCAGCAGTAAAGAATGATCAATAGTAGACAAGTAGATCGACTGACAGTGATTAATGTCTAAAATAGAATAGGTGAAAGCAAGAAACAGTTACTTGTTTCTGTATTGAAAAGTTTATTACCAGCGAAAAGTAATTGACTGAAGCTTAATCAAACTGCAAGAGACTGGATTTCCCATGGTGTGGAGTAAGACTATTTCACCCGAGGAAAATAAATAGTGTATGAATATTAATGGACTATTATCTTTTTATGTTGTTTTTACCACATTAGTATTTGTTATTAAATAAATCTTGGTTATATATATATATTTTTCGAAGTATATTGTTTCTTTATTTAGCTCCCTGACTGGTTTTTAGAGACTCTCAAGACCCAGCAAATCTTTAATGGTTAAGCTGTTGTCCAAAAAGAAAAAAAAATCATATGCTAAATAATCATAAATTAAAGAAGAAAAAAAGAGAGAGAGAGAGAGAATATTTTATAACGTAATTAAATACTAGTATGTTATAACAGAAAATTTTCAAATAGTTTTGTTTTCCTTGTGCTGAGGGCATCTTACTGTTTGTTGGAATGATAGCAAGTTATTTATATGAACTCTGACCTCATGAATAAAAGCTTTATTAAATATCAAAATTCAAAAACAGATGCTAAAGGACAATTTTATTTTCCTTTTTCTTTATCTAATTTTTTGAATTTAGGTAATAATTATGTTTTATTCAGAGAGAAAGGAGCATTATTGTTCACGTAATTCACTTAGTTACGATAACTTTTTAAAAAGTTAATTACTATATTTCATATACTGACGTTAATAGAAACTTAAAGATTTGTTTTGACATTTTAAAAATATCAAGAGCGAGGGGTTATAAAAAGTTTATTTTACAATTTAAAAACACAATGGCAAAACTATGTTATATAACAATCAAGGTTACAAAAAAAAAAAATTGCTACTAACTAAAAATTTAACTCTTATAAATACTTTTTGAAGTATTGGAGCTATTGCATAAGAAAATTCATAATTCCACTTCAACTAGTTTATCTTTGAAATTGTTGGCACTGCTAATTAGCCGCAACGTCAATGAACATGGATGAGTTATATGAGTTTAATATCAAGAAAATACCGGCATCGTCCCAACCTCAGATAGATGTCTCATAGTTCTCACTAGGACATTTGATGGGGGGGGGGGGTAATAGGAAGAATTAATGTGCTAAAAAAGGCAAAACTCTCTATACATATCAGTGCAAGACAGAGTAATCAATGGATGCCAGAAGGCTTGTCCATAAAATCCCCATCTAGTGCCTACTCATGAGTGGCAATACGTATAGAGAGTTTTGCCTGTTTTAATAACAATTAAGAGCAAGCATAAGTAATGGTGATCATGTGATGTTTATTGGCTTAAGAATTAATGTGTGCATGTTTGTGTGAATGCTATTATTACTATTTATAATCATCCCATATAAAAATACATTATGATTATTATCGTTCAGAGTAGTAGTTTGTGAAAAAGGCGATGCTAATTTTTTTTGATTGCAAATCTAGGCTGCCATTTGATAATGGTATTTTATTTAACTATCATAACTGTAGATCACTTTCAAGTGAAGGAAGATTGCAAGAATGAGGAGGAAATGTCAAATATTAAATGGGACATTGTCAGACTGAAATTTAAAAAAAAAAGATAACGTGACAATTGATTTGAAAAGTGGACATATGTTGTCAGATTTTGGCAATTTAGAACTTTATTATAAACGCATAAATATTGAAAACAGAGGAGAATAATATTTACCATAAATAAAAGAAGACTGATAGATATTATGTAAAATAAGTTATAACAGTCTAATAGCAGATACAAAATACTGATAATCTTGTTTTATGATCCAGCTAGAAAGTATTTGTATAATTTTTATATAGATATACAAATTCTTTTGAGTAGATCAAACAACATGTTAAAATAGTAATGGAAGATATATAAAATGGGGAAATAATTGAAAGCACTGGTGATAAATTTGATTACAAAGACAGCGAAAACCCTCCATACAGTAGTACCACCCTGTGCCAACCAGAGTAATCAATGGATGCACAAGCCTTTTGACATCCATTGATTTCTCTGATTGGCACAGGGTGACACTACTGTATGGAGAGTTTTGCCTGTTTAATAACAGTTACGTTCTAGCATAAGAGATGGTGATCATGTAATGTTTATTGGTTTAACACCAATCCTGCCTAATATGATAGTGATGGCTATGGTTGTTAAAGAGCCAAAGACACCAAAATGTATGGGCACTGAACTGATTTCAGATTCATATGACTAAATAAGCTATTGAGCTTAGATTGAAAATATTATTGTGTTTTCAATTTCATTCTCATAGTTTTGTAGTTAAGTAGAGATAAAAGGTGGCTGCTAGAGGGTTGCATTAGATCCTAAGATCTAGGTGCAGTGATGAAGGCCACAAGCCAGAAACTAGTCTGGGGATATTGGATGAGTAGGCACTAGATGGGGATTTTATGACAAGCCTTCTGGCATCCATTGATTACTCTGGTTGGCACAGTGTGGCACTACTGTATGGAGAGTTTTGCCTGTTTAATAACAGTTATGTGCTAGCATAAGAGATGGTGATCATGTGATTACAAAGACAAAGAGAATATAAATTTATAGACTTTTTAGAAGAAAAAAATATAAATCATGAATTCCTATTTTAAGAATAATTCATAGTAAAAATGTTCATGGAAACTACCAAACAAAGGAAAGAGAAATTGGATTATATTTTGACTAATGCAAGATATGATCAAGACTTCAATGTACTTAATAGATTTAAAGTAGTAAGTAGTCATTAGTTAAAGAGCTGTAATGTACGTGTTAACACAAAGTTAAGGACAAAAGATATGATTGATGGTATTCCTAAACATTAAGAAATGCTCCAGTAAATTTTATTTAGAATTTAAAAGTAATTTTAAAATCTTAACAGATTTCAGCGATAATTCAAATGTGAATGAGATCAATTAAAAAATAAATGATATTCTACTAACAATTACCTCACATAACTAAAATTCATCAGTAAATTTTCAATGCAATCATAGTAATGTATGCAAAAAGATGAAATATAGAAATATTCTTAAATGATCTATTTAGAAGAATTGGATATCTGGAGTTCTATAAATTTGCACAGAGAAGAGGTAATGATTACATAAGTAAATATAGAATAAAACTATCAAAAAATATAAAACTACATCATGGTATTGAAAGAAAAGTTGTTTCAGAAATAAGAAAGCATCATTATTTAAAACATGAAGTGAGTGAAAGAATTCTACAAAAAATTAAAAATAATAAAAAATGTAACAGTTTTTAAAATTCCAAATAGATATATAAATAAATCTACAAAGAATAAAAATCATTTTTAACTATAGAATTATTATAAATACTTTAAAAGAAGCAGTAGAAGAAATAGAGAAATTGTTGGCAAAGCTATATACTAGATGATCGAAAGAATGCAATTGTTATATCAATATTTAAAGCATTGAAAAACAAAATATTAAAATTACAGATCTATCAATCTTTTATCATTTTTATACAAGATGTTTAATTCATTTAAAAATGCTGGATTTAAACCAATCAAAAGAACTAGCTGAATTTAAAAATAATTTTAGTACAGTAAATCACATCCAAATATTAAAAGAAGTTATAGAAAGTAACAATGAAAATTAGGATCATTATGCTTTGGAATTTTAGATTATGAAAATATATTTGATGGCATAAGTATTTTAGCTATCACAACTTGTAGATAGTTGTGATCAATGGACTCACATCTAGAGAACACTGATAAAAATTTTAAAAACTTGAAAATATTTTTACAGTTCAATGGTTCACCCTTCTAAAATATGTTAATAGACAGAAACTAATTACTATTTCATGAGAGAGTGGTATAATGTAAAAAATATTGGTCTTAACACAGACATTGGGAATGTAAATTATATGTTCATGTATATTTATATTCAAAGGTATATTCTCTTATTCTTCTCTTTCACTTTCTTTGCATATCTTAATATAATCATATATATATATTTCTTATAACACTTCTTTCATATACACTTCAATGCAAACAAATTTTCTTAAAAACTTCTTTATTTTCCTTACAGTTTCGACTGTTCAGCAGTCTTCATCAGAGCTCTAATCTTCTCTGCTTTAATTAAAAAACAAACTATAAACAAGGATGGTAAATAAAGCATTGTGTAACAGTAGTAAAGTGCATGGATGATTTAGTATTATATGGCATTGAGATCCAAATGTTTAATAGCTCCAGTTCACGTTATGAATGAATATCATTTATTAAAATACATGAAATGATACATAAAATAACCTAGAATTTCTATTCTAATGAGTATTTATGATAACATACATTTATTAAAATACATGAAATGATACATAAAATAACCTAGAATTTCTATTCTAATGAGTATTTATGATAACATAGAGTTTGAAATGATGTGTCAATAAAATAAAAATATAAAAAAAAATACACCATCAATAATTAGATTACATAAAGATTTTAAAAAGATTAACAATAATATAAATAATAGAATGACTGCATCTCTCCCAAAATTATTGCTGCAGTTTTATGGAAAGTATTTTATAGATTTAAACTATAAAAGAAATAAAAATAAAAATGGATTTTATAGTGATATAATTGGTTTCACAAATAATGCTTCAGAACTTCAGAAAATATTACAAAATCTATAAGATAAAAGCAAGAAACTAATAATATTGATAAATACTAAACAGGTTAAAATTATAACGTTCAATAAATTTTGTAAAAAAAGAAAATATTAAAGATTAATAGTAATAAATTAATAGAAGTCAATAATTATAAATACTTTGGTCAGAATATTAATATAATAAATAAAATCAATCATAGAATTAAATTTGAATGTATTTGGTAGAAATAAAAAAAAATATGATTACATGTTTAAAACGTTTTTACATATGAATGTGATATTTGGGCATAATAAAAGAGCTAGTTATGCAGTAACTTCAGACCACAAAGCAACAAATAAAGATATATATATATGTTAGGAATAACAATAAAGGATTGAAGCAATATACAGAGATGAGAAAACAAACAGGTATATTAACATCATTGCAAAAAAAATAAAGATTGTAATGAGGTTGGTCTGGTATGTTTTTTTTTTCTTTCACATGTCAAATACATTGACCAGGAAGTGAACCTGGACCAGGTCTGGTATATTTTAAAGGAGATAACAACGCAACTGAAGTTTTAAACCGTATTCCAAAATATTGTAAAAGACCTAGAAAGAAAACATGTGATATGGATAGATGAAATAAAAATTTCTGAAATGATGTACAGAAACTATGGATCAGAGAAACTAGATTAAACTTGGAGAGATTATTATCCTGTACAGAATTGATAATAGTTAAAAATGATATCAACACACAACATTTAAAAATTAACTCTTGCATAATTTTAAAAAAAGTCAATATAGATAGTCTAATGATGCATACAAATGAAGTCTCATTTTTACTTCTTTATTTAGTATCATAAATGTTTGTTTCTGTACTAAATATCAATAAGTCTGCTCTATTGCTATCATAGATATTAAAAGGTGTGAAGGTTGCCTTGACAGCAGTGAGAAATATTGATTACTATAGTTTACTGTGAATGTTTAGGTGGTTACTGGTTGGAACTTAATTATATATATATTTATGCTTATATAATTTTAAATAACTATCAGACAAAAATAAAAATGTTCTTTCTTTAAGCTTACTGAATATAATATTGGAGTTTAAGTACTGATAAAGTGACCATAAATACCCATGCACACAACAAATTTTGATAGTATTAGCTTTCCAGTGATATATTTAGAGGAAAACTCACAATTAATCCAAGACTATTACTTTCCATTCATCTAATAAAATATTTTTTTTTTTAAAAAAAAATCTTTTAGTTATTTATCAATTTAATAAAACTTTTTTTCTTTGAGAAAATGAGTTTTACTAGGAACATGTATTTGATACTTAAGGTTTTATTTTATGCTTAAGGCTTTATAATTCGTGACTACAAGCATTATCGTATTTTCAGTCATTTGAATGTCTACAAATGCAGCACCTATATATTGAAACAGTCAACCTTAGTTTAAGATCGAGTTTAACTGCTCTACCACAGCCCCCGTTTCATCCTGTTTTTTTTGTTTTGTCATATGTATATAAACTATATGTATATTTATGAGAAGTGTCTATAAAAGTTACAAATATAAATTTTTAATAAAAATTCTTTATTTTGATATTAATGTCACTAGATGTATTTTTTTTCTTTGATTATATATCTTATTTATTTTGTAATTATTTTTCATTATAAAACTACATAAAAATTCGAGATGGAAGATGCAATCGCCGATTGTTCAAGAATAATTAAAGGGGTGGGAACATTACTTTGTTTCATGATTTAAAAGGAATTTTTAAATTAAAGTAAAATTTAAAACAAAGTTAATTGATATTAAGTTAGCTGTTAACATTTTTATCAAATCTATTTCCAATCTGAAAATTGATTTGAATTTATTTTTGGATAGTTATCTTGTGATTGCATCTCTACTAACAATAGAGAAAAAATTTCTGTAAATTAAAGATTAATTAAGAGTTAAGAAGTTTAATTAAAAATATTCTTTGAATAACTCAAAGTTTGTATAAATAGGGCCAAAAATCTATTGTGTCAGAGTTTGGTCAATAGTCGCTAGCCAACACCATGTCTGTTTAATTTTTAGGGGCCTAAGCACCTTCCCCTCTGTCTTTAGCCTGACTCTCCACTGTGTGGAGATGTAGCTCCTATCACTCAAGTTTTCCCATGCCATCAAAGAACCACCGAGGCCAAGAAACATGTTTTAAATCAAAGTGTCACAGAAGATTTATCAGTATTTCATCCCATAAAATCATGAGGTAACAAGCCTATAGTCACTGTCATTGCCTTACCTGAAGTCTAATTCTTAAGTCTTTAAAATTACTGTTTTTTTAGGTTTAATCTTTTTTTTTACTCACTAATCTGCAAGCATGTTAAACTGATAATTATTTCCGTAGTATCGATACTCTATAGCCTAATCTAATCTTATTATAAAACTTTTCATCCAACTCGTGCTTCTTCTTATCCTTATAATTTAGAGCGGTTATGATTTATTTTTAATTATATTTTTCATTTAATTTTATTTGTAAATGCTAATCAAACCCAGTCTTATGAACTTATTCTATATCCTGCTGTGGAATAGAAAGGGGGGGGGGGATTGATGAGTTCTTATTTATTTATTTCTAAATAGTTCGTAAGACTGAGTTTTTCTTGTAAAATGAATATATGCTTTTTTGAAAAAATATATATTTTACCGTAAAATTATACAAAATTTATAAATACTTTGCAATCTGGAGTGGATATTGGTGTCCGTTTGTTTTATTAATTTCCTTATTCATCATCACCGCTAAAAAGACTGGTGAACAAATTCTATTTTGTTGTTCGCACTTTTAAGTGCATGAATTTTAATTTTTTTTATATATTTAAACAAAATAGTATTGATTCAAGAAAGGAGGAGAAATGCACGCTTCATTAATTATAGTTTAACTTCGGATAAATGACTTTATCTTACATGGGTCACTATTTTAACATATCATTACATATTAGTTAAACCATTTAAGGCTTTATTTAGTATTTAATCCAATGTTTTTATAGTCTTATAATAGCATTGCTGGCATATGTCAAATTATTAATAAACCACACGGGGCTTTGATCTGATTCACCTGTACCTCATTCCAAGGAGTCACGATCATCTTCATTCTTCTCCTCCAAGTATATATTTATATACTGCTTTGATTCGCCTGTACCTCATTCCAGGGATTCAAAGCCTTCCATTTTTGTTATTGTTCTTGTTCCTAACAGAAGTCTAAGTCTACTTCTGGAACAAGTCGATCAGTGTAGATAAAGCTCTGTATGGCTCAGCCATGATTTGGCCCATAGAAACTTCCTACCTACCTTTTCTCTTTCAGTACTGCTCTAGCATGAAGCTGGCGTACCACCTTAATAAATAGAATAATATTTTCTTGACCTAAGTTGCCACCCTCTCTCTCACTGACAATGCTAGCATCGCAATTTCTTATAGTTCATTTTTCTTTTAGCCTGTTGACACAATAAATCGTAATGATATGTGATAATAAATTTTTTTCCCTTTAAATATTTTTCGTTGGTGTTTTAGATCCAACTTCTCATGAAATTGTCCTCCCCTTTATTGAAATAATCAATACCTGTATTGATAGAGTTTCACAATATTTTCTAGTTAAATGTTAAAAATGTGTAAAATAAATAAATGTTTTTAAGTATATTTTGATCACAATGTATCCTCATTTTAGTGTTGTAAATAAATTCTATAAATGAAAATAAAATTATGTATCCAATGCCAAGGGCATCCCATTAAAGTTGTCCAAACAGCAAAACTCTATTATTGTCATATCTTTATATGTGTTTTAATGTATAAACGTCTACCAATCACCCAGATAAATCTGTTTTTGTAACACTGAATAAAATCCTATTTTTAAATATACGTTCAGTATTGTAACCACTGCACTAAATTGATATCTATTAGAAAAAATATTGTATAAAGATTGTCAAAAGATTTGTAACCAAAAATAAAGTTTTAAATGCGTGAAGTTGAGTATATATAAAACTCATCTTGAATTTTGTCCAAATAAATACTTATATTTTAAACTTTAATCCAGTTGTTCGAATCTCATTAATATATTTATTTATGTTTTAACTTATATCTCGGTTCACTCAATCTCTCATCATCATCAGCTGAGTTCTCATGCAAAACGATGTAGCACCGGGCCCAGAAATAATTAATTTATGTAGTTTCACCAAAGTGTTAGAGATTTGGGGAATGGGCAAACAGGTTAAGATTCATGATTACTCCTGACCTGTGTATCTCGGGCATGATTGGATTCAGGGTACTTTTGCTTAGATTCTAAATCTTGTTGGATGGACATACATTTTCGACCTGTACACTATATATATATGTATAGATATATATTGTAGCAGTCGATGCCTAGCCTGTGGATTCATACCAATTGAACATGAAGTTATTATCATGCATCAGAATAAGGCATCCTAATAAACTCAATATCAAATTCTAACACAAATGAATTAAAGCTCTTTAACTGAAGTTTTAAATGAGAGAGATCAAATCAAAGCTAGTTATATTCCCTGATCTCTCCCTTACCAAAACTCTATTGCCATGCTAATTGATATCATGAGGTTGGACATAGTATACCTTTGAAAGGCAGAATTTTAACCTTGCCATTATGCACCACTTTTAAAAAGAGAAAACTGTTTCCTGAAAGGATATACAACTACAAAAAAAAAAAAAACATACAAAATAAAAGAAAAGATATCAGCATGTCAACAAACTTAATAATCCCGATAAAGTATGCATAGGCTTTGCTCAGTCAACTCCCTATCTCAGGCAAGTAGTAGATTATGATATAACTGGGAAATTTGTATAATTTTGATGGAGAGAGAAAAATAAAATGAAATGCTTCCAAATGAGTAATTTAAAAAGAACTATTTATTTTCCCCAAATAAACCTATCATCATTTACATACATGAATAAATCATTTTTGATTAACATAAGTATTTAGAAAAAAAAATCAATAAGTAAATTGATTTAATTTCAATACAGAACTCCCCTCCCTATTTTCTTCATTTAAATACCCTTGAATAACATGGTCCGAGTTTCTACCCCCCCCCCCCCACACACACAGGTTAAGTATTTTGATGCGCATATAAATGTATAAACAACAAAGAAAACAATTTCAAAAATATATAAATTTCTTTTAAAAAAAAAAAAAAAAAAAAGGTGTTTATATGTATATCTGTGTTAAAAGCATACAAACAACAATATATATATATATATACACACATATTCACCTATAAGCTTTCCCCAAAATTACTGTGGGAAAATTGTTCAAAGTATTCACCTCAAAATATTTTATAGAGAAATGTAATACAGAGAATGTAACAACAGCTCAAACAAGCTCTTAATTAATAAATACGATAAGAGAAAATATTTAAATCTCTATCCGGAACATTCCTATCTCCAGTCCAATTGATTTCGAGCTTATGGCTCATCTCTGTAAAGAGCTAGAATATTCAGACACTAGATCTAAAATATCAACTCAAAACCCATCACTTATTTCATATGTAATATTTAAGTAGAAACTCTGAGGTTTTCAGACATGAAAATGTCTTTTAATCCAGCTATCTAACTTAAATAGCTGTATGGGACAATAAATTCAGATCTACCACATATTAATAGCCTCAGCATAGCTAAAGCCTTAAAAGGTAATGTAGTGTTTGTAAAAATGGTAGACATTTTTGTGCACTCCAGAAAAACTAGAATTTATTCGTAAGGCTGTTTTTAGATCACGCTCTGATAGCTGAGGAATTTAATTAGTGCATTGACGTGATGGCGATCGACAATTCCTAGAAATATTTGCTGATTACAAATATTTCTAGATAAGAGACGTTACTCTATTGGTCAGTGCATTGATTGATTGTTGCAGTTGTCAGAGAGCGATAGGAACACTGGGTAATAACTAAGCAGTGTAATATAGAGAGTAGTAGAGAGCAGTCACGCAGTAGCAAGTTGCAGACCATGCATTTGGAGAGCATCCGCTTGCAGACCATTCATTGGAGAGCAGTCAGTGCAGACCATTCATGGGAGAGCATCCGTGGCTGAGCTTCGTTGCAGACCAATTCATTTGGAGAGCTTCGTGGCAGACCAATTCGTTGGAGAGCTTCATTAAGAAAGAACAGCGTGGGAATTGTATAACGTTATTTGCTGACTGCACAGTATGACTTGCAGTTATAACCTTGACACAGTCATAAGTGTGGACTTTACAATGGCGCAGTCACATTTGGAACCTGGGAGTAGCGAATACGTTGAACTATAAGTTTAGCCATAGTCGGAGAAACCGAGCGAAAATGACAATCCCAATTAGTAACGTTAACATCGGTGAAAGTTTGGAAATAAAACATTTGTGCAATTAACATCGGAAGCTAACATAATTGGAAAAAAAAGTTTCAGCAGCTGTTAAATCACATATTTCTGAGTGAAATAAGAGGAAAGTAGCAAGAGAAAAACAACACCAAGGAATAGCAACAAGGGTTCTTCTGGAGTGGAGGGAGGAGTGTAGTGTTTGTAAAAATGGTAGACATTTTTGTGCACTCCAGAAAAACTAGAATTTATTCGTAAGGCTGTTTTTAGATCACGCTCTGATAGCTGAGGAATTTAATTAGTGCATTGACGTGATGGCGATCGACAATTCCTAGAAATATTTGCTGATTACAAATATTTCTGGATAAGAGGCGTTACTCTATTGGTCAGTGCATTGATTGATTGTTGCAGTTGTCAGAGAGCGATAGGAACACTGGGTAATAACTAAGCAGTGTAATATAGAGAGCAGTAGAGAGCAGTCACGCAGTAGCAAGTTGCAGACCATGCGTTTGGAGAGCATCCGCTTGCAGACCATTCATTGGAGAGCAGTCGGTGCAGACCATTCATGGGAGAGCATCCGTGGCTGAGCTTCATTGCAGACCAATTCATTGGAGAGCTTCGTTGCAGACCAATTCGTTTGGAGAGCTTCGTGGCAGACCGCTTCGTTAAGAAAGAACAGCGTGGGAATTGTATAACGTTATTTGCTGACCGCACAGTATGACTTGCAGTTATAACCTTGGCACAGTCATAAGTGCGGATATTACAATGGCGCAGTCGCATTTGGAACCTGGGAGTAGCGAATACGTTGAACTATAAGTTTAGCCGTAGACGGAGAAACCGGGCGAAAATGACAATCCCAATTAGTAACGTTAACATCGGTGAAAGTTTGGAAATAAAACATTTGTGCAATTAACATCGGAAGCTAACGTAATTGGAAAAAAAAAAAGTTTCAGCAGCTGTTAAATCACATATTTCTGAGTGAAATAACAGGAAAGTAGCGAGAGAAAAACAACACCAAGGAATAGCAACAAGGGTTTTTCTGGAGTGGAGGGAGGAGTGTAGTGTTTGTAAAAATGGTAGACATTTTTGTGCACTCCAGAAAAACTAGAATTTATTCGTAAGGCTGTTTTTAGATCACGCTCTGATAGCTGAGGAATTTAATTAGTGCATTGACATGATGGCGATCGACAATTCCTAGAAATATTTGCTGATTACAAATATTTCTAGATAAGAGGCGTTACTCTATTGGTCAGTGCATTGATTGATTGTTGCAGTTGTCAGAGAGCGATAGGAACACTGGGTAATAACTAAGCAGTGTAATATAGAGAATAGTAGAGAGCAGTCACGCAGTAGCAAGTTGCAGACCCATGCGTTTGGAGAGCATCCGCTTGCAGACCATTCATTGGAGAGCAGTCGGTGCAGACCATTCATGGGAGAGCATCTGTGGCTGAGCTTCATTGCAGACCAATTCATTGGAGAGCTTCATGGCAGACCAATTCGTTGGAGAGCTTCGTTAAGAAAGAACAGCGTGGAAATTGTATAACGTTATTTGCTGACCGCACAGTATGACTTGCAGTTATAACCTTGGCACAGTCGTAAGTGTGGATATTACAGGTAAAATTATAATAATAAAAAAAGCAAGTCATATATAATGTGACATTACTTTTATAAACATGTACTTACAAAAATATAATACAGAGAGCGTACCAATAGCTCAAACAAGCTCTTAATTGATAAGTGCGGTAAGTGAAACTTCAGAGTTTCTAATTAAATATTATGTATAAAATAAATGCTGGGTTTTGAGTTGATATTTTAGATCTAGTGTCTGAATATTTTAGCTCTTCACTGAGGTGAGCCATAAGCTTGAAAACAATTGTTCTGGAGATAGGAATGTTCCACATAGAGATTTTAAATATTTTCTTTTACCACACTTATCTATTAAGAGCTTGTTTGAGTTATTGGTATGCTCTCTGTATTACATTTTTGTAAATACAAGCTTATAAAAGTAATGTCACTTTATATATGATTTGCTTTTTTTTATTTATAGAGAAACTAGATAAAATGTATTCTGTTTTCCTGAAGGCTTGTGATGATGGTGTTCTAATTGTATTTTTTATATTGTACTATTACTAACAGTTGAATGTATTTGGAATATTTAAATAAAGTTAAATTTTTCTTACGACATTCAATACATGTATTAGATAATGGAAATAGTCCAATATAAAAATATAACTAGATAAAATATATGTATTACAAAAAAAATATAAATATATAAATGAATAAAATTCATGGCATACTGACAATAATAAAATAAATCAACAAATTATACCACCCAGCTTTTTTCTAGTTTCTTTCTATTAACCATTTCGGACTTGAGGACTTCTGAATATGCTATAAAACATGGCAACAAGGTGATGAGGACTTCCTTTCTTTTCAGAAAAATGTAGAGGTGTTCATCATCAGCCGGTGTTGATTGGTACATGGTAGCAGCATAGAAAGAGTAGGGCTGGTATACTAAGATGGGGAGTTTACTTCATCTTTTTTGTACTGACTAATTTAGCATTTTCATTTCTATTCAGGTTTCTACCAATATTTTTCTTCTTTATTACAGCAACAGTGAACTGCTAATTAATTGCAAAATTTTTTGAGGACCTTCATTTGTGGCCAGGTTTAGCTCTTTTCCCTTTTTACCAATTTCTTTACTGTTTGATGGTCAGCATCTTTTTTCTTAAATCTCCAGACAAATTCTCAAATACAACCTCAATAAAACAGCCTCAATAGTCTACAATGAACAAATAACATCAGACAGATAGTTTTCCTAGACCTGTGGTCAAATACTTAAATACCTGAGCACTTCATAGCAGGGACCAGCATAGCATACCAAGAGAATGCAGGAAGACAAGCAAAATATTCCAGAGAAGAGACCAAAGAAAAGAGACCTTCCCAGCCGCTGTTGAACACCTTTTATAGTATTCTCAACACAATACAAATTGAGTATCCCCCCTATCACTATTGCATCAGCCAACTCTAAATTCTTAGCTAATTGCTTGCAACAATTAGTATAGCTTTTTAGACCTATTATTTTAATTATATCTTTAATTTCTATCTCTAATTTTCCACTTAGACGCACTTACTTTATTAAGGAGTTCCATGTACACCAATTTTCTAATTTTTAATATAATGGAAAACCGTTGCAAAAGATTAAAAATAAAAACAACAAATCTAAAATAAAATCACTCTAGATTTTCTCTGCCTATATTGGCATTCAATTACCTTACATTTTTGTTTTTAAGATAAAATACAAAGGACAGGATGACCATTTCAATTCATTAGTGAAAATTTAATTATTCTCTGCTTTGACATTATGGCAAATCATCAAAAATAAGTACTTTTCAAAAAGCAAAAACAATATTACACAAGAGTTTCTATTTATCAAAAATAAGGCAAATACCCCTGAAGAATTTCTATCCAAAAATAGATGAAATTGACAAATTAAAATGAAATATATAAAACATTCCCCCCTTTTTTTCTACACTCTGCAGATAACCCAAAATAAAGAAGCAACACAGATATGGATATGCTTTCTATTAATTTTAATATTAAACAATTGATCAATCATAAATATTATTTGTGCTCAAATATTTCTTTTATATATATATAAAACACAAGCATATACACACACTGCATATATTAACAAATGAATAAAGAAAATTGCAATATAATTTTAAAATTACGAATAGTTGATCACTTTCTAAAAGTCTTTATTTACCAGCATATAGAGAATGTGGTAATATCGGAGTGAAGAAATATATGCACTAAAAGTTTATACTACCTGTTTTTTTACCTGGGATAATGACAAAAATATAAAAGCAATGGTAATAAATGGTTATTCAGCTGGTGCATAGAAATGGGTGACTTCCTATGTATTCAATACAATTAATTTCTCAACTTGGTATTGATTCTCTTCAGAGTAGGTTATGGTTGAAATATTTCAGGAGTGGCTTCCAGTATTGGAAAAATTATTTATTATACCTAATAAAATTATTTATTATATATTCAAGCTACTCCAGCTGCAATTTAGAATTGCATCACACCGGACATTCAGACTTTACTCCCATATGTTCATAGCTGGCGAATACATTGGCTGCTTTCAATACGTTTCCAAAACTTTACAATTTAATAATGCGTGGAGAATTATTTTCTTCAAAGCAGTATCAGATGAACTGTCCTTTCCAAAAAATATATTATTCTCTATATTTCTCTTTTTGTAGACTCATTTTTTCTAGAAAGTTCTTATTCCTTTCTTTTATCCCTCATCACCCACGTGACCACCTGTAATTTGTTTTCAACTTTTTTTTTTCTTTTTACATTCTTTAGATAATAATCTATACAGTTTTAATATTTTTTTCCATTTAAGATCTCTTTTCTCTATTATAATAAAATGAGCTGCATTAGCTCCCATCTTTGAAATCAAATTTATATTTGTTGAATTTCGTTCATTCATACATTCACACAGCAAATATATATATACTCATATTTCAATAAAATACAAGAGCACTTTGTCTTTATTTCAACCCTTTCTCTACCAATTTAAACATCAAATATACTTGAAATAAATAATATAAGAACTATATACATATGCGTGTGTACAAATTTTCTTTTTGTGAAACAGGGTAAAAGACCCAGAAAGAGATTGCATGTGAGATGGATGGATAAAATAAGAAAGTGTGTAGGGGTGATATGGAGAAAAGAAGCTAAAAATTGGAGATGATTGATTGAACTTGGAGAGATCATCCTGCAGTGGATTGATAATGGTTGATGATTTCAGGCTAGTTTACAAAAATGACATTTATGAAGATATCAGTATTCATATAGATATTATTAATTTTAACTAATTTATTAAATATTATTTAGTAATATTTAAATGTACATCTGCACATACTAAGAGGTATTGCTTTATGAAGATAGCAGTATTCATATAAATATTACTAAATAATATTTAATAAATTAGCTAAAATTAATATCATTCTTGTTAACTAGGCTGAAATCATCACCATCATCAACCATTATCCACCCACTGCAGAATGAAGATCTGCTTCTCTTCTCCACATCATCCCTGCACACGTTTTTATTTCATCCATCCATCTCACATGTGGTCTCTTTCTGGGTCTTTTGCAATATCTTGAAATTTAGTTTAAGATTTTAATTGTCCATCTATTATCATCTCTTCTAGCAATATGACCAGCCCAACTCCACTTCAGTCTTTGATTTTTTTCAATGAGGTCAGTAACACTTGTTTGTTCTCTTACCCACATATTGCATTTTCGATCTCTTCTTGTTACTCCCAATATGCATCTCGCCATGCTTCTTGGAGTGGTCTGAAGTCTCTGTATTGCTCTTCTATTAAGGGTCCAAGTCTCAGATCCATAAGTAAGAACTGGTAAAACATATTTATTAAAAATCTTCCTTTTTAATTCTATGATTAATTTCATCCATTATGTTTCCATCTGTATTAATAATCTGACCAAGGTATTTGTAATTGTTTAACTTCTTATAACTCATCATAATCAATCTTTATTTTCATGTTTCGAGAAAATCCATATATATATATTGTGATAGGGCGGCTTCAAACCCTGTTTCACAAAAAGAAAATTTGTACACACGCATATGTATATAGTTCTTACATTATTTATTCGAGTATATTTGATGTTTAAATTGGTAGAGAAAGGGTTGAAATAAAGACGAAGTGTGAAAGGGTGTTTGTGCTCTTGTATTTTATTGAAACACGAGTATATATATATTTGCTGTGTGGATGTATGAATGAACGAAATTCAACAAATATAAATTTGATTTCAAAGATGAAAGCTAATGCAGCTCATTTTATTATAAAAGAGAAAGATCTTAAATGAAAAAAAAAATTAAAACTGCATAGATTATTATCTAAAGCAGTTGTCTTCAACCCTTGGTCCACAGCCCGGTACCGAGCTGCGGAACTTTTCTACTGGTCCGCGCGCTATATAACCAATTTTTATTTATTTTTTCATCTCATTTTTACCCAATTAAAAAGAAAACAGAAGGAAAACAAAATCTAATCAATCATACATAAATTAATTTGTTTTTCTAGTTATCACAGATGTTTATGGGGAGGGGGTAGAATTAAATTTTTTATTACTTTTCTAAAAAAAATTCAAAATTAAAAAAAAAAGTTTTTTATTATACAAACTCCATATATAAAACTTTATCTTATATATTTAACATTGTTGTTTTGATTAGTTATAACAATTATGCTCATCTTTAAGAAAATTTATCTATAGTCTTTTGCTGGTCTGCGAAACCTTATCCTTATTTTTGCTGGTCAACGGAACCTTATCCTTATTTTTACTGGTCTGCAGGTGTGAAAAGGTTGAAGACCACTGATCTAAAGAATGTAAAAAAACAAAAAAATAAAAGTCAAAAACAAATCACAGGTGGTCAATGAAATTTCCTGACCTTCAAAAAAAAAGGTGCTAAAAGCTTTTTGCTTTGTTTAAAGAAAAACAGGACCCCAACAGAACGTGGGTGGTAATGGATAAAAGAAACAGGACCTCACAGAACATGGGTGATAATGGTTAAAAGAAAGGAATAAGAACTTTCTAGAAAAAAAATGAGTCTACAAAAAGAGAAATATAGAGAATATATTTTTTGGAAAGGACAGTTCATCTGATACTGCTTTGAAGAAAATAATTCTCCACATAATATTAAATTGTAAAGTTTTGGAAACGTATTGAAAGCAGCCAATGTATTCACCAGCTATGAACATAGGGGGTAAAGGCTGAACATCCAGTGTGATACAATAATAAATTGTAGCTGGAGTAGCTTGAATCTATAATAATTAATTTTAATAATTTTGCCGATACTGGAAGCTGCTCCTGAAATATTTCAACTGTAACCTACTCGAAGAAAATGTCAAGTCAAGAAATTAATTGTATTGCACAAGTAGGAAGTCACTTATTTCTATGCACCAGCTGAATAACCATTTATTACCATTGCTTTTATATTTTTGTCATTATCCCAGGGACAAACACAGGTAGTATAAACTTTTATTGCATATATTTCTTCACTCCGATATTACTACATTCTCTATATGATGGTAAATAAAGACTTTTACAAAGTGATCAACTATTCATAACTTTAAAATAATATTGCTTTTCTCTTGTAATTTTCTTTATTCATTTGTTAATATACACATTGTGTGTGTGCTTATATATATATATATTTGAGCACAAATAATATTTATGATTTATCAATTGTTTAATATTAAAATTAATAGAAAGCTTATCCATATCTATGTTGCTTCTTTATTTTGGGTTGTCTGCAGAGTGAAGAAAAAAAAGGAGGGGTGTTTTATATATTTCATTTTAATTTGTCCATTTCAGCTATTTTTGGATAGAAATTCTTCATTAAGGAGGGTATTTGCCTTATTTTTGATAAATAGAAGCTCTCATATAATATTCTTTTTGAAAAGTACTTATTTTTGATGATTTGCCATAATTTCAAAGCAGAGAATAATTAATTTGATAAATAGCTAAATATTGATGAAATTCTGTTTTAGTAATTAGAATTTTATAGCATTTTCTTAATGTTTTTTTTTGTAATTGTATTTTCTAAGGAATTGTTGGATTTATTTTTCCTCAGTATTTAGTATATCTTTTGAAAAACTACGCCATCGATTTAATTTGTCCATCTCAGCTATTTTTGGGTAGAAATTCTTCATTGGGAAGGGGTAGGTTTTACATTTGACTTATTTTTGATGATATGCCATAATTTCAAAGCAGAGAATAATTAATTTGAGAAATAAATTCTCTCATGTAATGTTCTTTTTAGTTTATATAACCATTGCTTTGGAATCTGATCATAGATGCATATTTGCAAATGTTAAAAGCTAAATAATTTTATGAAATTCTGTTTTTGTATTTCCCACCTTCCACCATTGTTAATTTTTTAATTTGAATTTTATAGCATTTTGGGCTTTTTTTTTTGTAATTTGTATTTTCGATGGATTTGTTGGATTTATTTTGCCTCAGGCATTTTTATTTGTCAATTTAAGTGAAGAATTCTTCATTCTAGGGGGGTGGGGGTTGTCTTTGGCATATTTTCACCAATTTGTTTTTTTAATTTGAATTTTATAGCATTTTCTTGTTTTTTGTAATTTGTATTATCAATGGATTGGTTGAATTTATTTTGCCTCATGCATTTTTATATGTCGATTTAAGTGAAGAATTCTTCATTCTAGGTGGGAGGGTTTCTGTCTTTGGCATATTTTCACCAATTTGTTTTTTTTAATTTGAATTTTATAGCATTTTCATGTGGGTTTTTTTGTAATGGATTTATTTTGCCTTAGGCCTTTTATTTATCAGATCGCCACGATTTTTTGCATGTTTGCCATAGACATTTTAATTTTCCGTCGATTTCAGCCATTTTTGCATAGAAATTTATCACTTGCAGATTTCTTAGTGGTGCAGCATCATCTGGCGGTCACAGTTTGTGTAACCGAAAACTACAAATTTTTTTCTGCAAAATTTATTATTGTTATAATGTGAAATATTGAAACAGTAAGATTCGTATTTGAATCTTAAGTTTCACCTTTTTTTTATCGTCTCTCACCCACTGCTTTATCCTACCCAAATTTAAACTTTTTTTGGTATCGAATTGTGTGTGTAGAAATATTAAAAATGAATAAATATATGTAAAATCCACCATAAACACACGTTTCGATAACAAATTTAAAGCAATAGATAAAAATAATTAATGTAATTTGTATTTTTTTTAGTATTGAAACGATAACTTTCCAAGCCCCTATCGTTTCACCATCAAACCTAATGACACTCTCATCTGTGCTAAGTTCGAACCTATTTAAATGTTAATAAATTTAAAATTAGTTCATGTCTGTCTAAACAGCATTATATATTTACGTGCGAACCAACGCTATAATTAGATAGGATTAGTAAAATTATAGCATCCTAAAGTTATTTAATATTTCTAAAAATGTTTATTATATTATTTAAGTTAAGAGTAAATTATTAATTTTGTTGTTTAATATTGTAATTTCGTATGTGGATATATAATCTGTGCTATATAGAAGAAAGACATGATTTAAAATATGTAAAAGCCATTATCTAAAAATACTATTAAATGTTTCTTTAAAAATTGTTAAAAGATTTCTTGTTTTAAATATATTTCAGGGAAAAGTTTCTCGAAAATATATTTAAAAGCTATATCAAAATATGTTTGTAAATTATTTTTAATAAATATGTTAAAAATGTTTTCGTTTAAAAAAATGTTAAAAGGTTGTTTTTAAATAGAAAGAGTTTCTATTATATGTAAGATTAAAAATAAAAGCTGGTCAAGTAATTAAAAAGATTTTTGATTGTAAACAAGTGTCATTAACGACCACACCTGGAATTCGTAAAAAGTAAAACTAGTTCAAAATTTACTAATTAAAATCTCCTTAGATAAGATTTAAGTTATTTTAAAATCTAAATTGGACAATTGTTTGCAACGAAAAATCTTAATTATAATAATAGCTTATGGAATGTTTCTAACATAAGTTATCTAAGATCTGGATTATAAATTGAAAAATATTTAATTAAATTCCTGAGTTTAGTGAGTCTTGAGGCGAGAGATTCCGATAAGGAAAACATATAAATACTCTGTATTTTTTTAACAAGAGAGAGAGAGCCATATTGTTAGAGAAAGAGAGCCAGATTGTTAGTGAGAATTGCAGCCAGTCTTCACAATTGTTAAAGTTTAACATGTCCGGCTAAAAGCGGGCATCTTGTTGCTGTTACTCCGCGGGAGAACGGGGTTTCTCTCATCAAAATGCCTAAACCACCATCATGCCGATAGAAGAGACGAGCCTAACATAATGGGAAAGATGATGCCGCCCAGTCAAACTAAACCAAACCAACAGCCAAGAACTTGCAGATAAATCATACCGGTACCGTTTTATTTTTCAAACCGCAGAGCTCTGTGTAATTCTGTGTAAATGTAAATAATATCTATCTAAGTTAGCTAACTTTCTTTTAAGATAATGATAAAGTTAAATGTAACCAAAATTTAAATCCATTTAATTAATATTTTAAATATGTCAATTGCTATCCAAAATTTCATGTTGTTAAAGTTTAAATAATCTGAGTAATTTATATTTTCCTTTCATTTAAAGTACATTATAAGTGTCTAACTTAAAATTATATCACTGCGGTTGTGTCTATATTTCTTTGCTTATTTTATTTTAAATGCTTATTATATTTTATATGCCAATATTTCGAAACAGTGGCACTTAATTTCATCTTTTTAAGAAGATATTATTTGAAAATCTTCGTGTAAATTGTTTATTGCGTCAACTTCTCTGCGCTGTTTCGAAATCCTATATTTTTTATTATTTAAATGATTTATTATGTGAAATGTGGCTCTGTTAATCAACCTTTTAAAAAACTTAACTTGATAAGTTTATTTAAGAATTAAATTTAGCCTTGATCATATAAGTATATTTGACATTTAAATTCTTAAGTCCATAGAAATATACTTTCCCTCCTTAAATATTTATTATCTACAAGTAACTTAATAGATCGAACATGTCAAAGTACAGATGTAATAATATTCCCTTTAGTAGCATAGACATTTATTACCAGGCTACGCAAGAGTTGGTCCCAATTTGATAGAGCTAATATGCTATTAAGTCGTATTTCATAGTATGAAATATACTATTCTTTGCTTGGCGGATGGGATATTATTTTATAAAAATATTCTCGTTTTGCTGCTATACGTAATATACGTATCTCAAGATGGAGCCACGGCGTTGCCAGCACATCTTTTCTTATAGGGTAGAGCAGTTGCGAAGCCTGAGCCAAGGCCAGGTTAGCACGTAAGTCCCCCGCCATTCCTGAACACAAATGTTCCTTTTCACGCAGCATTGCGATCGGTTACAGGGTACCGGCGTTTGTCGCAAGAACCCTGAAGTTATTTCATCCATCCGCAGAGCGACTTTTCCTATTATTGTTTACCTGTGCCATAGCGCATTGGTAAAATCTTATTTCAGCCAACTCTCCCACCTTAACATAACGCTTTCAGCATTCTGAAATTTTCTCTCGAAAGCCATGTTCGATCGATCATTACTTGAGCTGGTTTATGCGCTCGTTATTAAATTATATTGTATATTTTAGGAAATAAATTCATGATCAAAGTTTAATATAATTATTTATATACCAGCCACCAATGTAATAGGATTTGGCTTATCGAGATTTATAGACATAACGTAGTGATTATGTATTAATTGAAAAGCAACTCATAAGATGGGCACATGTTAAACCCATTTATGAAAATTAAATGAAAGTATTTATATAAAGCTATTTTGAATTGTATAAAAATTATTTATATAAAGCTATTTTGAATTGTATATAAAAAGAGAATGTGTTCTCTTATCCACCCAATGTTTGTACATTCGACGCTGAAATGTGTAAAACTGATCAATTTCATGCCAATTGTAAATAAATATATAATTAATTTAATGTATTTCGTTCTCTGTTTCGTTATTGATCTAATTCAATCCAATTCTAATTACTATTTATAGTCTATATATGTGAAAACTATGCATTAAGTTAAATTAAATTAGTGATATTTTAGTCAATTAAGAACCTTTCTTTTAATTATCAGAGTCTCATTGCTTCTCCGTGACCTATGTTGGCCGTGTGGAAAGAGGTATACTACGTGTAATTTCAAGGTGGTCATTCGTAGGGTCTTGAGTCTTGGAATCCTGGCTTACGAGTTGAAGTGTGATCGGACTCGGGATGTCACAGTCCTAGTCTGGTCAGCTTCGGTCTCTTTTGCTTGGATTCTGAATTCTGTTACGCGAATGTACAAACTTGACTGTTACAGTATATAAAAATATATAATTTTAACCATTTATTTTAAATTATAAAGTTTGTTATTTATTGCTTTAAATTTCATTTAATAATAATTTTAGAAATCTGATTGTAATTTAATTAAAAGTAAAAATAATCGTATGTTCCCTTTTGTATTTGAAATTTTAAAAGTAACGGTCAGTGAGAGATAATAGATTAATTAAAAAGAAAAATTCCCTAAAATCTAATTACCAAAAATGTAAATGTAAAATTAAATGTGAACAATAGTAAAGCAGCTTTCTATATAAATTAAACGTATAAGAATGTATTGATTATCCTCGGGGCAAATGATTGAATCCAAAATAAAATATAACAAAAAGTAAAAAGATAACATCAAGAAAAGAGGACATTTTGGACTTTCTCAGAACTTAGAGTTTAACTTTAGCTTTGCTCTCGATCAGTAGAGAGTCTACAGATATATCAATTAATTTACCTGCCACAGTATGGTCGAGTAGAAAGCTCCCAGACTATTCTCTTTCTGGAGATGGCCTATCATACCAAACTTTCCCATTGCCCTCCAGAATACCAACCAAGATCTGCTGCCCAAACAATTAGAAAGCTGCTACTGCTGTTAAATTAAATGAATCATCTAAATGCTGGAAAGAAATGCGACTTCTGAAATCATGAACAATTTGCTACTGAATACTGAACTTGAAAACTTAATATAAACAGGTACCTGTATCCAAATTCTCCTAGAGTACTCTAAATAATCACGCTATAGCTCACTCTATATAACTTGTAAACTGTAACTTGTAAAACTATAATCTGTAAAACTGAATTTAATTAATTCCTTCTGTAAATTTCTTTAATAATCTAGCTTGCCTAATTCTATCTTTCTTGGGTACTTATTTCTAAAATTTACATTTTATCTAATTATAGCATGCTCATAATTTTCTAAGTATAAATCTATGATTGCTTGAAACAGTGGATGCGTGTCAAATCTTCATTAATATTTACTTCCATAAATTATTTAATATTTTCATATAAATTGACATGTATTCAATGCTTCATTTATTGTAATGCAGAGGTCTACTACTTAACAAAAGGCTGACATATTAGTCCTTAATACTCACCTAGCTTACCTATTGTTTTTATATTTTATTAAATTTTAAGTAATAATTCCGTAAATTACATTTCTTTGAGAGTCAAAAACATTCTTTATTAAATGTTGATGATGTAGGGCCGAGTTATAAAATATATTAAATCTTAGCAGAATAGTCTATACATTATACATGTTATATTTTAGAGATGCGATGACCTATTAGAAGCCTTGGATACTCCGGATTCTTTAGGATTTAAATATCCCAGTTGTCCTGCACAAGTGAACCAATAAATGTTCCGTAGGGCTTGACAAACATCATGCAGCCAAAAAGCAATCATGGCATGAACCTTTTGCCCTGGTTATGCGTATGTGACACCTTATCTCTTTGGGCCTACGGCAAACGCCAGCCCATTGTTCTCAACTCATCCATGGCTTTGCAGTTTCAATATACTGCCACCCTTATATCACCTTTCTAGACGTACATGTTTTGCTTATTAACTTTAGTGTTCAATATATAACTCCATCTCTGCATTAGTGACATAATTCACTCTCAAATAAATGTCCGTCCATAGTAATCTATAAATATCTTATTTAATTAAATAAATATATGTCCGCCACTACTATTATAAATCCTAATTTAGACTCTTGCATTGCAAAGATGTAAATCCTGAAGGCATGCTCTTGAAATACTTGCTTGAGAATTTAGGCAGCTGGATTACGTCAGCTATATAAATAAATGTATCTCTTTAATATCTAACAGTATCGGAAAATCCCACTACTGATATTTTAAATCTTACCAAATATTATTAGTTAAATGATTTATTATTAAAATGTTTTAAATAAATAATTTCAAACTATACATCTGCCATTACATCTTTATTTATTCGATACCCATTCCATATAATATTTCCTCGAGTCTGTAAAATATAAATATTAGTGTTATTATTGGCTAACTCGAAATAAAATTCTTGATTCTCTTGCATCTCCCTGATCACCGTGCCTAAAGAGGTATTTACTAATGTAGCATCAGCTGCATTGTTTTGTAGATTGTATTGTGGAACCGATAAACAATGTTCGAACTCAGTACTACAGGTAGCTTCACTATCTAGGTGGTGCTGCAGTTCTGTGTGGTGGTCAAATTCTGCACTATGTTAACAAATCACACATTTCTGACCATTACAATATGTGCATAAATAAATATTAATGTTTGCTTAATTGTTATTTTATTTTCTCTCTCTCTTGTCACTGAATCATCAGTAAATTAGTGTAGTTATTTTTTATGTGTTAAATAAATGTGCAGGACCCTAGTTAAGAGTATGAGTTAATCATGAGCTATTTCAAATGCTGAATTGTGTGCCTGTATTCCAAAGCATGCGACTATGTAACCTATGGTTGGCTGGTGCCTGAGGTTGATCATCAAAGCAAATAAAATGCTTTGGATGGCAGGGGTATAGCCTGGAATAGTCTCAATCTGGTTATAGGTACTGTTGATGGTTCATTTACCAATAGTATTCTACTTCTCTGCTTGAAGAGCTGGTCTTTTCCTGTAAGTATCAATATTAAAACTTATTAAAGTTTAAATCCAAATAATTGCAATATTTAAAACCAGCATGAATAAGCATCTTTTCTTTCAGTGAACCGGGTTCAATATATATATATATATATATAATGACTACTTAGCAAAATAAAAAGAATTACAACTATGATAAATTTTGTTGAAAAGTTTTAATTAAAAATATATTTTCATAATAAAAGTACTTCTGTTCTCATGTGTTTAGTGCATCTGCCTGGAATATTCATGACTTGGTCTTCAAATTTAAATGAATTTTGAATGTTCTCAAACAAAAAACTTCCAAAAAAGTTTAGGATTTTTCTTTCAAGTAACTGGCTTATGATCAGTCAATGAAATATCCAATCATTGGTTATAAAAGTATATCTTAGCTGACATTACCTAGAAAGTAAAACAAAAGAATAAGTATAAAAATCTTCATCCGTTGACTAGCCTGGGGAATTTTTTTTCCTCTTGACTATTACCCTGGTTACATCTACAGTGATTATTTAGGTCCATTTTATCTATAACACTTCCAATATAAGTTTTGTAACTGTACTATGTTAAAATTATCTGTAGATTATTATTACTCTAAAAATGATTCTGTTATTTTTATTTTAAATTTTTTTATAAATCAGATTTTTTTTATGAATAAAAATATGAAAAAAGAAAAAGCATCAGAAGAAAAAGATTAATAATATATTGAGATTGTGCATAAATAGTATTAACATTAAACAAATAATTACACATTCAACACAATCCAATAACTTCATTGTCCAATTCAAGTGACAAATTCGACTACAATAGACTTCTTCAGAATTTTTGGTTATTCCACTTATAAGCAATCAAAAGGGTTAGCTATAGTTGAATTAGAGAATTTAATAAAAATATTGCATTATATTGATAACATAAGAGAGCATTATTTACATTAGAATAATATAATCAATTCAGGAAGGACAATGGGTTTAGGAATGTTTCGAGATATGATTATTTAATAAAAATTAGAATCATCCAAGTCTCACAAAATTGTAAAATATGTTTTATTGACTGTCAATAAAAATTAGAGATAACATTTTTTAGTATATAACATCAATAATTATTGCACATGGTTCTGCAGATACGAATTCACTTTAAAAATTATATTATTTCAATGTGACTAAAAATTTTATAGTAACATTACTTCTTTTGCTTCGAAATGAATTAAGAAGTAGTAAATTTATTTTTATTACTCCAATTCTGCCTTTTGTTTAAGCTTGAGGAATCAATAGATGTCAGGTAATAGTGTTTAAGGAATCCTTACCTGATGATATATTATTTTTATCCGAGATTAGAAAAGTGTCTCACGGATAAAAACTACAAGCTACTAGTCTGAAAATATGAAGAGAACATAGAAAGCATTACCATCTAGCATTTGTTGGTTATTCGAGCTTACACTAGGTGGCAGTATTGAAGTAGAAAAAATGGATTTCCTAATTAAAAGTAATGTGCAAGCAAAGGTCATGTAATGTTTTGTTGGTGTTATTATTAAAAGTTAAATATCATTTCCCCTTTTTTCATTTAATTAAAAAAATGAATGTACAATTTTCTCACTCAATTTCTTGTGATGTGACGATATATGGGATCTTCTTTTCCCAAACCATGTCTCTTTCAAAAAAACATTATTTTTAATCATATTTTTCTCTTTATTATTAAGTAACCTACATAACTGAAAAAGATTAAATTTATTTATATTTTATTTCTTTCCATAGCAATATCTTTTCCTATTCATAATTTTAGTTTTAAGGCCATCTTTATTCTTATCAAATTCCAACAGAAAAAACGTTTTTTTTTAAAAAAAAATAGATTTATTTAATTTAAAGTTATTTTTCATTATTTATATCATGTCTCACTATATTCTGTAGTACTTCCCAAAATCACGTACTATCTGGCCGGCTTTTCACCCTATCAGCACCTTCATTAAAAGGGTCGAGATGCTTTGTAGGAAACTATGCTGGGGGAAGGGGGCCCCTGTCATCAGCTTAAACATTTTACAGAAGCCTAAACCCCTGAATGGACTGGCATTATATGCCATTATGGTTTTCCAAATTCAAAGGACATACAATATTCTGGTTAGGCTATTGAATTCTCATTCTGACATTGAGTGCCCCATTCCCATAGAAAGGGTCGAACCTACCGATAGACCCCCACCCAGACTGAGACTTTGGAACCAACAACAGGTGTTGTATGTCCTGTCATGGATCAAGACCTCCAGCTCCCTATTTCAATCAAAACTTATCTATTGGGACCCATACCAACTAATGTTTGAGAAGAAAACATGTACCCTCATCTTGCTCTCAATTTCTATCTCCAGATTTGCCAAATGGACACAATTCCTCAGACTTGAACCCAAGTATGTGGACTTTCTGCTCAAGATCAACCTTAAGGCCCTTCCCACAGGGTCCTTCTTAGTCCATCATAGAGGTTATAACATCGATACATTGTGCCCAATGTGTGGAAAGCAGGAAAAGACCATGGACCACATTCTGTTCCATTGTGATTCATGGTCTCGTCTCTGAGGCATGACACTAAGGAAAATGTCTGTATCTCACCTGGCTTGTGTAATGATTCCTCTGGCCTTTGAAAAGAGGCTTTTTTCCAAAATATGGCTGGCCTCATTTGTCAACTTCAGGATCTGGACTATACGTTGTAAAATATTGTTTGAAAGTGGGATTGAGCACTATCCCGAAGACCTCCTAATAAATTTCATACAGAAGGCTAGGGAGATTTACAAGAGGACTTGCCCAGACCAGTTGGTGATTCAGATCTGGGAACAACTAAAAATATATTTTAAGACGTTCCATTTCATTCTATGTATGATGCCTCTAATCTTATAATGACTGATTCCTCCCCCGACTGCTGTGATGAAAGGGATGGAACAACCTACCTCCTATCTGAACTGTATCCCTGTTGACCCATTGCAGACAATGCTTGTTATTAGCAGCTCTAACTATTGCCTGTACATCCAATTATGTATCTTGCTCTATAAATCAATAAAATATCTTTTGAAAGTAAACACCCATATGAGAAATTTCCACATTTTCTTTACATAATTTACAAAAAAATTCTGCAAGTTATTCTATTTATAAAAAGTAATCAATAACTAACATATGCTTATTTATTTATATATTCAAAATCTTTCCTTTGTGTGTTTAATGCAGTGGTAGAGCGATTGATTCCAGAATTCAAGATCCATAGATCATGATTCAGCTAACATTACCAACTCTTTTTGAAATCCCAAGAAATAAGCCATTTAATTTTTCAAAGTCTTTATTTTGAATAACAGTTTTCTATCTCTCTGATGCCTTTTATTAATAAAACTATTCTCTAATCTTAATATTTATTACTAAAACAATTAATAATTCTCATAATACATGTACAGCATGAAATGCATCTTGGGGGTTATTTGTCTTTTATTGTATTTTTATTTATATGAAATTTATGAAATAAAAAAGGAGAAATATGGAATTTTTCTAATCTATAAAAAAGATATTATGCATGGGAGAAAGAGAAAGGTAAATAGCCATGTGTGTGTGCAGAAAATTGGATATATTAATCTTTAACTTGGATTAAAGTTTATATCTGTGCTAGAGAGAATCTCTAGTTTAATAAATGATTAGTAATAATCATTACGTGTTTATCAAAAAGTTGATAACATAAAAGTTGTGAGAGGAGTAAATTGACATTTGAAAATAAAAATGAGACAATTTGCTCTACATAAATACTCTTCATGTAATAAAGATATGAGAGATGATGACCTGGCCTAACTGATGAGTGCTAGTTCAGCACAAAATGCATCTTATAGGTTATCTTTTATTGCATCTTTATGTATATGAAATTATTTATGAAATAAAAAAAATGAAGAAATATGGAAGTTCTCTAATCTATAAAAAAAAATAATACATGTACATTTTATACAATTAAATAACATTCAAATATCAGCCTTTCAAACTAATTGTGCATACAATTTTGTGAGTGTTAATAATAATAAATAAATACTTTCTCTCCAATACAAGATATAGTATTTATGACGTTTAGTAAATTCTAGACAATTTCATCGACGTCATTCATTCAGCCATTGTATACAGTAATTTAAAGTGAGTGGTCCATCCTCATGCTTTCCTTGCCAGTACTTCAGATTTGCTCATATATAAGCATTTGAGTCGTAGGAATAAGTGGATTCATTTTATTCCTGCATAAATACTATATCTTGTATTGGAGAGAAAGTATTTATTTATTATTATTAACACTCGCAAAAGCATATGCACAATTAGCTTGAAAGGCTGATATTTGAATGTAATACAATTGTAAACATACGCTATATAAAATAAATGCTTATTTACAATTAAATAACATAAAATCTTTCACCAATTTTTTAGTATATCTTAATATAAACTGCTCGACATTATCTGAAAAGCTTATTTAGAGCTATTAACATGCTCATTATATTACACCTTTAATTTGCATCATGTAAAAACTTAATTAACTCTTCTTAAATCACTTCGCTTGCAGTCCAAATATCTACACCAAAGCATGATTCCCTATTCCTCTCTATAATATCTAACATTCTTTTACAAAAACATTCTTATATGTTTCACTTGGTAAATGATTCCTTAATCATCCATTTTTTCCCCTTCACTTATCAACTTAATTTTCCAATCATTTTCTTGATTATTTAAAATTATTTCTAATTGTATTGTTTATTTCCATATCTTCTCTATTTTCTACACATAAGAACACACCATCAGCATTAAAAAAAATAGTAAAACATAAAACCCTTATCAATTATTAAAAGTAGTTTGACACTTCTTTCCAATCTTCTAATATCAATGCCATTTTTGTAAATATAATAAAAACAATATTTAATACATAGGATAACTTTGTGTTAACCTGGGACTAATTTTTACTCAAACTGACTCTATACTTCTTAAATAATAAGAATAATAGATATTTTCATATTTTTAAATTCATTGACAAATGCCACATGCCAGAAACTAGTCTGGGAATATTGGATGAGTATGCGCTAGATGGGGATTTTATGCACAAGCCTTCAGGCGTCCATTGATTAGTTTAGCATGCTGGGTGTGGCAAAATGTATAGTGAGTTTGTCTGTTTTAACAACAGTTATACACAAGCATAAGAGGTGGTGGTCATGTGATGTTTACAGGCTAAATTTTTAAATTCACTAATGTTCCATCAATTACCATATTTAACAAAGCAATTTACAATCTATTTCTATTTATTCTCTCATAAGCATTCTTTTTTTATTTATAATAGCCATACCCAAATGTTTCCTCTTATTTCAGTTTGTTGTGAAATTATAAATAAACTATCATCTATATACAAATCAGTCTAAATATTCACTTTGCATTTTTACTAATATGTTATTTTTTTCATCTTTGGGTAACAACCTTGTTCTAGTATTTTGCCAACCATCTGAAACTATTGTCCCTGATATTAAAACATTCTGATAAACTATTTAAATCTTAGAGCCTAGATTATCAACATCTCTTCTGACCATCCAACCAAATTTCTTGACTTTAAACTTTTAAATTTTTTATAGTTCTTTAGTTAATTCATTCTCCATAAATGTAATATTTCCAATATATATATATTTAAGTTATTTTCTCATTTTCATTGTTTGGGTGTAACTTTTTTATTATTATATTCAATACATATTTGCTTGAAAATATCTGTACATATAAATTATCTTTCAACATTATCAAATAGTAAAATTTCTTTCTATATTATATTGCGATTATTTGTATATTTCCATTTTTTTTTAACTTTCTTCAGTTTTTTAACATTCTTCAATTACTGAATTTTCCTATTTATTTATTTTCCTTATGTTTTACAACATGTTTACATTCTCTATATATTTTCTTCCTCTCTTTTACATTTTTGATAATTAATATTGAAGCTGGAAATATAGTACATATTCTGCTTCACCTAGTGCCAATGTCATCAGCACTAGTATGGGTTTAAACTCAATCTTGTATATTAACTGACACCCATCTCATTATAGGTGGTAGTATATTTATAATCAATATTATATTTTATCTAATTTATATTTCATTAATTTATATTTTATGATTAAAACTAACCTTTTTATAATAGTTTATTTATTTTATATTTGTAAAAATGTATATTGTGTTTATTTTATTAAATTGAATTAATTGAATCCTAGATATCTATAAAATGTTGAAAATATTTTAAATTCTTTTATTAAAGTTCATTTTTCTTCAGTTAATCAGTTGGTAACATTTTATATTTATCTTTTGATAAATGTACATTAAAGGATCAATTATGTAAACAATCTAATATTTGTAAGGAATATTTTGTAAATTTGTATTTACGTTTTATATCAAATATCAGATTTGGAAGTCATCATATTATTTATAGAATGTAGCAAATTCCTAAAAATTTTGTGAATAAAATTTACATTTTCTCTAATCTAAACCTTAATTAAATAGGCTTTGTTAATACGATGACTGATAAACTTAATCATGCTTGTTACTGTTTTCTTTTAATTAGCAAAATGAACCCTTGGGGCATGTTTAATGCCAGATTGTAGATTTCCCACCCAGGCAGACACTGACCACAGAGAAAGTCACCAGCAAATGTCATGTAGATTGAATCCTATAGATAAGGCCAGATCAGTTAAATAGTAAAAAATTTTGATAAGAGATTATTGAAGAACAGTTCACTGAAGAGAGATTTATAGTACATTGTGCCTAAAGAATGAGGGAATAAAAAGATCAGCCATTTGCTTTTTGGAGCTCTGTTCCACCAGCTCATCACAATGCCATTCCAGTGCTCTCAACACCTAGCCCGAGACTGTACTGTGTCAAGGAAGCCTGCTAAATGACCTGATTTTATAACTGCCTGTTTCTACTGATTGGTTCTGAGGTAACCTCCAATTTGCCGCAAGCCTCTGATTCTAGCTTACTTTGTTTTCTAAATCTGTAATGTTTATACAACAATGTTAAAATGCATCTTTTAAAATTTTTCTCTTAAATTTAAAATTATCAATTTTTATAAAAATCTCACATTACTTTGAAGTGGCAAATTTCTTATTTTTTGCTGGTTTATTTATAATATTGACTTACAGAAACTGCCAAGTATAAAACTCAATGAGCAACTAACTTTAAACCCTCTCCTGCTTATTTTCTCCAATTACAAATCATTTCAGGAGACTTATTTCCATTAAATTAATTAATAGAGAAAGCTCATTTAGTTTTGTACCTCTTATATTACAAATTTGTTTTAAATGATTAAAATTATTTTAAAAGTTAGGTATCTTATTATTATCTCCAACTTAAAAGTGCCCTCGTAATTATCTCGGAGAGAATAATTTATTTTATTAAATCAGTTAAGTAAAATCTATTACAATTTCTGTAAAACAAATAACTTAAAAAAGAATCACTTAAAGCACCGCTATCATAGTATTTTCATATCAACTATTAACAATATATATTTCATACATGTATATTTTCATTTGTATCAGTAAAATCGTAAAATTGTGATGTCTAATTTATTATGATATATGTTATCAAACTTCACCAGAAGTGAGTTTGATATTCAATGCCCGGTCTGTCTATGTTAATTAAAAGACTGACTGATTTTGTAATCTTCAATGAACTAATCGATAACTCACTAATAAATGAAATATTTGGAAAGTGTGGAAAACAATATTTTAGTTTTATTTCTTGCCTTTCCTTTTATATTGTACTTTATGATCCATTCTTTAATGGCCCAAAGTTTCTGGGGACATTCTATTAAGTCAGGGAGCCGATTATTTTACTCAGAAATTAATTTATGATCATTAGTGATCCACTATCTATATATATATATGTCTAAGGCATTATGTATTTTGTAGTTACAACCATTCATTTATTATTATTGTTCTTGCTTTGCTAATTACCTCTTAGGACCTTCGGAATTTTAAATATGACCAGTCCAATCTTTTACTTTCCCTTAAAGTAGATATATTTGCTAATAAGGGATCCTTTGTCAGGCATTGCCATTAAAATGTGTATGGGAAGTCCAGCACATCAAATCTATTATTATTACTCAGAGACATGTTTTGGCTGGAGGGCCAACATTTCTCTCATCATCTACCTGTATATACCAGGGATTTCTTTTTAGCAAAGGCACCCAGAAGATCGTAACAGATCTCACCATTCTTTGTTGTAATCTATAATATCATACTGCCTTTTTCATTCTATATATATATTTATTTACAAACGTGAAATGATCTCTGCCATGATGGCACATCCTTCACAAAACAATCACGTTAATTATTAAATCTGATTATCTAATTTAAAATGAACTATTTTGCTTTCCACTCATTATAGACAACTCATTTAAATGTAATAGTGTTTTAAATACACATTGCTCATGTCTTGTTATATATATAGATTTATTTGTAATCTCTTAAAGAGGGCTAATGATATTTTATTGCTGATTAGTTCTTGGCAGACCAATTAACAAATTTTACATTGTTATCAAAGCCGCATCAAAACGAATTCAAGAAATATAATAATCTAGTTGTATAAACAAAAACTCAACTTATTTTGTATAACAATAACTCAATTTCTTAATAAATTCCTGTAATATTATTATTTTAAATAAGCTTAGTTTGTCATCACTCCGAATCTCTAATATTAATTACCCTAGTTATTTATATTTCTTTGAGTTTTCTTTGTAATGTTGCTATAAAGAATTATAATTGTTATGGTTCAAACCATTAGTAATCGATATCAAATCACATCTGTACCATTCTGCAATCGTCAAAAATCATTAATTTCTCATATAAACCCTTTATTATTTTGAGTCTCTTTGTGAACCATGATCTCCAGCTAGGACGGAATAAAACCAAGCACTTCTAGTGTCATCACAAACATCCATTAGTCAGAGAGGCAATAGTCAGGCAAATAGGTTAGGATTCACCCTTGCCCTGACATCTGCATCTTGTGCATGGTTGGATTCAAGATACTTTTGCTTGGATTATTGGTCTTGTTGAATGAATTCACAATTTTGACCAGGACAATATTTACTAAGGCAATAAACCTTAAGAGTGTGCGCTTGAAAATGCAAAGGTAGGGACCTTTACAGGTCTTAACCACAAGCTTATGCTTTGGAAGAAAAGAGGGGAACCCTTCTTTATTTCAACCTACTTTCTATATACATAGTTGAAGCTGAAGTGGTTAAATCTGAGTTTTATATAACATTTAATCTTATGGATAGTTTTATCCAAAAATGTATTTAATACTTTTTCTATTGTGTAATGCCAATCTTAATACCATATTAAAAAAAAAATTCCATTTTTCCCAAAGTTGATAAAAGAAACTATATTCATTGTACCACATTGCAGCAAGTAAGGAGAAAATAGCCACAAGATAATTTGGATATAACTTATTTAACAGACAAACACCAAATTACATGTTGACTGCTTATGAATGAATTTATCAAAGGATATAGCTTCTTGATTAAATTCAGATCAAACAAAGTTATAAACTTAAATAGGAGTATAACAAGATTAAGAATTTTTTATTATAAAATCAGAAATTTCTGTGCATAGAATACCATAAACTTTTAGTCCAATCTTTATGTTGACTGCAGTGCCATTAAAATTAAATATCATATTTTAAGTTTGGCTTGATAGTTTGTTTTTCCTCTATCTAGAATCTGTTTTTATTTTTCAAAACATTAATATTAAAAATAAATTTTACATCACATATTTAAATAATTTATTATATACAAATCCAAATTTATATATATCACAACTTTCTTATAAAAAACAAAAAACAAATATAAACATTTTTTTTTTCAAAATATAAAATTGTATATATATATAAATTAACATTTTAAAATATATATATTTTAAACTTGAAATAAATTTACATTTTCTAAATATTTGTTTGCAATCTGCGATTGTGAATTAATCAATAAAAACAATCAAAAGCAAAATTTTATAAAAGTGTAAATAATATATACATTTTTAAAATCTATTATAAGGCCATAATGGTGATATAAAAATATGTGTAATTGCATATACAACTGTATATGTAAACAAAATCTCAAAAACAATAAATATAATCTTAATTCATTTTCTATGCAGAGCACCTTCTTCAAAAGAAAACACTAGTTCAAAAATAACTTTCTGCTTTCTTTCTTTTTCATGTGTCAAAGCATCTGCCTGAAAGCGAACCCGCACGACAACTGCTTGTAAGGCGGCTGTGCTGACCACTCGGCCACCTACGTTTGACATAACTTTCTGCTTTTGAGAAAGACATTCTGCACCTAAACCATTTAATGTTATTGATATTTTTCCATAAAAGATAAAAGAATAGAATAGCATCTAGATTATAACATTTCAGTGATAGAGTTTCCCCAGTTTATTATATAGAATGTGTACTATATTAAATATTTTATTTGATTTATAAGGCAAAAACATAATGCATTCTCAATACCTAAATTTAAATAATTTTTATAATAAATGGCCCATGTGTAGAAAGAAATGCATAAAAATACTTAACAATGTAAAAATAAAAAAATTAATAATAGAAAAGCCCTATCATTTTTAAATCACAAATATCTATTTCACAAATAGAATGTAAAATAAAGTCTAATTTCTTCAGAAGAAATTATTTTTATACACAATAAAAAAAAAAAGTTCTTGCAAAAATGAGCTTATGAATATGTCAGAGCCAAAAACTCATCACGTCTTTTGAAGTATTCATCAAGTCGAATCTTAGCATAACTGAAATAAATAAGTATTACATTAAGTAGTGTAAATTACTTTTAAATTAACAGAAATAATTCATATTACATCAATCCATTTTAAAACTATCTACATTAAAATGATTTTCAATTCTACATTCCTCACTGATAAAATCCAATAACCAGAATCTAGTTTGAGGATCTCATTAGTATTGACTGGTGTCTATTTTTTTTGTATATGATGACATAAAATAGTGACAATCATTCCAATATAGATGATTCTAGAATGAAGTGTAATGAGAATTATTACTATTAATATATAAAAAGATATACAGAAATATGCAATTCATATATCTATAATTATATAGATTATTTAATATGCAAATCTATAATTTAAATAATAATACAAACCCGAAAAATTAAAAAAATTGATTGACCATCAGCTGTGACATAATTTGCATTTCACTCCAAAAAACCAGATCTATTTTACAGATGATGTATACATAATATTTACACATATATATTGTGCCATTACAATTTAGTCACTAGCTAAATTTATAGTAATGTGCATGTGAGGAAATGTAAAACCAAAAATCATCATCACATTTTTATATAACCATAAAAGAAGCTGTAGGGCATCCAAGTTCAAACCCTACCAGATCAAAATTTTAAACGCTTTAGACAGAGAGTGGGACAGCAATTATATGCTTTACTTGTTTGTGTGTTAATAAATCTCAAAAAGAGCAGCACACACATTTAATATTTAAATTTTCTGTTAAAAAGCAAAGTTATAACGCATACGTATAGGCAGTGTATGTGTAAGCTATTTAATTGTTTTATATTTCAAATATTCAACATTTTAACTTTCTTTAAAACTAACCTATGCTTGATCAATTCTAATATCTTATTCTATGCTTCTATTTTGCTTTTCTATAATTGTAATTGGGATTTAAAAGTTACAGATTTAATTAAATAATAGGGTTATAATTACTAAGCTAGCAATTATATTATTTAATGTTAGTTTATGAATGATTTGAAATAATGAAGTATGTGTGTACATTACATACAGAAATTTACATTTATTAAATATTGAAAGAAAAGGAAGGGTTAAATCTGTCAAATTATTTTTTTGTACAATTTTATGTTAAAAGAGGAAATCTATTGAATCAGATATCTATTTTTGTAAATGATTGTTTGTCACTTTGGGAGCTTAATCTGGGTGGGAACTCTAATTTTGAAATTGTCTTATCTTAAGATCTAAAGAAGGAAGCTCAAAAATTTGAAATGTTACCTAGGTGTAAAAAAAAAGGATTAAGTCTATTTTTTTTTTTAAAACAAAATTGTCTGGAAAAAGGATTAAACTTTTCAGTTGAAAAATAATTTAGTTGAAAATAAATTAGAGATCTAATTAAAACAAATTTGTCCAAAAATAGCAAGTGATGCTATCTCTGATTGGTTAAGTTAGCTAAAAAATTGGATATAAAAAGGTGTCTGGAAAAATCAGTTGAATTATTATTATTGTGATTATGATTCAGATTATTAGACTATTAAATTGAAGGTTGAAAATATAAGAAATGACAGAGTAGAAAAATTATATGTATGTCCCATCTTTACCTGACCATCTGGAAAGCTGCACATCATATAGGAAAGAAAAGATGTTTTGTCTAAAATAATATTCTACACCTTTCAACTGACCAGAGAAATAAGATGTTTTAATAGAAGGAAGAAAGCATTCACCCGCATTCGATGAAAGATGAATTAATCTACCGATAAATATTAATCATCAAGTCCAATTAATTGTTCCAGCAACTGAGTTTAAATCCAGGAAATTTATAATGTGAAAACAACTGCTGTATTTCATTCACTGAAAGAATAATGCTTGACAGGAAGAGAAGAAAAATTGATAATGATTTCCAAATTATCCACTAAAGCAAATAACCTCAATAGGATCCTCATCATCAAATAATTATATACTTCAAGAAAGTGATTGTTCCAAAGAACACGGAAATTGTTGCTGCCAAGTATAGACAGTATACAAGACAAGTGAACCCTTGGATCGGTAATATGACTTTTATATCTATTTTCTTTATGCAATCAGAGTATTAATAAAAATTTAGTAATAAAGTGACATATTTTATTTAAAGAACTTTTAAAGACAATTCAGATCGATGGAAACCAAGAATGTCTTAATAATAATAGCTTTGAACTACATAAATGATTGTGAATGTATCAAAACTTATTTGTTTATTAATTTTATAGTTATGAAATATTAATGTGTAAAACAATTTTTTTTATGGTATTATGATTTTAGTTTTAACTAATATATTATTATTATTTTGGGATAAAACACGCACATACATAGTAATATTTTATATGTGTATAATTGCGAGTGAATGTGAAATAATAGGTGGTGTTAAAATATTAAATTATTTTGTCTTGAGAAAGTATAGATTTCAGCGCTTAGAAGGGAGGGGGAGATAATGATTTAAAACTCTTTTCTAAGAACTTGATTTTTCTAATTTCTATTAACATTTTTTTTTAACATTCTACTTACATGTTAGATTTATAAAGTATGTGTGCTAATGAGCGGATAATTTTTTTTTTCTTGAAATACTTTTCTCATGGAGTGAAAATCATGGTCAATGTGACATCCAGCTTAATACAATATACATTTAAAGGGAAAGGGGGAAGAACTTGAAATTAATCTGAGGATTGCTATATAATCAATTATTATTATTCTTATTCATATCAATTTTCATGTTTATCTAGAAATTTTTATGTATATGTTAGAAATGCAGTAATAAATATTAGTTTGTTTTATTAAACGAGGCGTATATATTTCATTAAGTGTAGTCTTTGTTAACTGTGATCATTCATCATCATCAGTGGTTGAATATCAGTTATTTAAGATATAAGTAAATATGCTAAAATTAAGCAATAATTATGAATTTCTTTATAAAAATTAGTTTTATGTTTAGGCTTAGTCCTAGAGCTGTAGTTGAAACCCTTGTCATTATCGTTATTATTATCATCATCATCATCGTCATCAACATTTTAATTAATGAGCTGTTTAAATGTTTACAGGCTATAAATAAATATTAATTTCATATTATTTAGTGATTTCTTAGTATTATTATAACCACATCCCGTCATCTATTTCATGCAAGGATGAGTGAATTGCCATCCTAAATTAGTTATATATAATCTGAGCTAGTAAACTTATAAAAATAGTGAAACACATTTGTTATGTTAAGATCTGAGAAATGATTTATGTCTAATGAACTCCACTGTGGTTTAAAGATGTTTTACTTTTACCTAAATATTAGTGCATATAGTGATATGGCTCAAAAAGCAAAATCTCCCATTTTTACTAGAAATAAAGTACCAAAAAAAGGGGATTTAAACCCGGTACATGTGAAAGGTTATTAGATATAACTGTATCTAGATTCAGATAATCTAGTGGCGCCCTGCTAGACCATATTCACTTAGTATTTGTTTAAACATGCACTTAACATCAAACCAAGAAATGAAAGTGGATAAGATCTACTGTCTGTATACCTGAGTTATAATACTTGTTATTAATAATTTGCTTATAATTATTGATAGTGGGATATCTTGAGAAATCCAACGTTATTTTAAATATTATGATCTTACATATATTGTAGACAACTCAGATATGGTAATAGTTATTTGAACCATCTTTAATTTTGTTACAATATATATATATATACACACACGCACAAACACAATAATGATCAAAACAATTTATTATTCAATTAAGTTTAGTATATTAATATGTATACACGTGAATCTTTCCACACTAATCAATTCATCCCATTACATTTAACTACTCAATGTGACATAAGATTATTTTCATATTTTCTCATTATCTTAAGATATCCATATGTGAATAAACATATAAATAAAAATATATCATGCATTCTTCATAGTATTTCATTAAAATTAGATTGCATATATTTCTTTATAGTATTTTTCATTTTTTCTCAAGTACACTTCTATTATATGCAGCACCCAATATGAGGTTAGATATATAAAAACATTGGTTGATTATTCTTTATTTAAATACAATATTTTTTTCTTCCCCTGTTGTTATATATATATATATATGATCACTAGATGGAAATTACCAATAGCTCTAAACAAGCTTTATTTTTATTTTTATTTTTTTACTATATGGTGAAACTGAGCTAAATTCAGACCCATATAGCTATCTGGTTTGCAAAGCTGGATTTGAAGAAATTTACGTGTCTGAAAAGTTCAGACTTTCAAATTGATAAAAACATGTTTTATAAGTGCTGACTTTTGAATTAGCATTTTAGATCTAGTTTCTAGAGTCCCAGCCTCCACTGAGGTGAGTCATAAGCTTGAAACCAATTGGTCTGGAAGTAGGGATTTAACGATAGAGATTTTGAATTTTTTCTCTTTCAGCACTTATAAAAATAAGCTTGTTTAGAGCTATTGGTAAGTTCCATCTAGTGATCATTTAAATGCAAGCTTAAAGGCAAGTTACGAAATTTATAACTTGTTTTTATTAATTATATATATACACACATATATATTTATAAATGGCTTGAACTCAAACTTTCAAACTCCCACAGCTATATAATCATATAAAACAGAAATACATTCGTGTTGAACCAGCACTGACCAGTTAGTCCACATCTCCATCTCCCACACATATATACAATAACTGCTCAGTTTATATTAAGATAGAAAATCTTTAAACTTCAATGGATAAGCTTCAATCCTCTGATTGAATAGCTGTAGGAGTTTGAAAATTTGAGTTCAAGTCTCTTATAATAGCATTAAGTTTACTATAGGCAATATACATGTATTTTATATATATATATATAAATAGTTTTTGGGCTGAACCGTGTCCGCAATTATCAAAAGTTAACCTTGATAATGGCGGATGCTAGTCCATTGAAATATCGGTATGAAATGGAAAATAATACATAGTTCAGCCCAAAAACTATTTATTTACCTACATCATACAACCGTGAAAACATTATATATATATATATATCTTTTTTTGCATGTATTTTATGTCTTAAGAGGCCATCATATCATTAAACAATTTGATTAAAATGTCTTCCAGTTTTAACAAATGAGTGAGCCAATTAATGAATAAGTTTACACACGTTATCTACACAAGTATAAATACAGTGAATCCAAGTACAGAAAGAAGTTATATAAATGATGAATAAATATAGGTTGAACAGTTCTACCATGATTAATACATTGGATCAACAAAATATAGACCCAGGATATAGTAATATTCTGAAGAATATTTATCAAAAGGGGGTAATAACAATGATTAGATTACATAATAATACTAAGTTTAACATCGAGAAGAGTGTATTACAGGGTGATCCCATATCTCCAAAACTTTTTGTAGCAATTTTACAAAAAGGATTTTGTGGATTAATATAGGAAACTAAGATAGTAAAAGTAAATGGAGATTATTCAAGTCATCAGATTTTTCAGATGATGTAGTTGTTTTTGCAAAAAATGCTTTAGAACTTGAGAAAATGTTACAAGAGTTATGAAATGAAAGTAAGAACTAAAGAAAAATTCTAAAAAGACTAAAATAATATTCAATGAATTTTTAAAAGAAGAAAATAAAGATTAATAATAATGAACTGAAAGAAGTTAAATGATTACAAATATCTTGGACAGATTATTAATACAGATGAAAGCATAATGGATGAAATTACCCATAAAATTAAATTTGGATGGAGTGTTTTTGATAAAAATAACTTAATATTAAAAGAAATATGTCTATGTATTTGAAAAGAAAGGTTTTTAATAAATGTGTTTCACCAGTTCTTATTCATGGTTCTGAGACTTGGACACTTAACAGAGGAGCAATATAAAGACTGCAGACAATTCAATTAAGTATAAAATGATATATCTTAGGAGTAACAAGAAGGAATTGAAAATGAAATACATAGGTGAGAGAACCAACAGATTTTGCTGATATTATTGAATCAATTAAAAAATGGAAATAGAGCTGGGTTGGACATATTTCTAGAAGCGATGATAATAAAGGAACAATTGAAAATCTTAAACTGGATCCCAATAGATTATAAAAGATGTAGAAAGAAATCACACGTGAAATGAATTGGTGAAATAAGAAAGTTTGCTGATGTGATGAGGAGAAGGGATCCTAGAGATTGGAAAAATGCAAAAAATTTGGAGAAACTTCATTCTGCATTGGATCGATAATGTTTGAAAATGATGTTGACGATAATGATACATACACACACACACACAAGCAAGACTTAACTATATATTATTAAAAAAAAAAATGTAAATAAACAAAAAATAGTAAAAATCATAAATTTTACAATATGGCCATAGCTATTTTTCATCTCTGCATGTCATCCTATTTCACGCTTATTAAAAACATTTCTTAAGGGTTATGTTGAAAGAATATAAACTTTATTCTTCAGTTTTTTCCTTCCAAAATATTGATGAGGTACAGTATTTCATATAATAAAATGTTTTTAAGCTTAAATCTGGAAACTTTATGAAATATTAAAAAAAAATTATAAAGTATTTTTCTTAGTAATAAAACAAAAGCTTGTATGCAGAAATTATTGAAAAATCTGAAATGGCTGACTGCAAGGAAGAGAGATTATATAAATTCTAAAATCAATACAAACTTAAAAACATTAAAACAAGTGAAGAGGTCATGTCTACTGATAACAAGACTGCTACTACAAACGAGAAAAAATAGAAAAAAAAAAAAAGGAATATCATCCAAAGCATGTTTATTATTGATGGTTCTGATGTGTCAATGGTTTGAAAAACTTAAAATCTGAATTTTGGTGTTCATTTTATTTATTAAAAAAATAAACATACAAAACAATAAGTTTTTTTGAAAAATTTAGTGCATACACAATGTAAATATATATATGCTTTATCAACTTATTGTTAAAAACTACATTATCATTATTGAGTTTTTAATATTTTGTTATATTATAATCTTAATTTATTTATGCATACTATCTACATACAAAACATGTTTATATATGTACCATGCACTTTCAATACAGTAAACAATCTGTATTCTTATAGTCAAAGTTTATCAACAAAACATGACATTATCTATGATATACAAAATATATGAAGAATGCTTGGAACAATATATAGTTGCTGCTTTCATGGAGAGATCTATAATCCCAATTGTGTTGGTGCCAAAAATTAATCACACAAAAAACTCTTATATATCTCAGCAAGTTTATTTCTCTATGTTGAAAAATATTAATAAAATGATAAAAAAAAAAAAACAATAATAGAATAACAATAATTATTCCTCAACTTTGGGACAAATATTAGAACAAGTTTGGTGTGGGAATACTTCATTCTCATGCTCTGCAAATTTTTATTACAACCATTAATTCAGAGTTGCATTAACTCATATTTTAAAATCTATGCTTGAATACCCTTAACTAAAACAGACAAAACTCTCTATATGTATTGTCACTCAATGCAAGCCAGAGTAATCAATAGATGCCAGAAGGCTTGTGCATAAAATCCCCATCTAGGGCCTACTCATCCAATATCCCCAGACTAGTTTCTGGCTTGTGCCCTTCATCAGTGAGAAACTAGTCTGGGGATACTGGACGAGTAGGCACTAGATGGGAATTTTATGTACAAGCCTTCTGGCATCCATTGATTACTCTGGCTTGCATTGAGTGGCAATACATATAGAGTTTTGCCTGTTTTAATAACAGTTATAAGCAAGCATAGGAAATGGTGATCATGCGATGTTTATTGGCTTAATATCCTTAACTGTAGTTGTTATCCATTAAGACCATTACAGTTTAGTTCTCATTCACTTCAGTCTGTCATTTATTAAACTGACAATTTCATTTTAAAGTCTTTAAATTATAAATACTACTTTAACTTATTATTGTTATGAAAACAGGCAAAACTCTCCATACGGTATTGCCACTCAGTGCAAGCCAGAAGCACTGAGTGACAATACTGTATGGAGAGTTTTGCCTGTTTTAATAACAGTTATAAGCAAGCATAAGAAATGGTGATCATGTGATGTTTATTGTTATAAACTTAATGTTTCCTTCAATTTACATGCTATCTCGCTATTCTGACACTTTCTTGCCCCTCTGATATATTCAGTTCATCTTTTTATTAGTTATACTAATTAGCATAACTTGTATTCATTTTCTCTTATAAAGAAATTTTCTAGAGTACTTAGCTTTTTGAGTAATCAATAACAAAGTACTGTCTGCACACATTTTAACAAACCTAAAAATACCTTTATTTACATTATCATATATACATGTGAAGACAATCCAATAGCCAATATCACAGTTTTAATATAAGTGGAATTCCAAATTGTAATAGTGCCTTGATAAAAGATTGCTCATATTCTACTAATTTGTTTAAGCATGAAAGCTGTGATAATATAATAAATATATAACAAATTTTGAAAATAGACTTGCTACTCTCTGTAATGGTAAACTTACTGATCATTTGCATCTGCCATCATGTTAACAAAACTGATCCTCATAGACCATTCAGAGAAGTAATCTTTAGATTTTATCAGTGGTTCTAGAACCAAAACAGATATTCCATATCAGCAGCAGCAACAATTACCTATAGTGATACAATCTATTTTGAAAGTATAAAAGCTGATACTTTGAATGTTAAACAATGAAATATTAATAGCATTATATAAAATAGCAATAATTGTACATCTTGTTGATCTTGAGCAAAAAAATATTGCATACATGTGCCCACATGCATTTAATTATAAGGTTGTCATATTTAAATTCCTTAATCTTCTTCTTATCTATTAGATATTATTCAAAATTTAGCAGTTTAATTAATTAACAATTATCATCTATTATTTCTCTTCAATCTAATTGCTAATTTTTGCTTCTTGAATCTAAATTTGTTTCATTAATTCATCCTGTTTCTTGAACAATGCTCTACTTGATCTTTCTTGAAATCTTTACACTGTTCATTTTGAATACACATCATACTTCCAAACTCTAGTCAATTTTCTTTCTTTGTACTTCTCGAATGTTGATTTTTTAACTTAGTAACCTGTTTCTTCTTTCATATAATATTTCAAAAATAATGTAATAAATATCTTTTCTATTATTAAAAGATTGACTTTACCTGGCTAAAATATTTTTATCCAATATTCAAATGATAATCATTCATTGCATATAATATTAATATCATCTATTTTCTTTATTACTTTTTACAACCCACTATTGACAGTTTCAATTGCCCCAGCAATCTTCTTCAGAACTTCTATTTGGAAATATAAGTTAGAAGATCTGAAGATTTCTGGGGAAATCAAAACTGTCAATAGTGGCTTGTAAAAAAGCATTGTAAAAAGTAATAAAGATCATACCATGATATTAAAATTATATTAGATGTTAAAAATATTTTACAAAAGTTATGTCAAATCAACAAATATATAGTCCCGGTGTGAAAATGAGTTAGAGAAAATCTTTTAAATCACATTAAATATAAATATCAAATAACTTAAATAATTCAGACAATTTGTTATATTTTTCCTTATTGAAAAATAAGAAATGACAAAATATTGTGATTGATCAAATTAGTAGTAGTTTGTCATAGTTCTCTTCTTAACATGCAAAGATAGCTTCAAGATCAGTAAGCCAGAAACTGATCTATAAATCAATTCCAACATTTTCATCTGCTATACACTTTCAGAAGAGAAGTGCTTATAGCAAAATTGAAATTTCATCATACTATGACTTTTAATTTTTTTCATTGAAATTCACATAAAAAATGAATCTATTTTTTAAAGAATAGTGAGAAAACTATATATAAAGGAAGCAAACTTTACAAATTTAGTACAATTATTATATGTGACCCAACATACCTCCTAAGTATGGCCTTAACAATAATAACATAAAGCACATTCCTAGATCGTATAAATTATATAGTAAAAATGAACTTAACATTCACAAATTCTTCACTAGTTTCATCTCTTTAATCAAGATTAATCAATAAATATCAGATTGTACTGCCAAAATAAATTTCTGGATATTTCTGTTTAAACATCCTTAACTCATTCAATGGCTATGTTTCACTCATTATAATATTAAAAAATGAGCCAAATTTATTACTTGCAAAATACACATGTCAAAGATTCTATAATGCATAAAATTTATTTTCTAATCTGTAAGTCATGTTCTAATGATATTGATTTTATATGCTTAAATAAATTTATAACAATTTAAATTACCAATTCCACTTTCAAAATACTCAAATCTTGAGTAATTAATATAATGCCTATTAATATTATAAAAATTATTTTTTAAATATAAAATTATTAAAGTTCTCAATTTATAACAAAACAAACTTTAATTAAAAAAAAAAGTGAAAGTAAAATGATGTTTATAAAAAATTGTGACAATATAATAAAAATGTAATCTTTAAATTTAATTAAAATGTATACTATGTAGAGAAGTTTAATACTTTCATATTTAAAGAGTAAATTATTTGATCGTTATGAATAAACATTTAACTGCTTTTTAAAAGTGAAGCATGTAATTTAAATTGGCTTTTTAAAATCTAATTTTGACAATGCATGCATAGACTGAACAGACATTAACTAGTATGGTTCATGGTGTGTTTGATCATGACTAAGTAAGAATTCCATTTTGAAGCAAATAAGCATAATTGCTACGAGTTATATCTGAATTTATTAATGAGATACCAGTACCATCTAAAAAAATTAAATCCAGCTGGACTTATTGTAGAATAAAGGGGAGGAAGGTTGCCAATTTAAAAATAAATAAATTCAAATACACATTTCTTTATTCTAGTAACTATAAAATATAATATTATATATATACTTACTTTAAAAAATCAAAATTTATTGTTGAAATCCTGCTTTGCACTAAAGCCCAGGTTCCCCACATATAATGGGCAGCCTAAAATTAGCATTTAATAAAATTATTATATATGCTGGTAAAAATATTTTTTTTAATAGAACATAATATAATTATTTAAAATAACCATATTAAAAAAAAGACCTTTAAAAACACACACACACTTAAAACTAAGCTTGCTTCAATCATCAGAGGAAAAAAAAACTATCTTCATTCTATCTATATAAACAATACGTCAATGAATGTTAGGTGCAAGTGCTGGCTCTTGCCATTAGTAGTTATTTGTTAAATGACTTCTTCACAGCAGAAGCACTGTTGCATTATATACATTTACTAAACATGAAAAAAAATACTTAAATGAGTTTTTAGTAAACAGCTCACATAAGAGAGTCATTCTATATTGCTAGAGAAGCTAATTCAAAAGCCAATAAGAATAATTAGCTTAAAATTAAACAGAGCAATAGTAGATGAGAAAAAAAATAAGCAAGAGAAATTAATAGATTGGAATAATGGTTATGGAATATGTATGCACATTTTGATTTTAGAAAATATTTTAATAAAATTTTACATTAACAATAATATTCCAAAGGGATGGAAGGAGTGAAGATTAGATTGTGATATAAAGAGAGTAAATGAGGAAAGAAGATTGACTGAGAATATCAGAGAGAAAAAGAGAAACTGGATTGGACATATATTGAGAAGAGATTATAGTTTAATGAAAGATGATTTGAAGGGAATGATGAGTGGAAATAAAAAGAAATAGAAGTGATTGACATTATTGGATGATATAAGAGATAGGAAGACTTTATGTAGAATTTAAGAAATGGGCAAAGAAGAGAATGGAATGGAAAAATGGATGAATTGATGTTATGACTACTCTCCAGAACTGTCTATTGGACAGAATACTATTGATTGAGACTACTAGCGATAATATTAATAGTATATAAAATATTTCCATATAAACATATACAATAATTATATCAATACATTCCTCAAGTTTAAATAAATCAATAGGATTGATAAAGATTGCTGATATTCAATTGGGTTTGTTGAATCATGAAGACTACAGTGACATCATTCACATATAATCAATTATTGATTGGTATTTATGATTTAATATGTAATAATTACTAGATTAGGACTTGAATGCAAAAATATAAAATATTGAGAGTATTCAGACGGATTTCATTAAAAAAATTGATGAGATAATTTATTCATTACTGTGGCTCACTGAAATGATGATACTGTGGATAAAAATAGATTATGGAGAATCTTAAAATTGCAAGATTAGATTTTGAATTTTTAAAAATGATTTTAAATATTTTTTTTATAAATATCAACTAAGAATATAGAGTCAATGGAAGTTAATAAAAACAGGCAAATCTCTCCATACAGTATTGCCACTCAGTGCAAGCCAGAGTAATCAATGGATGCCAGAAGGCTAGTACATAAAATCCCGATCTAGTGCCTACTCATCCAATATCCCCAGACTAGTTTCTGGCTTGTGGTCTTTGTCAGTGAGGAGCCTTGGATTTTATGTACTAGCCTTCTGGCATCCATTGATTATTCTGACTTGCACTGAGTGGCAATACTGTATGGAGAGTTTTGCCTGTTTTAATAACAGTTATAAGCAATCATAGGAAATGGTAATCATGTGATGTTCAATGGAAGTTAAATTGTAAAATGGACTTAAATACAATAATGCATTGATACCAACTGCAGATTGAAATAAAGTGATTTGAGATAGACTATTGGATTAGCATAATAAGAATCAAAAGAATATGTAGCATAATAGGACTGCATTTACTAGATATGGCATTCTTTGCAAACAGTGTAAAAGATATGAAGCTATTATTAAAGTAAATGTACAGAAATAAGAAAAAATATGAAAATTAAATTCAGAAAGTAAAAATCTAGAATATTAGATTTTAATAAAAAATGTAAATCTGAACAATAAAAAATAGGAATATTTGCCTTAGAAGAGACTTGTAGGTATTTAGATGCCTTGTTAAATAGAAAAAATGAATTATACAGATAGTTGGGAATTAAGAGTTGAAAAAAAAAGGGATTGATTATAAATTGGACATGTTTCTTTTATAATAAATATGAGATGTGTAGAATAATTTAAAATAGGATAACAGTGCTTGCTTTTAACATTTAGAAATTAAATACTTTGTATTATATAGGAAACTCAAATATTTTTAAAATTTCTTTTAGAAAAGTAAGTAGATCAATGTATTATCTCATAAATTGTGGACAACAAATGAGACTAATCAAGAGAAAATGGGATAAACTTTTTCATGAAGGAAATTATAAAACATTAAAAATATTTGGAAGGTTGCAATATATAAATGAAAACAGTATTTAAATGGTGTATGAGGAAAGTCCAACAAAGCAGATGAACGAGAAAGGTTTTATAATATGCATTATCAACAGAGATTTTATTTTTGTGTATTTATATAAAAAAATAGATGAGGATATATTAGGGCCTGTAATTATAAAAAACCTGAAAAGAAAGTTGATTGGAGAAATAGAAATAATTTTAAAAAAATAATAATTATTATTTTGAGTTATGTATGAAAAAATATATGACAGTACTTGAAAGATCTAATTTTTATTTGAGGCAAGAACATGTTTTGAAGAAAGGGAATGTTTAATTTGATTAATAGGAGTTTTAAGCATGCATAGAAACTTCCGACTTTATCCATGCAGAAGTCATTTTTACATCATAAAATATCACGTTGTAATGTAAGAATCCATATATCTATGTTCAAAAAGTTTCATATGCCTTGGACAATAAAAAAAGGTTACAGACTTTCTTTTTAATCAGTCAATTGTAAATGATGGGTATTCTGACATAGAGCTATAACTGTTTAATAATAAGAGAGAATTCATCTCTTTACAACATTTTACCTCACCACACCATGAAGAGACTCGATCATTATTAGATAGGATGTTTATAAGATACATATCAGCATTTTAATGCCTCCACATCCAAACTCAGTGATGATTTCTTGTGAGACTAACTCAAAAAGATCATTACATCATGTTATCTCTTTATGCTATATAAGTATTTGATTAAATTCAGTTATATAACATGTATAGCAGCAAAATTTTTTATCATCTCTATGGCATTTACTGTAAGTTTTAGGAATAGTAAATGCAAATGGTAGTGAATATTAAATCCATATTCTGTGCTATTCTATCCAGTATCCCCAGACTAGTTTCAAGCTTATGACTTTCATCAGTGGAGAGCTTTGAATCTTCGACCAGTGCACCTGGATACATACCTAATACACCATCCTTCCAGCATCTATCATTTACCTCTCTGTTATACTATCAAGCTATCAGTCCAAACTTAAAAAAACATAAACGTTTTCAATCTAAGTCAAATTGCTTTCATAGTCATATAGATCTGAACTTTAATCTTAGAGATGATATAAGCAAATTTAAATTTGGAAATAAAAATAAATCTTTTTTCTTTTTTTTAACTCACTTGTCTACTTTTTTTAATTATCATTTTTATTAAAATTGTTACCAAAGATAACCAGCAATTAATTCCTATTGTAATCAATTATGTATCTTCCTTTGCAACTAATACATTGCCCTCCTACCAGGTTAGAAATAAAATAAGTCAATTCATACCTTTGACATTGGATGATTTTATTTCTATAATCATAATAATGAGTTAGAGATTAAGCAAGTGAGACAGCAAATTTGGATAATAATTTATGGTAATCCTAGATGTATATAGAAGACAAAATTACAATTTTACTTTATAAAAATCGGATAGAAAATTTCTTATTCTTCTTATCCGCTTTATGTAACCTATGAGATTAGAAAGATTTTTACAACTAAAATAGTCCTATGCAAAAAAAAAGAAAAGCTAGAGGTGAATTCTGAATGAGGATTTATAAAAGGGAAAGGGAAGTTGAATATTTGTTTATTTATATAGATATATTAAAATATATGTATTTATATAGTTTTATGTTATTATTATTGTTTTATGTAATTTTATTTTATGTCATTTGTTTATGTATTTATATGTGTAATGTTAATTATATTGTTGAAGGTAAAATAATGTCTAATAGGTGGAGTAAATGTAGTTAATAAGTCATGTGATGTATAAAACTTTCTATCTTGAAAAGGTGTCAATAAAAAATGAAAGCCAGGTCGATAATTAAATAATTGTAAATATAATTAGTTGTTTATTTCAACTTTATTTAGATTGATTATTGTATTAAGTATATACCAATAACAACACTGTGGACAAATAATTATTTTTATATGAGATATTTGACCATTGTCTATAGTCCTGTATAGTTTAGCAGAATAGTGGAATAGCTGAAACTCAAAGGTCAATTTTCAGTTTATAAAAAAATTTGATTCAGACAAATCTAAAATAAAACTATTAAATGCTTAATCTGTTGCTAAAGTGCCTGAATGTTGCATTACTTTCTAAGCAATTGCCCATATGATTACTTTTTTCAACTATATAGAATATTGCTTAAATTCTTGCAAAAACAACGAGAGGTCAGCGCGACTGCCTTGCAATTGCAGGCAGTTGCCCGGGTTGCAGGTTCGCGTCCCGGCCGATGCTATGACACTTAAAAAAAAAAACAACAATGGAAAATTCTTTTTATATATTTATTTACTTTAAAAAGGAATATTTTTTTCTTTTTGGCTCTTCCTGACTTAAAACAATTGTTTAAAAAATGTTTTGTTTGTAACACAATGCAAAATTTGTTAATTTTTTTTTTTAATTTAATAAGTAATTTGTTGATAATTCATAATCACTGTAGTTCCTCTTTGGTTTGAAGTATTATGCTGAAATGATTATTAAAAAAAAAACATAAAATCGTGCTTACTTTTTAAAAATTTCCTAAGAATTTCTCATATGTACGAGTCTCATGATGTAATGATTAGCATATCCAATTCTATATGAGTTAGATTTTTCTTTCAGTCAGTCAGTCCATATCAATTCAATTAACTATTGGTTGTAATTGAGTACCTAGCTAATATTAATTGCAGGAAAAAAGTCCCAAGTTAATCTGGATTGACCAGACAAATGTTGATGCATTGATTGGTATGACCTTCATCATCAACAGACAAGCGTTTATGCTATAGATGTTGAGCTCACAATTTATCTTCACTTAGTCCATTAACAATAACAAAGTTATCTGCTGCTCTTAGTTTTTTTTCTTTTTCTCATGATCTGATAATTATGAAACAAAGTCTTTCAGATTTTCAGCTGAATAAAGTAAAAAAAAAAAACCTCAGTAAAAATTCTTAACTGATGGTGACTTCCCTAGCAATTCTCCATTAAATAACATTTTCTAGATTGCAATAGAAATATTTTCACATGATTTTATGATAAAGAAGTTCCATCTCAAGTATTCACATTGAGATCTCCCTCCCCCCCCCCCAATGGGGAAAATCAATATAGAAATGTTTTGCACTCAGGTCAACTTATTTAAATTATTGAGATCTATCATTAGCAATATTAAAAAATTTGCTGCTAAAGATCATGACAGAATATATATATATACTTATAAAATAGAAGTACTTATATATTATTTAATGGAAAGTGATATAACGTTACAATACTAGTCAAAAAAACAAAATTTTACTAAAATTCTTCCACAACCATGATTTTATTTATTAACAAATAGACCTTTTCAATTGAAATTCAACAAAATACATACAACATATATATATAACAAAATAGGTTTCCCATCCTTCATTTCAAAAACCAACTTCCTTTAACATCAAAGGATGTCTTCATAAGATTGATGGCCTCAGATTCAAGAAAATTATCATCAGAATTTCTTTTACTCTTCTTTTTATTTCACTTCATTTATAAAAGATAACCTTTGCCATGTCAAATGTTTTATGACTTGTATTTAGTTCATAAATATACAAAGCTGAGTTATGACATTACTCTTTCATTAAGACTGAATTTACTTTAACCTATATAAACTTTACGACAAGTGCAAGGAATCTTATAAACTACAGCAGGAATAGATTCATTATCAAGTGACTATTTTGAACTATTTGATAATGAATTTAAATCAAGGTCTTTCTTTCAAGCCACTTTCATACCATTCAATAAAAAATTATTCTTATAAATCAATTTATAAACTGGTGACTTAAATGGAAGTGAAATAAACTCTTCATTCTCACTAACAATGAAATCTTTATGACAGACTTATAGATATTTTTATTAAATATAATATTTCTAAAATATATCAATATAGTCAGAAGTGAATTGATTCCTCTGAATATAACTATTACTTTCAAAATTATTAAGCCTTCTATTTGGATAACAAAAATTCAATAAAGAAAGTTTCTTATGAATAAAAAGTTGATAACAATATGGTTTAATCATATTTCTTAAAAAATTTTTGTTTAATAAAATTACTTTAAAATAAAACATTATCAACTTTATCAATACTTAAATCCAGACATTTTAACTTATATTTAAAATTACTCTGCTTGATAATAAATTTAATATTAGAAAAAAAAAAGAAAGCATTCAATTTATCTATCTAACCAATAAATGATCATCCCCATACCTAACAAATAATTAAAAAACAACAACAAAAAAAAAAAACAGAAAAATAATTAATATTACTATTCTAAAAATCATTATAGATATAATACATTAAAGAAAAAATAACATAATCAATAACCTATTTCTCTTTAACCTTATAAAACACATCATTTCATATAAAATCCATAAAAATCCATAATAACATTAGCAAATCATGAATAACTTTAATCTTAGCTGCAGAAAAATTTTCTTATTTCTTTAGAATGAAAAGAACCATGTTAATAATTTTAATCCTATATGATAGGATTAAAAGTATTAATGTGCACCTGGATCTTTAGGATCCAATGCACCCTCCTTCTAGCATCTATCATTTTACTCTATGTTACAGCAGCTGGAAGGATGGTACATTAGACCCCAAAAATTTAAAACTCCTCATTAATGAAAGCCATAACGTTGAAACTAATCTGGGGATATGGATAAGATAACACAGGATAAAGATTAATAAGTATTACCATCTGGCATCTAATATTACTTACTAAAGTTTATATTAAGTGAAATAGAAATAGTAAAAAACAATACTGCTATAACAGCAAATATGTACGCTAAAGTCGTGATTAAATTAAGTGATTTTTTTTATTGGTTTATACCAAATTCTGGCTACAGGATAGAAGTATCCATAATTATTAAAAAACTGGGGAACACTACAATATATAGAAACTGAACTGGTTTCAAATCTTTATGATATGCAAACAATTTGGTACAGATTGAAAGAAGTTTTTTAGTTTGGCTGATAGCTTTATAGAATAACAGAATGGAAAATGAAAGCTGATGCAAGGAAGGTGCATAAGATCCTAAAGATCCAAGTGCACTGGTTCAAGATCCAAAGCTCCTCACTGATGAAAGTCATAAGTTTAAAACTAGTCTGGAAATATTGGATAGGATAGGACAAAATAGAGATTAATAAGCATTTCCATCTGGCACCTATTATTACTTACTAAAGCTTATAGTAAATAGAAATGGTGAATATATATAATGCTGGATATAATATCTTTAGTTTAAATTCTCCATAGTTAATAAAATTTTAAAACAAAACTAAATTAGTATATAACTAATATACTTTCTTGTTTGATATAAATATGTATGAAGATTTATTAATACTAACAATATGAGTTTCATATGAAATTATGTTTGTAAAACATATATACAAAATGAACCCTGAAAATGATGAAATTATAACATTTTAATCTCTAAGAAATAGAAATAAATTTAATGAATAATAAAATAATATCACATGATCACCATCTCTTATACTAGCACATAATTGTTATTAAACAAGGCAAAACTCTCCATACCGTAGTACCATCCTGTGCCAACCAGAGTAATCAATGGACGCCAGAAGGCTTGTGCATAAAATCCCTATCTAGTGCTTACTCATCCAATATCCCCAGACAAGCCAGAAACGAGTCTGGGGATATTGAATGAATAGCACTAGATAGGGATTTTATGAACAAGCCTTCTGGCATCCATTGATTACTCTGGTTGGCACAGGGTAGTGCATATGGAGAGTTTTGTCCAGTTTAATAAAATAATAATTAAGAATATTTTTAAAAAAACCTACAAGAGCAAACTTATTAACTTGAACATATAATTTCTCAATGTCTTTTTCTGTCACTGGATGATTATCAGTGAATTTATTAAAATAATTTAAATAATCATATATCCATGGAATCTGTAACTCCCTGTCTGGATAAAGAGAATAATCAACTTCATCAATACCTAACAAAAAAAAAAAAAAGATAATCTAAATATATACATGTATATAAATACAAACAATACACACACACACACTTTGATTTACAAAAGTCAATCCTACTGTATTTTCAGCTTTGAAAATACATTAAAAATTATTACCAATCATTCATTAAACTAAAAATTATCCTAAGTCGAGATCTAAACTTTAAATCTTAGTTAAAGATTGATATAACTGTTTTTTTGATTAAACATAAACAAATGGAGTAACTCAATTTCATCTTTCTTTTTTTATAAATAATATCTTTTTTAGATATAGTTAACATTTCCAGACTTGGATCATCTGAAGAATCCTGGTTGAGCATGAAACGCATCTGGGAGATTACTTGTCTTTTTCAAATGTTTTACTTCATGTTTCAAAAATGTGCAATGAAATGAGAAGTTTACACACATATAATAAATAGATTAAATTATATATGTATATAAATTGTGAAAAGATGTTAGCTCCAATCATCATTCATAATACATCCACTACAACTGCCACACTACTTGAAAAAAAATGACAAATCACTCTGCAGGATACATGCACTTCAGTATAATATCATTTGCCAATTTTCTTGAAATACTACCAATAGCCCATACAAATATAACAACCACTTGTTTTTGATATTGTAATGTTGATCAATTTGGTGTGAAACCAGAATATTTATGTAACTATTTTCTAATGTAGCAACATATTAGTCAAATGAAAGTCAGAGACTCATCTTATTAACAAACTTGTTATAAAGGAATATTAATAATTTTTATTAGTTATTCATTAGACTAGAGATTAACCAGTAACGAATAATATTTCTGTAATACAATATTCACTATACCACTCTCATGCAAGGTAGAACTGATTTCTATCCACATTTAACACCTTGTGGAGGGATGTAATCATAAACATATGACCAAAGACATGTGAAAAAGATCTATGATCCCCAAGATGCATATTTTGTGCTGAACTAGCACTCATCAATTGGCTCTGACCATAATCTCTTACACATTTTTATTATTGTTCAGAATATATATATATAGCAAATTAATGCACTGCCTCAGGAACTTTTACAAAAATTACTTAATAACTGAAACACACAGGCTTATTATATACCTGTGTTTATATATGTAATATATAGGGTATATGAGCACAGACTTTCACATGACCCACCACTCTCCACACTATCTCATAACACTGATACACTTGAACACATATATGTTGAAAAGATAAATAATCATCAATATATGTATTTCATGCTAAACCAGCAATCAACAGTTGGTCCAGATTACCATCTCTACACATATATGCTATAAGTGCTCAGATATATATTAAGATAGCCAAAATGAACAGGCTTCAATCTACTCCACATTCCAACTCTTCAACCATCCATCCAATTAAAAATCTGATAATGGAACACTCAAAGGTCACCCTGAGGCCGAGATTCTTGTCACACCCATGTTGACCTAAGGTCAATCTGACCCCTCATGTACAGGGCATAATCCATTAGGTTTGGATATCTTAAATGATTGCTGGTTTAGCATGAAATACATATATTGGTCATTATTTATCTTTTCAACATATATGTGTTCAATTGTATCAGTGTTATGAGATAGTGTGGAGAGTGGTGGGTCATGTGAAAGTCTGTGTTCATATACCCTATATATTACACATATAAACACAGGTATATAATAAGCCTGTGTGTTTCAGTTAATTTGTAATAGAGATGTCTACCCATCCCTTATATATGTATTAAATGGATTATGTCCTGTACATGAGGGGTCAGATTGACCCTAGGTCAACATGGGTGTGACAATAATCTTGGCCTCAGGGTGGTCTTTGAGCATTCGATCATCAGATTTTCAATTGGATGGATGGTTGATTGGAATATGGAGTAGATTGAAGCCTGTCCATTAAAGTATTAGGTTTGGCTATCTTAATATATATCTGAGCACTTATAGCATATATGTGTAGAGATGGTAATCTGGACCAACTGATGATTGCTGGTTTAGCATGAAATACATATATTGGTGCTTATTTATCTTTTCAACATATATGTGTTCAAGGATATCAGTGTTATGAGATAGTGTGGAGAGTGGTGGGTCATATGAAAATCTGTGCTCATATACCCTATATATAAATTACTTAATGAAAGTATATTAATAATTTTTATTAGTCATTCAGAGATTATATATTGCTTATAATAACTCCTCTAATATATATTTTAATGCAAAATTTTTTTTTTAATCAAACTTTATTTTCCTGACAATCTTCTTCAGAGCTTCTCATTTTCCTCTATCTTTTTTTATTATATTTATTTAAAAGGTAGAGGAAATTGAGAAGCTCTGATGAAGACTGCTGAACAGTCGAAACTGTCAGGAAAATAAAAAAGTTTTATTAAAATTTTTTTTTGCATTAAAGTATATATGAAAGGAGTTATTATAAGCAATATATATGAATATATGAAGAAATGCAAAGAAAGTAAATGAGAAGAATAAGAGTATATATTTTATTCAGAGATTAGTAATAAATAATATTTCATTGCTGGATAATCTCTAGTTTAATGAATGACTAATAAAAATTATTGATATACTTTCATTAAGTGATCTATGTCAAAGTTGTGAGGACAGCACATTTGACACATCAAATAAACTGTAGTAATTTACTTTATATATATATATACTGAACAATAATATAGATGTGTAAAAGATTGTGGTCTGAGTCAACTGATGAGTGTTGGTTCAGCACAAAATATGCATTTTGAGAATCATAGATCTTTTTCATATGTCTTTGGTCATATGTTTGTGATTGCATCCCTCCACAAGATGTTAAAAGTGGATAGAAACCAATGCCTAGTTTGCTGAGTGGTGTAATGAAAATTGTATTACAGAAATATTATTTGATAAAGGTAATTTTTTTTAATATATCAATTTCTATTTAAATATATTAATATTATAATGAAATAGTTTACTTCCCTTTATATATAAATAACCATAAAAAAACAACAACTTATAAGTAAAGTTTAAAAGCGAAGTTATAAATAAATATAATAATAAGCTGAATGCTTTTGATGATCCATGCTTCATAATCATAGCTTTCTTAAAAATATATAATAAAATATGTACAAAGATATATGGTCCATTTAACAGGTGGTAATTTAAATATTTTTGTATATATTTTATTATATATTTTTAAGAAAGCTATGATTATGAGGCATGGATCCTCGAAAACGTTCAGCTTATTATTATATTTATTTATAACTTCTCTTTTAAACTTTACTTATAAGTTTTTGTGTTTAATATTATAATGTTTTTTCTTTTCTTTTTGTTAAACTATAAGAGAAAGAAAGTCAATATCTTTAAATATAGATATATGTATTTAATTGTGATTATTATGATAAAAATATAAATATTTGAATTTCAAAATAAAATAATTAAAATAATTTATAAAAAAATATGTAGCAAATAGACAAAGGATTAAAATTTAAAAAAAAATTAAATAATTTATAAATATTATAATATAAAAAAATATTTGGTTTATACAAACGTAAAAAATATGGATAGTATGTGCTATCATCATTATTTTCCACCTTTGATCCATAGCTTCTTTGCTCAACATCACACCAGTAATCTTCCTTATTTCATCCATTCATCTCACATATAGCCTTTTTCAAGTTTTTTAAAAATTTCATTGATACAAATTAATACTTCAACTAGCTGTCTGTTATTATCTCTTTTACAAATATCTTGAGATGAATTCCATTTTAGTTTCTTAATTCAATGATATTAATGATATCTATTCTTTCCTAGGCTTGTACTTTTCTTTCACTACTTCAATCCTTTCTTGTTACTCATACTCTTTCCATACTTCATTGAGTGATTAAAAAACTCTTTATTACTACTTGGTTAAGGTCCAATTTCAAGACATAAGTAAAAACTGGTAAAATATATTTATTAAAAAACCTTCATTTTTAATAGATATGCTTGTTTTATTTTAATATTAAATTGATCCCATCAAAAGCATTCCATCCAAGTTTAATTCTATGATCAATTTCATCATTTACATTTGTTATAATAATCTGATTCAGATATTTGCAATGGTTAACTTAATTTCTGATTATAAATTTTTATTTTCTTTTTCGTACTATTTTTTTATGTTCATCTGATAACTCTTGCAACATTTACTAAAATTCTGAACCAGTGTTTGCAAAAATAATTGCATTATTTGCAAAATCTAAATGACTTAAATAAATCCATGTATTTTTAATCCCCTAGTTTCCTGTTTTAATCCACAAAATACTTCTTGTAAAACTATTGTAAAAAGGTTTTGGAGATATAGAGTCACCCTGTCATACATCCTTATCAATGTTAATCTTCCTAATATCATTATGTAATCTAATCATTGCTGTTGCATACTGATAAATATTCTTCATCATGTGACAATATTTTCAGTTGATATCTGGATAAATAAAGTTTTAATCATTGTGAAAATGTTTTAGTATCAAATGTTTTTTCATAATCTTTAAATCCAAAGCATACTGGCAATTCATATTCACTGGTCCTTTTTACAATTTCTCCCAATACCTAGATATAATCCACAGTGATTAAACACTTTTGAAGCTAGCTTGTTCATTTGGTTGGCTTGAATCCAAAGTTCTATGCAAATGAGTATAATTATCTTGATAAAGATCATGTGTAACACTGACAAAACCATAACTTCTTATAACTTCTTTATCACTTTTCTTAAATATTACTATTACATTATTTCAACCATGTGGAACAGGCATTTGGATTACACAATAAGTTTTATTTTTCTTCATTTGCTTCTTTTAAAGATTTCAATAATTTCATCATTTCCTGCAGGTCTGAATTCTTGTAGGAGTTACTTTTTTTTTTCTTCTTTATTATTATATAGTTCTTTGTAGAACTCTTCCACACATTTCATGATGTTATATCCCTTTTTAATAATACTTTCATCTTTTCTTCTTATCACTGAAACAATTTTTCTTTCAATATCAAAATACTGTTTTATACTTTGGTGATTTCTCTTCTACAGATTTCTTTGCCAATTTACAGTCATATTTCTTTATATCATTATTAACTTTTTTTTTGTAGTATTTTACAGAATTCCAGATATTCAATTCTTTTTAATGAATCATCTTTTCTTTATATATTATTTTGTGTCAGTTGAAAATTTACTGATAAATTGTTGCTTTTTTGTACTAGCTATCTTTGTAGTAGTTCTTAATAAAATATTATTTTCTTACTGATCTCGATCACTTCTGAATAATCTTCAGTCTTTTGATAATTTGAAAGTTTTTATGTAAATTCATTGGAGTGCATCTGAAAGTTAGGAATATCAACAATTTTTGTCTTTCTTAATAGTTTTCATCTCTCTGATTTTACATTAACATGTATCTTGCATCTCACTAATCAATGATCACTTAAGAACATTACAATCCTAAAATGTATATTTTTATTAGTTAAAATATAATCAATTCTCAATTCTGTCAAGCGTTGTTAGCTGAGAGGTTATCACAGCTGACTTGCAAGCAAGTAGTTGGTTGCAGACGGTTGTGGGTTCGCCTCCTGGCCGATGCTATGACATATAAAAATATATATATAATCAATTCTGTGGTTCCTTATTCAAGGAAATATATATCTACAGATATTTCAGTTAAAAGATGCTCCTATGTCCATTTCAGTTTACAATTTTTCTTAAAGAAAGAATTCACAAAATACAGTTTTTCATTTTTTGCAAATTTTACAATTCTGTGCCTTCCTTCAGATTTATCCACAGCATTTTCATTTTTTACTTATTTTCTGATTGTAGCATTAAAACCTTCCATGATAATTTCAAAGTGTTTTAGGTGTGATCAAAAGAATATACCTGAATTATCAGCATTTGGTATCTCTTATTATGTTGAATATTTAATGTTATTCTGTCTGATATATCAATTTCACACTGTTGTTCCTTCACTTTTCTTAAAATAATAAATTCCATTCTATTTATGCTTCCAAAATTTGTGACTAAGTAGTAAAGTGCAACAATATTCCATTTATAGTTAAATAAAATGGCAGATTTGATTTGTATCAGATGATTCTTCTATCTTTGATTGGCAACTGCTGTCTTGCATGATGACTTTAAAGATTCTTGAAAATAACAGCCAAGACTTAGTTTCATCTGTTATGATTTTAACAATTTTTAAAAAAAAAATAATTCATAGACACTGTTGTGTTTGGTTAGGCTTACAGGTTCGGTTCCAAACCAATACACAAATGATAACTACACAACAATTAATATATACAATTTATTAGTTACAAAAAATATACACACATGTTAGTTAATCAAATGAATAAATATAGTTTATACAATTGAATGCTGAGGTAGTCATGCTGAGTAATGGAACTTACTTCCAGCTAAATAAGTAGCTCAAGTAAGAGACTCTTCCGGCTGTATAAGACAGCTTGCCTCGAGTCAGCTCTAGTTCAGCCTCTTCCAGCTGCACTTAGACAGCTTGTCCCGAGTCGGTTGCGGATGTAGCAGTTTCCAGTCCCTAGGTGGATTTGCCTCACTGTGTGGATGTCACGATAATGACTAGAAAAATACTTTTGCTGATGGCAGAGGGTTTATTGGAGAGCATGTTCAGTCATTCAGGTTGACAAGTAATTTCTCTCTGCCTTGCCTCTAAAAAGGCTGACTATTTAATGGCAGATCCCCTAACTTACTGGCAACACTCGGATTTTGTGCGCGAACCCCAACAAAGAATTTATCCCCATTGGATAGTGACCAGGTGCTAGCCAATCAGGCAAGGAATGTGGAATAGTCCACATCTAAAGGCAAAGTCAGATATGACAGACACATTCATTCTATTTTCAAAGAAATTAAATATAATGTTTCAGTTAAAAACTATCAGGCCACTGAGAAAAAAAAGTTATTCATGATCTTAACATAGAGGTAAAAAGCCAATAATCTCACCATGCTGGCTAATGCATCATAAGTTAACTGTCTGTTCATTTACTATAGGATAATCATATAATAATAACAGCTGCAATAACAAGAGGATATGGAGTAGGCATATTAGAAGTTTGTCCTGCTTGGTTTCGTTAAGGCCTTAGAGAAGAATCAAAAATTTTCCAATTAATATCTCTTTTTTGATGCATGCTAGAAGCAATTTTGTTTTTGGTCTGTTTTGTCTTAATTAAAAAAAAATCCCCCTCCCCTTCAAATTTGGCAGTGATAGGTTCAAAAAAAAAAAAGTGAACCAATCATAGTATGAGTTTAAGAAATGTCGTAATTAATGTTTCTGTAGCAAAAAAAAAAAAAAGCAAACCTATAAAAAAATTAAACAAAAGAAATGTCAACAAATGTCTATGAGAATTTTTTAATACAGTAAGTTTAAAAAAAAATAATGAGCACATTTTGCAGAATTTTTATTATTATTATTAAATTGATTAAAAAAATGCAAAACAAATGTTATGTTTACATATGATAAAAATTTAACTAGAAACTATACAAATAATTAAATCAATGATTGCCCATGGCTTTTGTCTGCACAAAATCTCTAAATCTGCTATGCAATTTGATTCATTTATGCAAATACAAGTTCTAATTGTTAATAGATTTAAATATAATTCATTTGGAAAAAGAATCTAATAGAAAACAGATTTTTTTTTTTTAGAAATCATCGTTGTAACATATAGGGCAGGGATCCCCAACCTTTTTGCACTTAAGAGCACATTCTATAATACCGGCCAAGTGGCGGGCACCATTTATTTTTTCAACCAGGTGGCGGGCATCATTTATTTTTTCAATGTAAATTTATAGTTATATATTGTTAATAATAAACATAATGTACAAAAAAATATTTATTTCAAAAATAAAATTTTAACATATAATTAACGTTTATATTTTTATGCTGTAAAAGTATAGTATGCCCTACAATTTGATTACAATATAATACAATAATTTATAAGAAATTTTAAAAATTAAATTTATTTGTATCAGATAAATAATTTTTTATCATGTTTGGATAGCGGCGGGCACACTTAAAATGGTCTGCAGACACCATGGTGCCCGCGGGCATAGGGTTGTGGACCCCTGATATAGGGTATATGAGCACAGACTTTCACATGACTCACCACTCTCCATACTCATAACACTGATACACCCGAACAAATATATGTGTGTTCGGGTGTATCAGTGTATGAGAGAGTGTGGAGAGTGGTGGGTCATGTGAAAGTCTGTGCTCATATACCCTATATGTTACATATATAGGCACAGGTATATAATAAGCCTGTGTGTTTCAGTTAAATCATCGTTAATAAAATAAATACTTATCGATAATAATAAAACAAAAATCTAAATCAGTTCATTTTTATAAGTTTACCAATTAAATAAAAAAACTACTTTTCTGCAAGCAATTCATAAACCATCCCAAACCATTTATGGATCATTAAATGACTTGTGGGTCATAAATTCCTGATTGCTTATCTAAATAATATTGATTATTATAATTTCAGGCACACAGATTGTGCTGCCAAGTAATTTCAATAATCACAAGAATATTTTATTTATAATTTTTTTTTTTTTGAAAGTGGATGACTGAAGCTGCAGTCACATCTATACAAAATTTTTATACAGAATAATTAAAATAATTAATCAACTAATAATTTACTTTCACTGATTAACCCCCCTTCCTTTTCTATTTTCTTGTTTAAACTACAGATCAGCTTATTCGGTGATTTTGTCTATTTAGTAATTCAATATAATTTATTTTTAAAAATTTTGAAAGCACCAATTTCTTCTTCAGAATTCCCCCCCCCCCAATCTTCATTTAAATAGAGCCATTGAATTATAAAACTAAGCTGTAAAACGAATTATAAAACTAAAAAAAGAAAACAGATGGCTCACTGCAATTAAGACCCAAGCATTTCTGAACTTGGTTTTTTTCTTTTAATTTTATTTTTATATATAGTATTAATTTATTTACTAATAAAATTATAATGTAGATAGGTATAAAACATCTGTTCTATATATAAGTGTATGTTGATATACACATACAATTTATTATTATATACAATTTTTTATATCCCATACTAAGACTTGGAAATGAATGTTGCAAATGCAGGGGGGCTATTCTATAAAAGATTTTAGCATTAATTAAAAGTAATCTGAACTTTGATTTAATTAGCAAATCTGTAATTGATCATTTGATGTGATTGGACATTTCTATTAATATATTCTACTGGAATTAGTTAATAATTAATTAGATTGAATCCATAATCATTTATTATAGAAATGGAGCTTGAAATATCTCTTTTTGAAAAACTCATGAAGAATTTGTAAAGCTATCATATCATTCAAATTTAAAAACTTGAATTTTTTTTTTTTTTTAAAAAGACAAACTGTCAGGTTTTTTAGATGGATATTAAACCTGAATTTCCAATAATATCTGACTTAACTAATGGCAGATGTTTCATAATTTGTTACAATATATTTGCATAAATCAGCATTTTCAGCACTGACTGCAATTAGTAGAAAATACTATTCAAGTTTTTAAACCCTTGAAATTATTTCCAGATAAACATTAACAATATTAACCACAAACAGAATTATTGTGTCAAAGCAAGCTAACAAATCTATCCTTGAAAAATAATTTTATTTTTAACCTTTTTTTTTTAGTTTTTATTTTGTTTGATCTTTGTTTCTCTGTTTTATTATGCCTATATTATTACTGAAGACAATTTACATGTAATCTTAATACTTACTGCATTTATAACTGAGAGTCATGAAAATTTCCACCCAAGAACATAAGAAAAACAGTTTGAGAAGCACTGCTCAATGAATTGTAACATAATTTAGAAGAAAAAGTTATAATAGTATATTTTTAGTCTTCAAGTGATTATTAATTACTGTTTCATCTGTTGTTGTTTTTTTAATAATAAGTTTGATGTTATCACTAAATGTTTTTTTTGAACTCTATTATATGAAGATATATATTTTTAGGATATATCTACATTTCTGGGATAGCTTTCTTCATTTTTGACACTAAAATTTGTCATAATAAAATCCTGGATTGCTATCATATTATTAATTGAAGTTATACAGTATATATTTATATTTAAATACAAGTGTAGTATATATACTCAAGCTAGATGTAATGAGAGTATTTGAACCCAGACTTTCAAGTTCCCTTCAGATATCCACTCCACCTTATATAACCAATAGTACATGACTACATACATGTGAAAAAGATAAATGATCTCCAATATATGTATTTCGTACTAAACCAGCATTCATCGGTTGGTTTGGATCATCATCTCCCATACTGAACCGGTCGGTTTTGTCTGTTCGTATAACAAGATCTAGCATCTAGGCAAAAGAACCTAGAATTCAATCATGCGCAAGATACATAAGTCAGGAACTCTGCCCTATTTGCCTATTTTCCAGATCTACTAACTTATGAGTAACAATCCCGATAATACCAATCTAATTTATCTCTCTCTGCTGGCATCGCAAAGCGGAGACACAAAAAGACTCTAATTTAAATTTATATGATGGAATATTTCAGCATGAAATATAAGTTTTACTCATTTAAAGGTCGTGACCTTTCATATTAATTATATCTATAAGATTAGCGGGAGATCATCTAGTCAGAGCGAGCATAATTTAATAACTAATATATTAATATTTAGATAAAAGAAAACAATGATTCTGCCAATTTTATAATATATACATAAGATTTATTAATTTAAAGAAATATGAATGAATACTTGTTTTATTATTTTATTAATCATTGGCCTCTTAACGTACAATTAATTTGAATTACATTTAGATGGTAACAGGTAAATCATGACATTTATTTATAACTTAGAAGATGACAGATTTGATCGATTACCTTGTTTAATTTATTATTGCGGCTATCTTATATACCAATAATTGATAAATATAATAATGGACAGTTGATTTAGTGCTATGAGGAACTATATTTGTGAGATACCAATCAACCCCCAGAAAGAACAAAATATAGCATGTAACCGATTTAGCTTACAAGAATTATTTTAGGACTGAAACATTAATTTTATTACAAAATTACATTTGATTAATAGATAAAAGGATTTCAATTTTACTGAGTGAGAAACGTATGTGGGATAGCTTGTTAACATATATATATATAATGCCATCATCAAAGATGCGCATATGAAAATATTAATAAATATAATAAATAGATCTGGTTAGTAGAGTCACAACATTATGGCTTATGGATATTCATAGTTTTATTTAGAAATATAACAGGAAGGCAGTGCGTGCATGGTGGCATACTTATGTGATCCAGTCACGGATCGTTGCAGGTGCTTCCAAGAATTCATTGAAGAAATGGACCGATATATGTCTGCAAACATTGGCAGAATCAGTTCATGAATGAAGAGCAGTCGGCTGTGCGTTTAATGGGCTGGGCTTTTTCCCAGAGGGTTCCCCAATAAAGCCAGCTCATGCAACCAAATAAGTCCCCAGGGGGTTAAGAGCCTGGTTCTTGGACTTGGAGATATGAGACCAGGTTCGGCCTTCTGATACGCCCGGGTAGAGAGAAGCACAAAAATATATATATAAAAAACGAACGATGAGGCCTGTATGCATGCAATGCTTGGAATAACACATATAACTTTAAAGGATATTTACTTAATTACTGCCCATACATTATGGAATATCCCACGTAATGGTATGATTTAATTACTAAACAGTAATGGATCATTGAAATTTATTAAAATACATAATTCATTGGAATAAAGACTCCCCCCTTACTTTAATTTATCTATAAACTTCCAACACCGTTAAAATAAGTATAAGAATTCAGTTATAAATGCTGTCATTAAAATAAACATAATTATACATCTACGAATGGGGTGGTGATGATGAATTGGAGAATAAATAATTTACTTTCATATAATAAATTTGAATTTTTAGGATTAGCGCATTATTATTTAAAAATAAAAAAACATTTCTTAGAAAAACAGATTTCTGCTCTGTTTTTCTACAATAACCTTATGAGATAATTCATTTGTTTTTCCTCAAATTCACGAGCATTTGCTAAGATAAAATAAAACTTGTTTTTAATTAAACTTAATCTAACCATCTCATAAAGTAGGGAAGGAAAAATAAAAGAGAAATTACATACTAGTGAATTTGAGGGATTATTGGCATATTTAAAATATAAATATATAAAATATGATGATAAAAGTTAAAAAGATTATTACCGCATGAAAATGAAAAAAAAACAGATTTAATAGAGGCTCAATGATAAAAGGGAAATTAAAGTTATATAGAGTTACGTACAAACTAGAGATAAGTAAATTATAAATCATTTTACATAATATTAATTATCTAATAGAACAACAGGATTATTATTACAGAAGGCTGAGTTTAAGAGATTTATACATTAGGCAGCGGCTAAAGTTCCTTTTACCTTGATAAAAATAGTGGTGGTCCTTGTGCTTTAGTGTCCATTGGGATTGATGAACTAGATCTATATTTGGATCAGTCAAGCAGGTAGTATTTAGTTTTTCAGCCTCTAAGCATTTTAAAGTTCATGGGTACAGGATCCAGAGATAGGATTGCGGGGGAAAGAGCATGTTTCAACGGAGAAAAAGGTGAATTTTCCTCTACTCATGACACATTGTATTAATAAAACCATGAGCGTGGATTAGATCTGCTATTGCTGTTTTACTATTGTGCTCTTCTTTTTTTGGATTCAAATCTAGCAGTATTTATACTATTTTTCCGATGATGTTGGAAAGCACTTAGCTGCTAGACTTGAGGCACTTTGAGCACTTAGTAGATCTGCAATCTGCTGACCAGATGCATCATCTTTTGTCTTAGTAAGTTTTGAAAACAATGCAATCCTGTTACAAATTTCTCAAATGATTGTTTTAAAATATAGTCTTATGATTTTAAAACAAATTTGAAGTGGATAAAATTTCCACTAATGGATTCTTACTTTACTGTTATAAATTATAACATTTTAATTCGGACTAATGGGTTTCCGGTTGTCTTAATAACATTTGAGAAACTTCTTAGAAGAATTGCATCATTTTCTGACCACCATGATTAAAATAAATAACAAATTATATATAATTTTAAAATATACATTAATAATATATATTTTTATTTGAAATTATGTTTTTAAAAGTAATCTCCCCTCACAGATAATATATACATATCCATTACGCATGTATACGAATTAAAATAAAATCAAATATTTGTTTATTAAAATTATTTACATTAAAATATCTATATATCTATGTCAGTTATTTTAATAGTTAAGCAAGAAGAAAAAAATGTATTAGTAAATAAGTATATATGCGTAAGGATGGAGTTTAAATATGGTTTGGTGATGGAGATTCTGAGTGGGCTGTGAAGCTCAATCTGAGTATTAGATCGACTGTTTCAATACATATATATAATCAGTGGTCAATTTATATTAAGATAGCAAATCTTCAAACTTTAATGGACAGGCTTCAATCTTCTTCACTCTCTGAACCAACTGATGAATGCTAGTTCAGCACAAAATATATACATTGGAGATCATTTATTTTTTTCACATGTATGTATAAGATGGAGTTGATGGCTGAAGGGAGCTTGAAAGTTTGGGTTCAAATCCCCTCTAATTATATATTTATATTATATTTATGCATATTCATAGCACTCTACTATGATTTACTTTCTTTCAGCCATGAATTTTTTTATATAAATTTTAATTCTATAATATAAACAAACATGACTATTTTACAATTTTTTTTCCTGAATTTTATAGGCCAAAGAAGAATATATTTTTATTTAAGATGTGATATGTTGGCAATTTCCATCATTTATGAGTGAATGTTGAATGTATATAAAATTTTAAACTTTATTTAAACTTTCTAAATACAAACAACTTGTTAGTAATAACACACAATAGACAATACAGGTTAGTAATTACACAACGTTTCGAGTAGTATTATTCTCCACTCTTCTTCAGGTGTTGCTGAGTCCTCCTATAGTTCCAAACTGGAGAAGCAACAGAAACATTTACATTTCTATTACTTTCTTAAAACTATCATTTATTTTCTCTTTGTCTCTTGAAAAATGATATCAAAAGATTTCTGTATATTTCTTTACTGTGAGTACAGGTTAATATTATATCAATTAAATTCCTAGTTTTCATCTTTGAAAAAAAAAAAAAAAATATTCTAAATCTTTTACCTTATGTAATCAATACTTTAAAATTTTATTTGAAAAAAATTATAAAATATAAAGCAGCAAATTAGTGAAATTGTCTGAATAAAAATAATTATTTCCTGGTATAATTTGAGACTCAACCAGGCTAACTGGTTTATAAATAGAACTACAGCAATTAAAAATATAATATCAGAAAACTAAAATTTGTAAATAATTTTTTTAGATTTTGAAAATAAATATAAGTTATACCTGCCCATTCACAAAAATGATTTCCAATATCGAATGCTTGAAAATTATAACCAGCATATTCATAATCAATCAATGACACATGCTCTGTAATAAAATAAAATTGATTATTTATAAATACATACACTCACACACATATATAAACAGAATCATTAATTTGTATATACTATAAGTAGTACACAAGTTTGTGAATGTTTTTATATATGTAATATACAAATTTGAATGAAGTATATATATTCCCATATAGACATATAAATGAATATTTATAAATATAGTAATTAAATAATTAAAAATTTTATTCACATAGGAGTGCTTTCAATCATCCTAGTAATCTTTGTCGACTAACACTTTGAAAGGCTGACCTTTCCACAATCCTGTGATCTTAACGTTTTCTGCCTGCCTTTAATTAAGTCAGTCAGGTAGCAAATGCTAAGATCATGGAATTGTGGGAAGGTTAACCTTTCAAAGTGTTAGTTGATAAAGATTACTAGGATGATTGAAAGCACTCTTATGTGGATAATATTTTTAATTATCTAATTATTGTATTTATAAATATTCAATTATATAATTACGTATATTGCTTTGAAAAATACAGACATCGAATAATATTCCATATAGACATATATATCTACTAGATGAATATATATATATATTGGATATTCAAATTTATATGCTAAACACACAGTATAATAAAAAGTTCTCATACCATTTATTAAAATAATATTGATTGATTTTTCAAAATTTACATTTAACATATTTACAAAAGACTTATACATTACAAAAAAAAAAAAAAAAAGAAAATTGATAAAATTTAAAAATAATATCAAAATACTAATTAAAAAGTTCCTTTAATTAATGATATCAATGAATTATTTAAGTAAAGCAATCGCAGTAATTAGATGATAAACTATGTAGTAAGAAATGGTTTTCAGTATCAAGGTGACCAAAGACTGGTATAGTATACATAATAGGTCAATAGGGACATAATAACACTTGAATATTAAATTAAAATTATGAGAATAATTTTTATTTTTTAATAGCTGACTTCATATTTATAAGTGTGTATATAAACTCAATGATATTAACACTTTATTTTCAATAAACCGTTCCACTTGTCAAATTATCAAGTTAACAAAAACAAGGTCCCTGCATGAAATTAGTGAGTAGTGAACTTTAGAGGTCTAGATTCAAAAATCATGAACCAGCTATGCCATTACTAGTGTTTTCCAATTTCTTATGAACTCCAAGCAATAAACCAGTCAATTACTTTATTTAACAAAAACAATATTCTTATTTTTTTTATTTCCCCCCCCCTTTATTATATTTTTCTTTTTTCCCCTTTTTTTTTGTTGTTTTTTTTAAGACCTCTTTTTTTTTTTCCTTTTTTTTTGTTTTTGAGCATAAGTATTTTAATATTCTTTTTCTAACTACAAGAATCAATCCATGCAGACTATTAATTTATAGTATATTCAAAGAAACATTCAGTTTTATGGATCCTATGTCTATTTGCAAAGATCATGTGATCTAGTAATAAAAAATATTTGGAACATCGTCAAGGTTAACTCATCACTATATTCCACTAATTCTTAACCAAAATTAGCATAGCATCTCAAAGATTCAAACTCTGATATATGAAACATCAAGTTTTTATTTTTTGAAAAGCATTACTTTTTTTCAACACTTTTACACTCTTTATAAACTGGCTTAAGCAAATTTCAAAAAAGTGGTGTTATTGACTTTTCAAAATGAACTAAAAAAAACTGAAGTTTAAATTAATACATTGTACAAGAATCTATAAATTATTTATAAAGTGCAAAAATTGCTTTATTTATGTGCTCTGTCTACATTGATTTTTTTAGATAGTAGTGCTATTAATCCTTTTCCTGTTCCTTTAAAATTGTTAGATATACTGATAATTGTAAACAAAATTTGAAGAATTTTTTTGATAGACAATGCTTTTGATTCTAATATTATTTTACTATTGATGGGGGTAATTTTGATTTTGTTAAATTAAATTTTTTAGATTTAACTATTGATAAGATTGTTAATTTAAGAAATATCATGGGGCATGAGAGTTATTAATTTTTTATTCCATATAATACTCAATTGTCCAATCATTTTACTACTTTTACAATGCTTTATTTTCTACCCTTTTTCTATAGTTTACAGTTTCGATTGCCCCAGCAATCTTCTTCAGAACTACAACATAATACAAACATATGAATATAAATATACATGAACATATAATTTACATTCTATATATATATATCTTATAATATCTTTTATTTTACATTATTATTATTATTATTATTCATTTCTTACTCTTTTTACATTCTACATTTATTAATCAAAATATTTCCTATATATATACACACATATACATACATACATACATACATACATACATATATATTTTCCATATATACATAAGTATTCTATTTTATTCTTTATCTTAGTTTCATAATATATAACTCTAAATTATTATAAAAAATGAGGATTGCCAATTCCTCAACAAGTTTTGTGGTAAATGCTTAGCCAGAGAAAGCATTTAAAATATCTCTGTCAGGAACTCCCCTCCCCACCTCTGACCATGGTTTCATGCTTTGGCACTCCTCAGAGAGGCGCTAGGGTAGGTTCAGACACTAGATCTAAAAATACCAACCCAAAGAAGCTTAAGAGTATTGGGTCATGTGATCTGACTCTTATTTTGACTATTTATAGTCTCTGCTTTTAGTCTTATGCAATGTTATTTTGCTAAGACTACTAATATTTGGTATGGCTGAAGATCTCTCAGCCCCATATAGCTATTTGAGTTGGATAGCTGGGTTTGAAGACATGTAGGTGTCTGAAAATGGCTTTGGGTTGGTATTTTTAGATCTAGTGTCTGAACCTACCCTAGCGCCTCTCTGAGGAGTGCCAAAGCATGAAACCATGGTCAGGGGTGGGGAGGGGGTTCCTGACAGAGATATTTTAAATGCTTTCTCTGGCTAAGGATTTATCACAAAGCTTGTTGAGGAATTGGCAGTCTTCATTTTTTATATCTTATAAGCTTAGGAGAATTGGGTCATGTGATCTATGACTCTTATTTTGTCTAAATTAATGTCTTTCATATTTTACATTATTAATTATTATTATTCACTTTACTAACAATCATTCAATAACTTATACTCTATTTTAATTTATAATATAATTCTAAGTACTTTTGATATCTCCTAACCTCAATGCTAAATTCAAATGTTCATGTATATTTATATTCATATGTTTGTATTATGTTGTAGTTCTGAAAAAGATTGTTGGGGCAATCAAAACTGTAAACTGTAGAAAAAAGGTGGAAAATAAAACATTGTAAAAGTAAAAGTAGTAAGTGATTTTACAATTGAGTATATATGGTATACATTTGACAATGCAATAATCTTTTATTCATAAGAAAGTTTCTTTAATGATTTTTTGTTATAGAAATAAAAGGCTTAAATATTTTGAAAGTAATACTTATATTCAAGTAGTCAATTTGTTTTTGATTATATTGGATCAAGTTATAATTATAAATTTATTAGAAATATTATATTTAATAAAAATATCCATAGGCCTGATATTAATAACAATTTAAATGTTAATGAAAATAAAGAGTTTATTTCTTTACCATTTAAGTAACCTATTTATAAATTGGTTTCTAAAAATAATCATTCATTGGATGGTATAAAAGTTGCTTGGAAGAAAGATCTTGATTTAAATTCATTATTAAATTGTTCAAAATAGTCAATTGATGAAATTTATTCCTAGTATAATTTATAAGATTCCTCGTAGTTGTAAAATTTATATAGGTCTGTGTATTAAATATTTATCTTTTTTATTGCATTGCTAAATCCATTTAATATTAATATCATTTATGTTCTTTATTACTTTTTACAATAGGTTGTAAACAAGCATTGTAAAAAGTAACAAAGAACATAAATAATATTACTATTAAATATTGTTTATATAACATTTATTCTGACAGGGTCAGAATATAATAGTCAATGAAATGGGATTCTTACTCAAAAAAGCTAATCATGGTTAAAAGATAGTAATGTTTTTAAAGAGTATTCAAACCCTTTCCTATGAATATTCCTGTTATTCAGAATAGCACCTAGATTTAAATGTAATATAAATGTGTATATCCATGGAGGATTTCCCTTTAGTTAAATATATGTGGGGATAATGGTCTTGAAATGGGGCCATAGTACAAGATATTCACATACAATTAGTATCCAATCTGACCATTTTATAGAATAAATTATATTAAGTTATATATTTCCCCCTTGTCTCATGTAACTGTCAGTTATATATTTTCTAACCAGGTTTGGTCAGATTAACTTGAGTATAAGTGATGAGGTTAGAGATTATATTTGGCTGACCAAGTATGGGTTGATCAAACCCATTCTTCCATATGCTTATAATGATACTAGGAAAATTAACATTGAGAAGGGTGTAAAACAGGTTGACTCTATATCTCCAAAACTTTTTACAGCAGGTTTTACATAAAGTGATTTCAAATGGGAAGCTAAGTGAATAAATGTAAAAGGAGATTTAAGTGATTTAGATTTTGCAGATGATCTGCTAAACTATAGAGATAAGATCAATAAAAGTTCAATATTGTTTTATTTCTTTTGAGAGATAATGATCAAAAATTACCTAGTAACTTAATTACAAGTTATTTATGTTTGAAAAATCCTTGGTTTGATCATTATCACAGAAGATTTATATTGATAATTGCAGTATTCAAGGTCAAGGTATAAACACATATAATGTATAATGAATATTTAAATAATAATAATTGTATAAATGTAGAATAAAAGTAATAACTGTAATGTATAATAAATATGTAAAATAACTGTATAGTAATTAAGAATAACGATTGTGTAAAATTGCAATGTTATTAAATCATAGAAAGTTGTATAATAATAGAAAGCCCAGCTGACCTTATAGGGTCAGATATGGTGAGAAATGTGGAAATACTGCTTGTATGTGAAAACGTATGTAAAAACACCATATATGGTTAGAAATGTAAAAGACTCAGAGGTCTTGAGGGGTATATAAACCCCCATAACCTGATCTAATTGTTCTGAGTTTTAATTATAGTTAGAGACTCCTGCCTCTGTAAGTCCAAAAGCAGGACTAGGGTATTTATATGTAGGTCACCATGACCTTTTATTATTTTATTTCGCCTTATAATAGGCTATGTATATAGTTAAAATTATCCGTATTAAACTATAATCTTACCATCTCAATTCTGCCATTGTCCATTTATTTACTTGCTGGTCATAAGACACAGCAATAATCCATACCATTAATAATGAGATCAGCATCAGTATACATTAGCATGTGTGGATATATTATCATAACATTATTTATTATCATTTAATAATATCTATTCCTCCATTCCATTACAAATGGCATGCCAACAAGTAGCTTTGTATACAATGAATCCACAATATCTGCTATATTTTGTTTCCAAGTCCCTTTGTGTACATTGTACAATTAATATAATAGCTCATATTTTGTTGATAAAATTTGATTAGAATAGAATATGTTTTTACCTATATAGCAGGAGTCACATTTACATATATTTTACTGAGTGTGTGTTCATTCATTCAATGAAAAAATAAGAAAAAGAAAATAAACTTATTATACTCTATTTTTATTTTTTAAATAAAATGAATAGCAAAATGTCTGACTTTCATCACAACTAAATAAGTTAATAAACATCACATGAGCACCATTTCTAAGATCTAGGTGCAGTGCTCTCAGATCCAATGCTCCTTACTGATGAAGGCCACAAGACAGAAACTGGTCTGTAGATATTGGTTGAGTAGGCACTAGATGGGGATTTTATAAACAAGCCTTCTGGCACAGAGAGTTTTGCCTGTTTTAACTAAATAAGTTCTCGGCAACCTTCCTTTTTTTTCAATAACTTTTTTCTCTTGCAGAAACATAGTAGTTTTGTTATCAAGAACCTACAATCTCTCTAATTGTTTTGATGTTTTTAAATCAGTAACAACTTTAAGTTCATCTTTAAATTTTGTAAAACTTTTACGTAGACTTAGAAAACCATTTATTATGTAAAATACTGCATATTAAATACAGAAAAATTAATAAAAAAATAAAATGTATGTGCCTTTAGATAAATCGAAGAAATTTTATTAATAAATATGAACATTATTGGTGCTCCAAATAGAGAAACGGCTTCTGGCGTATCATAAAATTTATTTACAAAGTTTAATTTTTTAAAAAAAATTTGATTGCGATGATGTTCAGAGAAAAAAAAAATGACTGCTTGCATATTGTAAAATGCATTAAATTTAAAAAATTGAATATTTTTTTTGTTTGTTTATTTACATTTTTGTTTGTTTGTTATATATATATTTAATAGTGTATAACTGAAATGATATACATTGATACAATATAGTTCAGAGTTTCACAGTGTTTAAATGTGTCTACTATTGTTTGTTCATTCTTTTTTAATATCCTCACTCAGCACCAATATCATTCCACCTTTCAACTGTTACAAATGGTGCACCAGCATATTGCCAAAATCTTGAATATGTAAAATCATCGATCCATCTCTATTATCTCAGACTATTACAATAAACATATATGATTTTAAAAAGCTGGTTGCCTTTTGTTAATTTTTATTTTAAACTAATTTAAAATTATGTTATTTTAAATCATTTAAATTCTTTTATCATTTTTTTTTTAAAACTTGATACACTCTACTAATTCTAACAATCTGTGTATCAGGGTTTTTTACTTCCGATATTTCAATCATGTTTTCACAGCCATTATCAAGAGTATTTATACATCCTTTATTTGCAAATGAAATCAATAAGACACATATCCATATCTAGATATTTACATATCAATCTAATGTATACACAAATATATATATAAACATTAAAAGCATAAGGCTAAATTAGTCAATAAATAATCAAAATTACCCCAAATTCACAACTCAACCAGGCTATTTATTTCTAACCCTACTTTTATATATCTTTATTTTTTCATTTAAGCTCAAACTACTCTGACCTTTATATATCCATAAAAAAAGGTGCAGGCCACACATAATTTTGATCAAGCTACGGTTGTCTTCATTGAAAGAAATGAAATAAAAAGAATTAAAGAATCTTTATTATTAAAAATGTATGATTCTGAAGCAATTAACTTATTTAAAAGTTCTTTGAATATTAAGGGTGTATGAAAGGTAAGCGGAATTGTGGGTAATGTTTAGTTTAAATATGTTATTTTGTAGTTCTTTACACTTGAAAAGTCTACTTATAGCAGTGAAACCATTGGTTGTGCTTTAGAGTTTATTTTTTTGGCTAGTCTGCCTGAGTTGTGAATTGGGAGTAATTTGGCTATAATATATATATATATATAAGCATATAAATATATACTATAAATACATTACATTTCAATTTTAATCAAAACTACCTATCAAACATAATCAGTTATTATCCTCATAATATCATCCCATAATGTCTTCATTTTATTATAATCCTATTTTTTATTTTTTACTAATCTTTATAGTACAAGTAAGTTATCATCAATCTGAACACTATTAATTCAAAAATTTATATTACCCAAAATTACAAAATATTATTTTAATTTGTTTTAATTACACTATACAAAATTATTGTACTGATATATATATATATAAACAATTATATATTCTAAAATATATTATTATTGATAAAATAAATTTATACAGCTAATAATATATTATACCGGATACTCAATCTAATCTGATACAGAGGGCGCCACCAGATCACTACGTATCTGGAAAATTTGTTTACTGTGATTAGAATAGATGATGATGATGAATTTGCACCGACTAGACTCAGGGAAAAACAAGAGATCTTAAATTGTTTAGACAATTGAGACAAAGACAAACGTCAGCCAAATTAAGTTTATATTTAGCAAAATTTTATTCAGAGAAGAATAACTTATAAGAAAAGTTTATAAGTTAACAAATAGGATTAGCTCAGGCATGTACCAGAAAGACTAAAGGCAATGCTCTGACAGATCTACTGATTCTCTAATAAACGAATTATAAAGAGAGGAAGCAAATTTCATTCAGCAGAGGATTCACCCAAACATTAGTTTTCACTTTCAGACATTTAAACAATACACTCTTGAAACAAATCAACGAAACCAGCGCCAATGAGCTTTTCGAAGTCTGAAAAATGTAACGGGCCCACGAATGTCATATGTCGGTATACGCTGCACCTATTATTACATTTAAAATAAAGGTGATTGATCCATCTCAAGAACAACCGAAAAATATAATTGAAAATGAAAGAAAAACAATTAAAACTGGTGAATCCCAGCCAAACGATTGGCGAATATTATTCTAAAATTAATAATTAAAGGTCTCAATAAGAGATAAGTAAATCATTAGAAAACCAGTTACGTCTGCCCCAGCAAATAAAGAAAATAAACTTACAAACAAATTCTGAGTACACGCTCTGATAAATTTAAAGCACACCTATTAAATACAAAATAAATCTATCGGAGAGTGAACATGAGTACGAAAATATTAAAAGTTTTAAATACTTTAGCAGAACGAAAGTATCGCTCACCTGTAATTTAAAAAGGGATAAATATTATCTTCCTGCCGATGACTTATAAAACTACAAAGAAAAACAATTCTAATTTCCGCTTTCAGAGATATAAGAAACGAAATCTCCACCTGCAGAAAATTAGACAATAGAGTCGTCAGCCAAAAGATTTTTGGAGGTTTACAAAAGTGCAAACACAGTGTTTAAAAAATTAATTATTGAATAATAAAATAATTACAAGTAAGCATTTAAAATGCATGACTGCTAAAGCATTTATAAAAAGGTTTTACATAAAAATAGAAACTCACTCGTCACTCTCCAATAAACAAAAATTGAAAGTAACTTGGAATCTTAAAACTAAGATTCCAAGACACACTACAAAATACTAGAAAAACAGCAAATATTAAATATGAGGCTATATTGTTTAGGAATACATATTTATGGTTAGATTGAGCAGAGATTTAATGAGAATTAATTTACCCTGGGAAGAATAAAAAAGAAACTAGTTACCTTTCAGTAAAACAATGTTCACGTAAAGTGCGCACTATTATTTTAGTTCATTTCAAGTTCTTAGACAGTGGCAAGGTAGAGATAAAGAGGTTCCGGCTTCTTCTAGATGTTTAAGGCATGACTGGAGCAAATTTGGAAGTTAGGGATCCGTCTTTTGTTAGATTAGCAAGCCATTCTGTTGGTGATAACACGTATAATATTTGACATCTTGTTGGAAGTGAAATGATTTAATAACAGCTAATTTCCTTTAAGAATTTAAATGTCTGAACTGATATAAACTTTCACTTGAGAAACAGCTCGTCTAGTGAAGAATAATGAATTAACTAACTCTCCAAATTTTCGGGGCTATTTATACGTCACTCCATTTCCCACGAAACACTTTCCTTGTTGTTGAATTTCTACGCCGTAGGCAATGCAAATATTAATCTCTAGCTCAATCTAATCTAAGAATTCTACCCAGGGTTTATTGAAATGAAAACAACTACATAAAAATCAAATCTCCACTTTTAGAATTAATTTACAATAATTAAAATAAAAGCAACAGGAATGCAATTAGCTAGCCAGTTTGTTTTTAAATCAAATTGATTTAAAGTAAAAACAAGCGGTATAAGAAAACTATTTTAAAATAAATCGATAAACATTAAAATGATCCGTTTTACATATAAACGCATGTGTATTTTGATACACGTATTCTTTTTAAATAATAACAAAAATTTAAACATTAAACGTTTAGTGAAAATTAAAAACTTAATTTTTTTTTTTTTTGTAATAACACCATTGAATCGGATTTCAATCCGGTTCAATATATACATACAAATTATAAATAGTAAAATTATTATTTTATTTTAATTTTCAGCAGAGTTTGGGTATATAATAATAAGAAAAAAGTTTATTGCCGAAATTTGAAAATTATGCAAATTCAAAAGAAATTTGGGAACTAGGAATTTCAGATTAATGATAATCTACCTCTAAGTTTTTAACAAAAATTTTACTCTCTTAAATATTTAATCCTAAAATATATTTTTAAATTAAATCATAGATTGTGAAAATTCTTTTATTGATCTCATTCTATAAATATACAAATCCCTTTCTTTTTATTCATCTGTCTAATACTACTTTCTCTTTCTGTATACACTTTGTTTAATCATTATCTTCTCTAATATTTTTATATTATAATTAAGATGCATAATTTTTTAGCATTTAAATATTAATTAAACATACTTTTAAATTTATTTTGTTTTTCCAATATATAAAATATTTATATTATTATTTTACAATCTAAACAGTCTAAAATATAATTTAAATATTATTTTTATTGTTATTATTTAATAATTTATTTAAATATTATTTTTAATTTCTATTTTTGACATATTTTTTCCAATATTTTAACTATTTTACTTATTTTTATTATGTTTTTCTCACTTTATTTTTTTATTTTAATAAAAATTATAATTTAAATACAATTGGGAGATTATTATATGTAATTTCTTTTTAACTAATCTTTCTTATTGCATTGCCAAATGTATATCATATAATATTAAATCATCCACACACTTTACTACTGTTACACAATACTTTATTTACTACTCTCTTTTATAGTTTCGATTGCCCCACCTTTACTTAAAACTATACAAGAGGGTGGTAAATAAAGCATTGTGGAACAGCAGTAAAGTGCATGGATGATTTAGTATTATATGATATAGTTTCTTTTTAACATGTACTTTATTATTTACCAACAATTTTGATTATCAGTCAATTAAATTTAGGAGTAAGAACAATTCATAAAGCAAATGAAAATACTAAAATTTGAGCAAATTTAAAATTATATATATAGATTAAATTTCCTAGTGTTTCTACAATTCTAAGAATATGAAAACAAGATATTTATTTTATATAGCACTATGTTGTATAAACTGTAATATTAATAATTAGGCATTAAGCTAATGCACATGTACTTTGTGGATTTTAACTATAAATTCTAACAATATTACATCACTATAGATACTCTTATATCTATTAATATTTATCTGGTCCTTAAGATATACTAAAACTAGAATGAAAGTCAAGACAATCTTCTACTGCTTCCAGTAGTTTTCCTCATTATATTTCTTCAATTCATACTGTCTTCCTATTTCCAATTTTTTCCCATTTTTTATATTTGAACTGTTTTTTTTTTCTTGAGTAAGACTGACCAATAGGACAAATATCCTTTATTTGTTTATAATATTCATTTAATATATAGGGTATATGAGCACAGACTTTCATATGACCACACCACTCTCCACACTATCTCATAATACTGATACACTCAAACACATATAAGTTGAAAAGATAATCACCAATATATGCATCTCATGCTAAACCAGCAATCATAAGTTGGTCCAGATTACCATCCCCAGACATATATGCCATAAGTGTTCAGATATATATTAAGATAGCCAATCCTCATACTTTAATGGACAGGCTTCAATCTACTTCACACTCCAACTCCTTAACTGTCCGTCCAATTGAAAATCTGATGATGAAATGCTCAAAGACCACCCTGAATCTCAGCCTCAGGGTGGCCTATGAGCATTTCATCATCAGATTTTCAATTGGATGGATGGTTGAGGAGTTGGAGTAGATTGAAGTCTGTCCATTAAAGTATGAGGATTGGCTATCTTAATATATATCTGAACACTTATGGCTTATATGTGTGGGGATGGTAATCTGGACCAACTGATGATTTCTCGTTAGCATGAGATGCGTATATTGGTGATTGTTTATCTTTTCAACATATATGTGTTCGGGTGTATCAGTGTTATGAGATAATGTGGAAAGTGGTGTGGGTCATGTGAAAGTCTGTGTTCATATACCCTATATATTACATATATAGACACAGGTATATAATAAGCCTGTGTGTTTCAGTTAATATTCATTTAAGCATATAAATATTTTCTATTTACTATTTAAATATAAATTTATCGATTGTTCAATCTTATAATAGAGGCCGATGCTGAAATAGTTTGCCATGAAAAGCATTGTTTAATTAGTCCTTCAACTTTTCTATTGCATGCACTAGGACAAACATTAATAATTGGTATTTACCATATTGGTTAAAGTAAAGTAAATAGCCTTTAAATAACTGACTGTAAAGCAAAGGTATCTCCAATAGTTTTCAAAAAGGACAATAAAGGAAAAGTTTTACTCATCAAGCTTGATGATTAGCAGATGATGAGAGATTTTAGCAATTTTCCATTTACTTACTAGCTAAAAATAGCTAGAGATCCATTTTCCTATCAATAATTAAATAGTTTTCTATGGGCCAGCTAGCTGACATAAAAGCTCAAATCATGGCTATAACAGGCAGATGAGCTAACCACTATGTGAAGCTCTTTACTACATACATATATATGAGACAAATCTTCATTTCTAAACCAGATAAAAGTGATCACAACTGGTCCTGAATCTCTTGATGAGATTCCAGATTAAATTAATTGTTGATCTTAGGAAAAAATATATTAGGGATCTGACAGTAATTCCATGTTTTGCACTATAATTTTTCTATTATTTAAAAGATTATCTGGTAGACCTTTCAGGAAATGAATTTTATGAATGAATTTATTCCTGCATGACTGTAGTCATGTTTCGTTTTGTAGCTACATTGACTTAACTGCTTGCTTCACATTATTTTACTAATAACAATCTAAACTTACCATACAGTTTACTCTTAGTTTTTTGTTCCAAAAGAAGTTCATTTGTGCCTCATCGCCAAGTGCCGTGAGGCCAAAATCAAAATTTACAATATAATATTAACATAGGCAAAGACAATAGCATAGTCAGTCCATGTGGAAGATCCCCAACCAGATGAGGTATCTCATCAAGACTCCGCTCATCTGCAGAGACCCCCCCCCACACAAAACACTGTCCAAGTTACAAAATTATTAATCAATTTTTTACACACTAAAAATTCCATAAATTACATGGACGGATCATAAATACATTACAATTGGAAAGTTGCAATATAAATGAACTGATTGTTATAATGCAATATATGTCCGGACCCACAGGGACTTCACTCCATCACCTCCGCATCCAGATCACAAAACATATCACTTCAAATGTACATGAAATACATCTATTCAAACAATTTCAAAAACATAAGCACAATATAATTTTAATATTTACAAGGATGGTAAAACTATTCTTCATCCATCTAGGACTGCAGTGACTTAACTCTATCATTCTGCAGACCTGGATTGACCATTAGGCAAAGTATCCCATTCAGAGGGTAGAATTCACAACGACTAATAAATATCCCAACATTCTGACTACGCAATAATTACATAGTTTCTAAAATATATGTATAAAAAAAATTCCTCTGAAGAAGATTAAACATAGCTCTCAACACCCATCCAGATATGCAGTAACTTCACTCCATTTATCTGCAGATCTGGATGCCAAAATAACAATACATTGTAAATAAAAGGATTAAGTTATATTTTATTACTCTTAGCTTTTCAAGGCACATAATGAAATTTCTGTTTTCTTACATTACTGCACATGAATAAACTGATAAAAATAATATAAAGTTTTAATTATTAAAAAAAAAAAACCCCATTAAAAGAGCAACTGCCAAATGATTGGTGAAACTTCCAGTAATATAAATAAAGATATGCAGTAATAGAATATGCTCTCGTTAAATAATCTACTTATTAACTTATTATCACAGCTGTTAAAACCTTTTTAATAACAGCACACACTTTTTTTGGTCTTTCAAAATATATATGACTTATAAAATATAATGTTCTTTTCTACTAAATCCAATCAAAAAATATAATCAAAATATATATATATTCTTCTTTTTTTCTATCCAAATACTTTATTTTTTCCATCACCATATATATATATCTTTCACATCTGTAGCTAGTAAATATGTATTTTCCATTTTCACTTGTTTTTATTTTTACCACTAATAATACTCCAATCTTCCAGTGATAATATTGATAATTCAAAGCTGCTGCCAACTTCCATATTTATTTTCATTTCACACATGTCCTTAATAGCATTATCAGTGTCATTTACTTTTCTGACATTCTTCATCTCTACCTGACTTAAAGTTCAAGTTTGATTTAGCTTTTATGTTCTTGTCTTTCTGATGGCAAACATGAGCTAAATGTTCTTTTACACGCCATATATGGTACTTACCCATTTTAAATCTGCAAAATCAAATTATTCTTTGCAATTTCAAGTGTGCTAACAGTTTGTAATTCATTCACACGAGTAAAGTTATCCTGCATACTGATTGAAGCTTGACATTCTGATGCATTATCAAACATAGTCTCTTTTGCAATATACTTTGCAATTAGGAGTATATTCTCTTATTCTTCTCTTTCACTTTCTTTGCATATCTTCATATAATCATATATATTGCTTATAATACTTCTTTCATATACACTTAATGCAACAAATGTTTTTAAAAACTTCTTTATTTTCCTTACAGTTTCGACTGTCCAGAAGTCTTCATCAGAGCTCTATCTTTGCAGAGAAGAAGATAGAGCTCTGATGAAGACTGCTGGACAGTCAAAACTGGAAGGAAAATAAAGAAGTTTTTAAGAAAATTTGTTGAATTAAAGTGTATATGAAAGAAGTGTTATAAGCAATATACAAGATCTGACTTATTAAGTAAAATTTTTCTGAAGTTATAGTCTGACATTCGGAATAAAATTGGTCTATCAACATGACTTCTAGTTTGGCAGCAAATTTGCATTGTTTAGCAAATGTTCACAGTGCTAAATTATAATTGTGATACTGCTCATAAGGTGATTGTATCCTCATTCAAAAACATAGATGTGCCACCCATTTAAACACTACTGGTTGAAAATACACATTTAGATTTTCAATTAAACCTTGGTATAGAATGGCTTTAAGATGTTTAGGATAACAAAGTTTTTAGCTGTCTATAAAACATCACTACCCACAAAAAAAAAGAGGAGTAGATACTTTAACTTTGTCATCCTCAACTTTATTTATGAACATGTAACACCCAAATGTGTTTGACATATGTGTTCCAAGTCGCTGCATTATTTACATCGAATTCAGAATATTATTACTCGGCAATGCCATTGTTAATGTTTATTCCATTCTGCTTTGTTAACACATATACACAGATTGTACTATCGGCCAACCATTCTATTGTCACTTTCCTGCAAATAGATTCTATTAATGACTGATACTACTCTACTGTGTACTCGAGGTATTTTCAATAATACCAGACAGGCAAATATCAAAATTAAAATAAAACTCTAAGACAAACTTTAAAACTCAACAAGTTTATTTACTTGTACTGAGATGAGAATAATAATTGAAATTAATAGTAGAATTCACTTTACAATGAAAAAGTGATTAATAACCATATGACAGGTGGGGATAGATAATTCCCACACATTGTCCATACATAAATATTGTTCATATATCTTGAGTTTCAATTAACTTGTATTTTATTTACACAATATAACTTATCAGATTTCTTAACATCAATTTTAATCAGTCGTTCACTTAGGCTGACCAATTTCACTTTTCTGTGCATTTTAAATCTATGCACATGACTGACTCAACCGGATGTTTTTTTTCTTTCTTTTGATATTTCTCAACTTGCAGTCTATCGAATGTTATCAGTTTATTTTTATAACAAATCTAACTAGCATATCTCAGTCTCATTTATTATTAATTTTATTATACTGTATGCTCATTTTCTAGAGTGCACATTTTAACAGAGATAATAGTAACAACAATGTACTACCTGCATATGATTACAACTTTTCAATAAACTTTATTTACAATAACAAACATATATACATGAACACAGGCAGTCCATCCACAAATAAAAAGATCAAAAGCCACAGTATTAGAAATACAATTACCAGATTACTTATTATCTGCTCTCTTAAATGCATTTACCACTCCAACTCAAAGAAGAAGGAAAAAATATATAGAAAGATAAATAATAATATATTAGAAATGAGTTTTGCAATAACTGTACAAATCAATTCGTTGGAACACAAATATATCCAATACATTGGTTTATTATTCTACTTATTTATTTTGTAATGCTGTTCTTTAACGTACTCTGCTGCAAATTTTTTTTTTAATGACTTTAACACCTTATCTAATTGTAGCTATCCATTATATTCCATCTCCAGCTGTGTCTTACCAAAGAAAACAAACAATATTATAACTTCTTTAGAATCTCTTGGATATAATCTTATAATATAAAAAGGATCTGCCTCTCCCATGAAAACCATTCTCACATTTTCCCAAGTTTTTTTTATCATTCATTCACAATCTAACAAAGATATACATTTTACAGCAGCCGATTCTACAATATCCAACGAGATGAAAAATATATTGAGTCATTAATCCCTAAGAATATCTTTGATTTGGTTCAAGATAAAAAATTGGCATAACTGTTAAAAATGGTGTTTGATATTACATAATTATCTAGTTCTCTTATTATTATTTATTTACATGTATATATTATAACGGTCGGATAGAAAGGAGTCTTACCGTATCTGCCGTACAGAGTGCCACTAGGTTACTAGAACCTAGAAAATTTATAGAGTAGGCAGATATGCGCTGTTAAGATCTTAGTTTACATATATTTTTATTCCAACCATCAGCCCATTGTCACTAGCTCATGGAGTAGCAGAGATTTAAAACATTTTTATAAGTTTTAATAAAGAGTTGTATTCTCAAAATAAATTAATATTTAAAACAATAAAATAAAAGAAGCCACTGCCAGTAATTAACACACAAACTGTTATTTACACACATATAGATAAAATTGAGGAATAAAATTTATTATTTTTGGTTGGTTATTAATTTAATTCTTAAATTTAAATTCCTTTTTTTAGTTTGAACAATCCTCACAGAAATTTGTTTAATAAAATTTTTAAAAGTGTAGAGTATGAATAAACTACATAGATTGCATTTGAAAAGAAAATATCTATCCCTTATGTAACCTTAGGCCAAAAGTTCATAGTCAAACCGACATCAATCCATCTGATACATCGATGTATTCAATGCAGCATGAAATACGACAACACAAATATCATACTGTCGGGAACGTACATCTGAACAGCATGGTTAAAGAAGACATTGACTCTCGTCCAGGACAGGAATGCTACATCTGTCTGGCAAGAAGAACAATAAAAAAAACTCCATAGGAAGGGACTGCGTTTTCAGTCTTACTATCCCCTTCCATAGGCAAAAAGGGGGTGTGCGGCGTAAAATGTGATCCTGCAAGTAGCGGACCTCATACTACATTTACTAATTACACCGATATATCCAATCCATTGACCCAATCTAACTATGAAACAAATAACCTAAGATTTACCCTCCCTTAAACTAACATAACTTTGTGAATCTATGCAACCATTCATGCCCGACTTAAATTTAACATTTATATAAGTTTGCACAGATGAATTTTATAAAAATTTGTTTTATAATGTTGAGTATAGATCGGCTACATAGATTCTATGGTTAAAAACATTTCAAAATAAACATAACCGATCAAAATATATAAAGTCATTGATGGAATTGCAGAGGGAAATTTACAAGAAACCCAATGGCATTCATATAAGATGCCGCATTGACACCAATAACTTAAAAGACATCCGAATAAATACATTTTAGATACTCAACGTAAGGTATCATTATTTACCGAATGTCTATATATTTTAATCAAATATGAAAACAAAAACATAATTAAACGTTAACGAATCTATGCAAGCATCTATACCCAACTTAAATTTAATGCATTTAAATAATTTATACAATAAATATTAATAAAAATAAACAAAAAAAAATGGAAATGATTTTTTTTTGCAAACTCAAAGGTATAAATTTAAACATTAATAATTGATTTGAAAGTTAAAAGTCAGATAAAAGTTCATTTTAAAATTTAGGTTAACTGAATATTAAAAGCTTGTCAAATCTTGATGAAAGTTCTTAATTACTTTTAAATTTTACAGTTCATATCTTACATTTGAAAAATCCCGGTTCCTGGTGCCAATTCCCGTGACATCTCTATTTGAAGACCGGTCTGTTGTTCTGGAGGTGGCCTTAGCTGGTTCAATTCTGATACTATTTGATTGCATAACCCATATGATTCGGGGTCTGCAATAGTACTGTTCATAATTCATCAGTCATTTCATTTGAAATAAAAGAGAGTGACTAGTGCGTCTTATCATGCCCCTCAAAAAAAATCAAGCTGGAACTGTTTTTAATTTCAATATTTTTCCTTTTATACTGATCGTCCGGATTCGCTGAACAATGGTTTTCTGTTCCAAATTTTTGTTACGGTCCGAGCCTTCATTGCTGCCTCTATTGGACATCTAATTTATTTTTGTTCTCTTATCTATATTTCATCTGACTTTTTTATATAAGAGCCCCAAGGGCTAGTTTGCTTTTCGTTTAATTTATAAAACAATCATTTCCATTTACAAAAATATTTTATCCTTAGATTTTGTACTTTTTTATAACAAAGTACGTTCAAATACTTTTTTTATTTTATTTAAAAAAAGAAATACTTTTAAAGTTTTGCATCTGTGCAAATATATATACATTTAACAACTCCTTAATTTTTTTTTTTAGCTTTTAGTTTTATTTACGAACTTAAAGTTTTTATTCTAATTTTAAATTAATGTAACGGCATATTATATATCCGTTACATATCAGTAAACTTCCTCAAAAAACAAAAACATTAAAAAAAAAAAAGAATTTACTTAGTGTTAGTAATTACGTCACACAATTATATACTAAACTTTTTTTTAAAAGACAAAACTTGGTTACAATATATAACAGATATTGATTTTGATTCATTCTATGTTTTGCGAGTGCTAGTGTGCAAATGTGATACTAATTTAATAAAGGGTGTAAATAGATTAACAAACCTCTTTCTTCATCATAAATAATATTTTTACATAAAATATCATTATGGCAAAACACAATTGGTGAATGCAGAGCAAGTAATTTACGTTCTAATTCATTAAGCTCGCTTTCTAGTTCACCTTTACTAGGAATTTCTTTATGTAATCTAAAAATGAACATAAATATGTAAATACATAAATATACATGAGTATATATAAAACAAATATATGTATATGTCATGTATGTACATATACAAATGATTAGTAAATAAATGTAATAAATAAATATAAATTTCTCTCTATAATTTATTAAATATGCTAGTAAAAAAAATCCTAATGTATTATTTTATAGGACTGAGACCGAAATATAATGAATAAAATAATTTTTATCTTCCAATATCTTTTCTGCATTGGATATGTCAAATCTAATACAAAGAGTAATAATATTTAATGACTTCCATACATGATTAATATAATGATTTTTTTTTTATATTCTTTAATCAAGCTGATAGATTTGACTGTTCAACAATCTTTCTCAGATTAAACAGGCAAAACTCTCCATACAGTAATGCCACCCTGTGCTAACCCGAGTAATCAATGGATGCCAGAAGGCTTGTGCATAAAATCCCCATCTAGTGCCTACTCATCCAATATCCCCAGACTAGTTTCTGGCTTGTGGCCTTCGTCAGTGAAAAGCCTTGGATCTGAGAGCACTGCACCTAGATCTTAGGATCTAATGCAATCCTCCAACAACCACCTTTTATCTCTACTTAACTACAAAACTATGAGAATGAAATTGAAAACACAATAATATTTTCAATCCAAGTTCAATAGCTTATATAGTCATATGGCTTAAATTGAAAATATTATTGGGTTTTCAATTTCATTCTCATGGTTTTATAGTTAAGTAGGTGGCTGCTGGAGGATTGCATTAGATCCTAAGATCTAGGTGCAGTGCTCTCAGATCCAAAGCTCCTCCTTGACAAAGGCCATAAGCCAGAAACTAGTCTGGGGATATTGGATGAGTAGGCACTAGATGGGGATTTTATGCACAAGCCTTCTGGCATCCATTGATTACTCTAGCTTGCATTGAGTAGCAATACGCATAGAGAGTTTTGCCTGTTTTAATAACAGTTATAAGCAATCATAGAAAATGGTGATCATGTGATGTAAATTAAATCTAGGTTCATAACATGCATATTCTTAGAATCAGTGGCGGCCTATGAAACTTTTACACAGGAGTGCTTTATTATAGTATCTCTGGGGAAAAACAAAACAAAAAAAGAGCATTTCTAATTTCACAATCACAAAACCATTTTATTTATTCATACCAATCATTTTTTAATAATAATATCTGGAGTAAATCAATCTTTATTTTTTATTACAATTTTTTCATGTAATGACAACTAGGAAAATATATTTATATCCAATACTAACATCCTCTACGATAAGTATTTAAAAATATTTCTTTTATTATTTTGTTATATTTTTCTGTAATAAATATTTATATATTAATTTATAAATACTAATTACAAGAAAGAAAAAACAATATTTTATTGCTCGTCCTAAGTGAAAACAACAAAAATTTATTTGCTTTGAAGAAAAACCAAAATAGATTAATATATCATGTTCAAATAATTATTGACGCAGCATGGCGCTACTTACATAAGTTGATAAAAACAAACGAATCTCAATGGAACTTGCCGAAATTCACTGAATATGATGTTTCTGGCACTGCCATAATTACCAGCATCTTTGAATAGAATATCAACCATCATTTAAAATAATTCTTTTTTAAAATGGTTTAATTTAATTAGCTGTATTTACATAGTAATTATGCCAAAATATTGAATGATTGTTATATTATTGATATTTTCCAGCACAAATTTAATAAATAATTTTTTGGGGGAGGGGGTGCTGCACCATAACAGTGCTTATGGACCAGCAACCACTGCTTAGAATCTTCTTACAATCAAATGATGTTTTGGTTGGTCATATTATTGCGTCATGGAATTGAGATCTCACAATTTATTTATTTTCTTACACAATAAATGTAAATATACATAAAAAAATATGCACACACACACACACATACCTCCTGCCCTCAAAAAAAAAAAAAAACAATTATCACAATGGAAATTGAAATATATATATCTATGTTAAAAATGCTACATTCAGTGATATCAGATTGAAATGAAATTGAAAAACAATATAAGCTCTACATTAATAAACATTTCTAAAGATACTAAATGATTGTTATTTTTCACTTATTAAAAAAAGTGTACAATCTTTGATTTCTATCCCCCTTTCAGTAAAGGAACTACTGAGGCTAGTAAAAATAAATAGAAAATCCGCAATAACATTATGTCATGATATTCAAGTATCAAAATGATAGAACTTCAATCTAAACAAGTCCATAATTCACTGAATCAAACCCATTAATTACAATATTAACTAACAATAATTTACTAAGGCTGTAACCTTAGAAATAAGCGTCTGAAAAATACGAAGGTAGGGACCTCTATAGGTCTTAAAACACAAGCTTACGCTATGAAGAAAAGAGAGAATCCTTCTTTACTTCAACCTACTTTTATATATAAATAGGTGAAGCTGAATTGTTTTGATCTAAGAGTGTGAAGCTATTCAATACTTCACTAATTAAGTCCACAATTCTTACTTAATATAATAATTGGCGGTTAATAAAATTTATAATTACAACTTTAAATTATCGTAACAGATTTCTTACTATAAGATCTTTTCATTGACTCGTAGTAAATTGTAAGATTTCGCGAGCATTAATGTATTATAAGAATTGTGGACTTAATTAGTGAAGTATTGAGTAGCTTCACACTCTTAGATCAAAACACTTCAGCTTCACCTATTTATATATAAAAGTAGGTTGAAGTAAAGAAGGATTCTCTTTTCTTCATAGCGTAAGCTTGTGTTTTAAGACCTATAGAGGTCCCTACCTTCGTATTTTTCAGACGCTTATTTCTAAGGTTACAGCCTTAGTAAATTATTACTTAATATAATAATTGGCGTTTAATAAAATTTATAATTACAATATTAACTAACCTATAATGAATAGTTAGCAGAGTTGGTTCTGGAATTGCTGCATGAAAAAAAAAAATCTTAAGTTTGATTGAAATCTAAAAAATATTTTATTTGGTTCAGGTTCAAACTCAGGTCATGCAAATTGCAGGAGGATACACTAACATTACCACACTAAATCATGATATGAGGTAATTAAATTACTATTTTTCAGAAGACTTTATAATGTTTGAACATGAGTTTCAAACCAGGAACTTTTAGCTCCTGAATCTATTACATATCAATGCACTATAATAATTTAATGGCTCTACTACTGATAATATAAAATTTGATACAATTATCACACCTATCATTAAGGTGTGCAAATATTATTTAAATACAAAGCGAGTTTGATCAAAGTCAAGGATAAGCAGAAGTTACAGCAAGCTATAATATGAGGATATCTTGTAAAAAGTCACACAATATATGTTATTATGTATTATAATGAATTTAAACCAGATCATGATAAAAAACATGAGTATTACATCAGCACTGGAAGTTAGTAGCAGAACAATATATAAAAGAAAGCCTAGCCATCTCACAAGAAAGGTAAAACAATTTTACCAGAAGTTATATATCAACATTTCCAAAGATGACAGACCATGGCTTCTTCCATACATCCATTCTCTTACTAAAAAGTTTATTAAAACATTCTTCCCTTGTTTCAAGCTAAGTTTTGGCACTTCTCCCTTCAATCAACAGATTAATTAACAAGTCAAAAGACCACCTACCCTCTGATCAGACTCTTCACACAGTGTACAAGATCCCATGCCCCCAAACTAGCTGCAGTCCCATATACTATGGTAAATCCTATGTATCTCTCTCCACATGGGTCCTTCAGCACTGCTACTTATACAAAAATGCTCTGAATAAACCTGAATATAATTCCATCTTTTTAGAATATCAAACATTTGAAACATCTTCTGCTTCCATCACATGCATTGAATGCTCTGACTCTAAATGTAAAATCAAAGAAACATGGCTTATAGCCAACAGCATCTACACCATAAACTGGAAGGAAGCATGCTTCTCTCTATCTCTCCAAAAATGGATTTTCTAATCTACTTTGCATATATTTAAACATTTGACGCATACATTTTCTACCATGCTCACACAACTACACTTTGTTATGATTATGAGAAGATAAAACTTTATGGAAGCACTCGGGCAATTAATATTATAATTTGTACTTAGCTTCATCATTGCCTGTATTTTAGAGCATTTAGACACTGATGAAGGTCTCTCTAAGTTCAATTCAACTTCTCCGATCTCTAGCCTCTCTTCTCTACATTATCCCTGCACACTAACCCTACTTTTATGTATCTTTATTCTTTCATTTAAGCTGAAACTACTCTGATATATATATATCTTTTTACAAAAACAAGGGATAATATACACTATTCCAGGAATAGTCTTTCTATCAAAAATGCCCTTTGTATTATTTAAGAATAAGAAAAACATAGATTTCCCAATTAAACAAGTAATATGTCTAAATTTACAGTTGATATTCATAATCTTCAAAAACATTCTAATGAATTTAAATTAGAACTTACAAATTGTTTTGAAGTATTAGTAGATTTTGAACATGATTGACATGTGAATGAAATTAATAGGAAAATAACTGATATATTTTTAAAAACTGCAACAAGATAGCTGATAGAAAAAAAGCAATTGAACAATAAAATTTCTACTGAGACTAGAGAATTTATAAAGAAAATAAAAAATATGAAGATATAAAAAAGATCCATTAAGAAGGATTGAATATCTTGAATTTTGTAAAATGGTGTGAAAAAAGGTTGATCATGATATAAGAAAGTATAATTGTGAAATAGCAAGGAAAGCTGTAGAAGAGAATAAAACTCTCAAGAGCATAAAACAACATTTTGGTATTGGTGAGAAATATATCTAAAAAGATGAAACTATTACTAAAAAGAGAGATGACATCATGAAATGGATAGAAGAGTTCTATCAAGAATTATATCATAATAGAGAAAAAGTACCTCCTATATCTAGTACATCTTCTGAATTGCCCAGAATTTTAACTGAAGAAGTGAGACATGCAATTAAATTTATGTAGAACGGAAGAGCTCCAAGTAATGATGGAATTATAATCGAGATATTAAAAGAAACAGGTGGAGAAATAGAATTTTTTTGGCAAAGTTATGATTGGAAGAATGTAGTATTAATATTAATATTTAAAAAAGGGGATGAAGATATTAGAAATTACAGACCTAGCAGTCATTTATCAGTTTTATACAAAATTTTACCAAGATAATTACATCTCATCTACAGAGAACATTGGATTTCAACCAACCAAAGGAACAAGCTGGATTTAAAAGTGGTTTTAGTACAGTAGACCATAGCCAAGTATTGAGAGAAATTATAGAAAGGATCAATAAATATGAGTTTCCACCGTGCTTTGGATTTGTAGATTATGAAAAGGCATTTGATTCTCTTCAGGATTAAAGCATTGGATCATCAAGGTATAGACCCATGATATCATATTCTGAAGAATATTTATAAAAATACAACAGCAACAATTAGATTACATAATCATAGTAGGAAGGTTAACATTAAAAAGAGTGTAAGATGGGTGACTCCATATCTCCAAAACTTTTTATACAGGAGTGTTTTGTGGATTAAAATGGGAAGATAAAAGAGTAAAAGTAAATGGAGATTATTTAAGCCATTTAAATTTTGCATATGATGTAGTTGTTTTTGCAAATTATGCTTCAGAGCTTCAGGAAATCAGTTATTAGATGAAAGTAAAAAAAAGTAGGATTAAAGGTAAATGTTAAAAAGACTAAAATAATGTTCAATGGATTTTCTCGAAAGATGAAAATAAAGATTGACTATGAGGAGTTACAAAAAGTTAATAACTACAAATATCTTGGTCTATTATTATAGATCAAAACATAATGGATAAAATTAATCATAGAATTATACTTGGTTGGAGTGCCTTTGGTAGAAATAACTTAATATTAAAAGGAAATATGTCTATACATTTAAAAAGGACGGTTTTTAATAAAATGTATTTTACCAGTTCTTACTTATGGATGTGACACTTGGACCCTTAATAGAAAAGTAATACAGGGATTTTAGACCATTCAAAGAAGTCTGGAGAGATACATGTGAGGAGTAATAAGGGATCAAAAATATAATACATGGATAAGAGAACAAATAGGTATTATTGACATTGTTGAAAGAATTAAGACTGAAGTACAGTTGGGATAGACATATTGCTAGAAGAGATGATAATAGATAGACAATTGGAAATCTTAAACTGAATTCCAAGAGATTGTAAAATTTAATTGCATATTTCACTTCATTTAAAATCCTGGGCAATTCAGAAGATATAATAAATGTAGGAGGTGCTTGTTCTTTATTACTAAATAATTTTTGATAGAACTCTTCTACCCATTTCATGATGTCATCTCCCTTTTTAGTAATAGTTCCATCTTTTTTTCTTATTGCAGATATAAGTTTCCTACCAATGCCAAAATGTTGTTTTACACTGTTGAGACTTTTTTCACTTCTACAGCTTTCCTTGCTAGTTCATAATTATACTTTCTTACATCATTATCAACTTTTTTTGCATCATTTTACAAAATTTGAGATATTCAATCCTTTTTAATGCATCAATTTTATATATCTTCATATTCCTTCTTTTCTTCATAAATTCTCTAGTTTCAGTAGAAATTTTATTGGTCAATTGCTGCTTTTTTCTACCAGCTATCTTTGTTGTAGTTTTTAAAAGTGTATCAATTATTTTCCTATTAATGTTCAAAATTTACTAATACTTGAAAATGATTTGCAAGTTCTAATTTAAATTCATTAGAATGTTTCTGAAGTTTAGGAATATCAACTGTAAATTTAGACATATTACTTGTTTAATTGGGAAGTGTATATTTTTCTTATTCTTAAATAATACAAAGGAAATTTTTGATAGAAAGACAATTTCTGGAGTAGTATATATTATCCCTTGCTTTTATAAGAAGGTATATATATATGTCAGAATAGTTTGAGCTTAAATGAAAGAATAAAGGTACATAAAAGTAGGGGTTAGAAATAAATATCTTAGTTCTACTTGATATATCCATGGAAAAAATACAGACCACACTATTAATTTTGATGAGGTTAAGGTTGTCTTCTTTGAGAGAAATGAAATAGAAAGAATTAAAGAATCTTTATTATTAAAAATTTATGATTCTGAAGCAATTAACTCATTTAAAAGTTATTTTAATATTAAAGGCATATGGGATGTAAGTTGAATTGTGGGTAATGTTTAGTTTAAATTTGATATTATTTTGTAATTCTTTACACTTGAGAAGTCTGCTTGTAGCAGTGAACCCATTGGTTGTGTTTTAGAATTTGCATTTTTTGGCTAATCTGGTTGAGTTATGAATTTGGAGTAATTTTGATTATTTTATTGACTAGTTTAGCTTTAGGCTTTTAATGCTTTTATTATACAGAAAGTATAAAATAATATAACATCAAATATTTATGAAGAAGTGTGGTAGTATTTATTTTGTATTAATCCATTAATATTTGCTTCTATATTAGTTGTTGCCTGTGCAAAGAATTTTCTAAATTTACATCAATCAGTCAAAATCTATTTTTCAATTTTGTAAATGCCATTTTTGAAAAAAAACTATTCATATTTATATGTGTTTGCAAATAATAAAATTATTTCCTTTGTATTATTTCTGGGAACTTATTTTTACTCAATTTTTTGTAAAATTTAATGTATTCCAAAAATTTAAATTTTATGTGAGTATTTTTCACTGTAATTCCAATATTTATTTCTATTTAATAAATATTTAAAATTTTACTAACATTGGAAATATTAAACAGTTTGATGAAAATATTTATTTGTAAATACATTTTTTTATTGCTAAAATCATTGAAATGTTTTTTAAAGTCATTATGTAATTTTTTTTAATATATCAATATATTTATACTTTTTGTATGTAGTCTTTTTGAAATTTTAACACTTGGATGATGATTAGTCCTTTTTTTTTTTCCATTTTGCCAAATAATACTTTATTTTAAATAAATGCATGTAGCCATAAAGTTTGATTAATATAAATTTTGTTTCTTTAATTTGACACTGGCTTAAACATTGAGGATACATCCCTAAAGATACATTCCCAATGGAATAAGAATATTACCCCACCAAATTCACATAACAAAACTATCTTGGGGTCATTTGTCTTTTATTATATCTTTATTTATATGAATTTAAAAAGAATGGGGAAGTATGGAGGTGTTTATTATATCTATAAAGATAATACATACAGGACAGAGAAAGGTGAATAACTCCGTATGCGTATAAATTTAAAAAATCAGATATATTAATTTTTAACCGAGGTTTAAAGTTTATATCTGTGCTGGAGATAATCTCTAGTTTCGAAAATGATTAGTAATAATCATTAGTGTATTTATCTGAAATGGAGTCAAAGTTGTGAGTGGAGGGAATTTGACAATGGTAAATGAAAATGTAACAATAACAAAACTACCATGTAATACTTTATTGAGATATATAGTAATGTTCATTGAAAATCCTAAATTATAATGCCATTCTTCATTTAGTTCTGGAATTGGATTTCCTTTTATATCCACAAATAGTTTGATCTTTTTTCAAAAAACATTTATATAATTATTCCTTTGGATAATTAATGAATTTCACAATAATAGATCAAATCAGAGTAACCACACACAAATGTGGCTTCTTTTTTTTTTAAATTTATGTGTAGGTGAAGATTTTGATTTATAAATTGTTATATATTTTTAGTTGTTTATTTCAACTTTTTTTAGAATTGATTATTTTAATTTTTATAAAGAAGACAATATTATGGGAGGGGGGGGGTAAGATTGAAATTTGACTATTTAAAGTAAAATATACATTTTATGACAATTTTCATAACTTCTTTCATGGTCACAATTCTGATACATACACTTTTTTGAAATAAGATATAGTAAAAAATATTTTTTTCCTTAAATAAATTTTCCTTCATTGAGAACAATCAATTGATATACTAATTAATTTATTATGATCAGTTACTTTATTAAATATACCTTCCACTGTATTATTTTTGTTTTTAATTCAAGAAAATAGCAGCAATTGTTCAAAGTATTAAAATCGCCACCCATTCTTCTAATGAAAATAAATAACTGTGCTATGAATAAATTAAATTTGTTCTTTCAGTTTGTTGCCAAGAATAATTTTATATCATTTGCCATTTCATCAAAAGATTGTTTTCAAATTTCTTTTTATAATCAAGTCATATATATATGTTCTACTATGTTTAGCATATATTCTTTTATAAACTCACTATCAGAAAAAGTTTTGAAATGTTTTGCAATTTTTAATAATATATCATAGCTTTTTTTTTTTTTAATGTTGTATCTTGAATCGTGAGTTAATTTTAAAAATAGTATATTTGTTGCATCTTTGTTTTAATTTTTCTATTTTGATAATTCCTTTTTCTTCTGATAATGATTCATTACTTCTTTCAATTATCAAATATTCATTTATCCATTGCTTTTGAAAGGACTGATTCTCACTGTTTACTTTCGTTTTCTTCAGTGATGTAGTACTTTTAATTTTTTAGAAATGGAAATTTTAATATTAAAATTTTAATATGAATAAAATTTAGTTCTATATATAAGAAAATAACAAATGATAAAACATAAGAGATGTCACTGTAATTACTCTGAAGGTGGCGCGCAAGTGCAATATGTATATAAAAAGGAGAATTATGCTATCACTTCTTTTGTGATTCCGTTGCATTATTCAACCTTGAATCTTTACAAAAAAAAAAAAACAACTAATATTTTTTCTCAAAATATATATAATATTATTAAAATGTCTAAAAATGTTGTATTCCATTAACAATATATACATTTAAATCTTGCCACAGACTGGATTGAAAACCTCACGTCCAGAGTTGGCCTGCAGGTCAAAGATTGCTTACCCTTGGTTTATGGTAAGTTACAATACTATAATAAAATTTATTTAAAAAAATCTTTAATTTTGTATTCTCTCCTACTAATTGCTACAATGTATATACCAAATATATATGGTCTTGATCACAAGTTTTTATATTCACCTATTTGTCTGTTCGTTTGATTCTACTAACTTAATAGGTGAATAGTGGAATGACAGTCTGATAACTGTCAATAACCAGTGGGCAATAACTGATCAGGAATATCATTTACTTTCTTGGGTGATATTGTTGGCTCATCAAATATTTATATTGAATAAATAACTAATAAAAGTCCATTAGATAATAATGAAAAGCATCAACAAAGTGTTGAAGTTTTATGCTTAATAAATTTAAAATAACACAAGTATGAAGTGATCAAAATTTAAAAAGAGATTTTATTGCATAAAAAACTAAAACCTTTTATAGTAACTTCTTACTTTTAATATTGACTGCCTTGTGTGGTTATGTGTAGTGATGAAGTGGTTGATTCTGTAGCTCAAGATCCATCTTAGTTCTAACATTTCCTGTGCTCAAAATGTTTAAGAACTCTCAAGAAATAAACTACTAGATTATTTTTTATTACTATTTAATAGCAATTTATTTACTACAAAAATTATTTTAACATATTAAATTCTACAAATTCCTTAAAAACTAGTTTTCTTAAACATTTAGAATCATTTATCAAAAATACAAACACTTAAAAATATATTATCTAAAACTAAATTTATTAATTATTTCAATTCAATATAACTAATGACTCAAAAGATACCTCATAAGTATACATTATGATTACAAAATATAACCCAATAATCTCAAACATCAAAGTAAACAACTGATATATTCAAGAGAATGCAGCAGTTGGGTAATATTGTAGACAATCAATCAACAAACTATATAACATTAGGAAGACTTGCCACAGACTAGACATTTTATTTAGGAATAGAGATAGAACAGAATTTGTCAGCACCAGATCACACACTGGATAACTTAAGTGTAGTGATATTAAAAAATATTTTATCCTGCTTAATGAATAAAAAGCAGAAACACTTTCTATTTTCAAATTTAAGACATTACAACCACATTGGATAAATTTATATAGACATTACATTCTTGCATTATCTAATTTTATAATATTCTAAAAATGAAACAATATATGGATACACATATTCATTTAGATAAAAAGGCAAAATAGTCTTTAAATAGCTCATTTTTGAGTAGAAGCCTCTCCGAATGCCCTCAAAGAGAAAAGGTGTTACTTACAAAGTTTGCCAATTGATTAAGCTAAGAATAGGTAAACATCCACAGACACATGCGTATATATGCTAATGTATGGATGTATACATGTAAAAATTAATAATAAACATATAAATATTTAATTACTAAATAAAGCCAAAAAAGATTAAACAACAAATATTTAACTATTTAATACAAAAAAGTTTTACTGCCCTCCTCAGTGCAATATATATATATATTGTAACCTCTGTATTCTTCACTTATTTCATTTTATTGGATTTATAAATGCCCAGGCACCAATTCTATACAAGATAGAATAGATTTATAACTGCAATTGCCTTTTTACTTATTTAAAAGATTCTTATGCTCTAATTACTCTATGGCTTAGCTCAGTTGAGGTTATAGGATATGTTATTCGTATAGGATGCAAATAAGGGTAATAGAACATTTATAGATAACAATTCTGTAACACTAATTTAATCATATTCCAAGCATTTATTCAATTATAAAACCATTGCAAAATTGTCAATTATCACATTTATTACAGGATAGACAATGATGAAGATCGGGTACCTTTTTACCTACATCATCATCTATTTTAAGCAAAGTAAAATATATTATTGGCATTGTAATATTGAGATTTATCAACTCCAGACAGATTAAATAAATTGACTTACACTGGCAAATCCATATATTCTATAACTATATTATGTTGATCATATGTGTGTGTGGAAATGGACAATCGAATGCATATAATAAAACAACTCATATGGGATATTAATTCAATAAAAAATTTATTGTAAATAAAAGACAAAATAACAAATATATATATATTATTTTATACATCTTTCTAGTAACTATAATACTTCTCTTCTTTCTTAGACAAAGTACACTTCTCTCAAGCTAATATCTCATTTATACTGAAAGATGAATTGTTAAAAATGAAAGGAATAGGATATTAATATGATATGTTATAGAATTTAATATTTATTTGTAAACACTAACTTTAATAATAGTTTTCTTCACTATTTCTTTATTACCTATATTTTCGAATATGTGTGCCTTTATAATGTTATAAATATAATGCATTTATCAATCATAATATTTACTAACTTATTTACGAAACAATTGAAATAAAATAAAAATATAATTTTGGAAACAATAATAATAATAATATTTATAACAGTGCACACACATTCGAATATAAACTTTATGTATAAAATGATTTCTCAATCATATAAGACAATATATTGTCTTATTATAATCACAACCAGTTACATTAGCTTTAAAAAATATATATATAAATATTACATTTCTAGTATAAACAAAATATATATATATATATACTTATCAATATTTTAATCATTAGATGTTGAAATGTTTTTAAACTTGAAAATTTGAACTTTAAAATGTCAACAAAATATACAAATATATGCTGCTTCTATTAGTTGAAGACTAATCCAGAAAGAATTGCAATAGTTTTTTCAATATTTTAGAATCTTGTAATGAACATTATAAACACATTAGCACGCACTGGAATTATTTTATTAATCACCCAAAATAAAATCTCCGACTTGGTGAAACAATCCTAGTAAAGTTTTATGGTTTTATCCCTTCAATTTTTAATGCTTAATATAATTTCTTTTATTTCCATTGTTAACAATTCATCCATGACAGGGTACGCTACTATAAGTAATTATTAAATACTGTTAAGTTATGCATTTAATTAATCATTTTTTTATAGATGCGCGAATAGCAAAGTTATTTGGTATATAAACTATCCTCCTGATATAAGAGTTAAAATAGATAAATTCTTTCATTTTAAACCTTATGTTGCATATTTTCAATAGAATTTTTTTAAAAACTGAAAACACATATTAAGCGTCTGACAACAGCGTTTAATAAAAATATTTTAGCTAGCTTCATTTTTATAATTTTATCATTCTGATATTATTTATTTATGGTAATACTTTAAAATAAACTATAATCAGTCATCTTACATAATATCCAGGCATTTTTGAATGTAGTAAACTTAGGCCATCAGTTGATAAAAATTGGAGCTGGAGCCTTTAAACTTTAGCCTTTCATTTTTTTTCTTGGTATTTTCTTTGCTTAAGCTCCCTTGTTCAAGCCCTCTCACACCCTCTTTTTTTTTTATTATAATTAACTTAACAACACACCAGAACTTTCTTGCCTTATAAAATGTCAACAATAGAGTATTAAAACAAAAGGAAAAAAATATTAAATATTGATTTACAAATGTCACTCAATAACACATAGATAATCTTTACAATTCTAAATGTAATATTATAAATAATACATAACCAGTAAATAATAAATAAGAAAAATCATTCTAATCAATTATATATGAGTATATCTGTTTTGCTTTGCATGTAAATTTTACCATTACAACCTAGACATTATAAGTAATTGTATAAAAGATGGAAAAAGTGCAAGATGATGCAAAAATGAACATATATCCACATATACAAGCTAAATCTCGGATTGGAGTAGACAATAATTTAGAACACCAATGAATAACACCTGCTATAGCTTTCCTATTAATTTTACTCTTATACCAACACTCCCTGATGTTTTTCTATCTTCCTCTTCCACTACTGGATATATAACTTAAAATTTTATCAAACATCCAACTAAAGTTTAATTTTTCTAAAACTCAATTTTTAAATATTAAATTATATCACAATTCATTTTTCTAAGATAATTATTTTTACCCATTATTAGCACAAATGTGAACTTCCCACATTTCTTCCTGGAGCCAACCTGGAAGGTCACAATATATATATATATATGTTATAATGGACATTCACAGAACATGATACATTACTTCTATTTTATAATATAAATAACTCTTCATATTGAAAACATGTATATGATATTTATATATGCATGCCTTTACATGTATTTGTTTTGCAAATGTTGTAGTTGATTCTCTTATGAATTTAAATACATAAAAATATTTTTTTAATATGTGTATGTAGAATTTTAAATTAAATATAATTTCATAACATAATATAGTTAATAAATTGATTTAAATAAAATTGTTTAAGTATTTAATATAATAAATAAAAAGAAAACTGAATTAGATCTCTCACATGATTTCATACTCTAGACTTCAGAAAATTCTACAGATTCTTTAAATACCTTAAAATATTGTATTTTAGAAAGTATAAGTCATTTAACTAGTTTTTGAAAAAAGTTAATCCTTAACTGAAACATTAATACTAAATTACAGATTTTAAATATATATATTGTAACATGATAAAAAATGATAATGCTGGGAAAATGATCAATCTAATCTGAATAAAACCTAGCCCGATCATTGGTCGCCATTTTGTAATGGATTATTGATTATAATATGGGATAATATAAAAATTTTTTTACTATGTCTCAGAATTGAGACAACATTCATAATAATATAGATCTAGCCTAAACATGAAATGTCATTTTATAATAGCCCTAAAGTTGATTTGGCATTTTGTAATAATTTCCACTTGTACATGATCATTATCAGCTAGCATTGGGTAGCTAGTTTGTCACAATAATAATGGATTTTTTACTTCACTACTTCTCTACATTTGTTCAGTTAACATTTTTCATAAAGAAATGCCCTTAAGATTTATATTATTTATCACAGAGCAAAACATGCATTAACAAATAGTAACTCTGTTAGAACCTGTGTAAAATTATCTAGCTCAGTTATTGATCACACTAGGCAATAACAATATTTCCCATACATAATTATTTAGATTGTCCACTACACTATCATAAAATACTAACAATCTCTATTAAAATCTAATTTATTCAGATTATATTTAAAATGAAATAAAGCAAATGAGATCATCACCTCAGACATCAACAAATCTATTCATGATTCCAAAGTAAACTGCAATAAGCAGTGAAATCATATATCATTGCCCTAAACAATGATGTATGCTTAAGATATCTATTTGATTGATAATTGAATAAAACTAAATTTGAATCAATAAATAACTAAATTCTAACATACTTTACTAATCTAATATTATTTATAGTAATGCAAATTTACTTTAATATTTAATGACATTCTATTTAAATCAACTAGTTTCTAAATAATTATAATTACATTTTGAGAATGTTTTCTAAACTACACAATATTTATAATGTTTAAATAAAATAAACCTTTACTCAGTTTTATATCTATTTTAATAAAATGTTAAATATAATATAAACATTTCATTCATACCCTACATTAGATCAACATGCAATTATTGCTTCAGTTATATTCTAAAATGAAACACTCCACAAGAATTTATTATCAATAAATTCTATTAGATAATTTCACATTTTACAGTACCCAATCACATTATATAAAATATACCATAGGTTTCTATTGGATATTTACTGACTTACAATCACTGATATTATTCATCTACTTAAATCTCCAATCAATCGATTATAAAAATGGATTTTATAACAATTAAACTATATATGATGATAATTGACAGTTATCCAAGCCAAAGATAATATTAAGTTATACTAGTTAATAAAATTTATGATCTCCACTTCAAAGAAGTTTAAAGATAATTAAGACAGATCATTCTGACTAATGACAGAACAAAATCTATTAAGATTTTTGTAACTGGACAAGATAAACAAATAAATAATCAACTCTGAACTAATGAAATCATTTCTACCAGTAATATTGACTTAGATAAGTAAACAAATATTTAAATGCAGTAACAAATATAAAATTTATACCTAATCGGATTTAATAATGATGTATAAAAATATACATATATCTAATTCTATTTCACTTACCAAGATGGGTTTGATCTTGGATCAAACTTCAAGTACCAAAATTATCTTGCACATTCAAAAGAAATAATTAGACAGATTCATCAGATTTTAAATTAACTCTAAATTTATTAGTCAATAATAAAAATTTATAATAATAATAATAAAAAATATAAAAAAAAAGAATAAAACAAACGATGTATGTAATAGACTAAATTCATAACCAGAAAAAAATATACAATCCTAGGTTTCTTTAATATATAAATAATTGGTAGTCTATTACTGTATAGAATCAATAAAAATAATATGTATCTGAAACTCAACGTATGTTGCAGAACAATAATACTATAGATAAAACTGAAGAAGAGATTTGAAATATCCTCCTGAGACTTCAAAGAGAATATACAACTATAAAAAAAATGTAATCAAATAAAAAAATCGTTCTCTATTTATTCATTAATGTAATTCATAAATAATTAAATGAACATAAAATCCACAGTATTCAAATCCTTCTCTATCCATATATCCCTGAGTTAAATCTGGCATATATATGAAAATTTTAAATATTTGAAAACATCAGATTGTATTAACCTATTTCATCAGTAAGAGTTTAAATAATGAGAACAAAAATGAATCTCTCCGAACTTTTTATTGCATGAATTCTATAATAAACTGTATATATATCATTTAACCCTAAATTTTAAAATGAAATATATACAAATGTAAACTATATATATATATATTTAACAAAGCAACAAAAAATATATATACATAGAAATCATACCATCCAAGTGAAAGTCTGTCCATTTTCCCTCACTAGTCCAACAAGCTTCTGATTCCTGGTTTCTAATCCTTATGTATAGAGACAATTTTCCTTTAAGTAGAGAAGACAAGCATGGGTAATAACATTCGCGGATTTGAATCCAATTATTTTTGCATTTAAATTCCGATATTTTCTTTTAAGCATAGAAATGTATCCAAGCTTTTAAAACAATAGGTACTTATTCAATGCAAAATCACATATCACTGGCTTTATTTTCCTTTTTCATTGGTAATCATCTATAAAAATAATTTTTTTCATTGATAAAAATTCAGCCACATCCAAGTGAATAATAACTACTTACTTTTCCTTTCCAGATTAAGAAAGTGAAATTTAGATTGCTTGATATTACATACGAGTTAATCCATCTTGTAAAATCTATTGATCCGAAATATGATATCCTAATACATATAGTTGAGTTTGCATTCATTATGAATAAATAAATGGAGTTCTGGATTTGACAACAGAATATTTTTTCTTCTTTATAGCCGACTTGCACATTTTGATGGTTTTTGTTTTGTTGTTTTACATTGTGTCGTATCCCCAGGAACTTCATCAACGAACTGGACACAGTTGAATGGGAGATAGTTAAAATTTTATTCTTTTATAGTTTTAGAAATTAACCACTTAAACAATAAAATTTGATAAATTTTTAAAGACAGATATAAATATATACATTCTAAGCAATGACAAAATTACAAGAACTCAAATTACAGCATCTCCCTTTTATTTATAAGAGACTCTTGATGACGTTTCTATAGTCATGATGTCTGTTGGAAATTGCTCAAATTTCACTCGATGTAAAAATTTGTTCAAGAAAATTTGCCTCCAATTAATAAGTGAAATGGAGATTTTAAAATAATTGAATACAGTGAAAATAAAATCCTGTTTTATGAGTTCAACATTATTTTTTCATTTTAAACCAAAATAAAGAATTCATATTACAATTTTAATATATTTTGATGAATATAAATATTTTTACATATGTTTTTAATAATAATTTTTTCATAACTAATTTATGACAAACATATAGGAAACATATAACATTTAATTTTGTAATATGTGTTGCCACGGTGATTGTAATAACAGAAATTGGAATGTGTCATACTTAATAATAATAGTGATTTTATACAAGTGATCTTTTTTTGATTCACTTAACTATTTCCAAAATCTATTTATTTATTTACCTGTTTATATATTTTTCTTAGATTGATCATAACAGATTTATGATTTGATGCTAGAATTAATAGTAAACAATATTATTCTAAAGTATTAGGTTGCCATGGTTATCTAGTTAATCTTATATTTCAAGATCTCCATTATCCATGGATCAAGTGAAATGAAAATTAAACAAGACCAACAAACTATTTCTTTTTTTTTTTTTTAAATACGGTGACATACACCATTAATCTGGTTACTTACAATATATATATTCATAATCAAACCATTAAATGTGTAAAAAAAATACTAAATATATTTATGTCAAGTTTACCAATCAATAACTCAATGCAATACATATTTCATTCAATATCAGATCCTTTGTAATTTACTATCAGAAACTCTATAAATACATAAATATGGTGACTTAATGGATTTAAAATAGAAGCACTTAATCCAATCAGGAGTGATAATACTTTTTAAACACAGCTTGAAATGTGCTGTATTCATAGACATGGAGTCATGTTGAAAGTTAAATAAATATAGTCCACTTAAGTCCCATTTTACATTTAGATTATTATATATAATAAAGATATGTATATATAATTATAAAATAAATATATGGCTAATAAAATTTAATATATATTAACATCATCACACATGACAGTGCATGTAAAGTTAACCTAACAATTCACAATCATACATATTTTGTTCCATTATTGGATCATCTAAGTCCTTGGAGCCTAACATCAAATACATTGATATAGTGGTTTAATATACATATATATTTTGTCAGATTTTAAAGCAGTTAAGAAAATATCAAGAATTAACTATCTTCACAGTCTCTACTTCCTGCTTTGTAAAGCTGTACAAATATATTGCTCAATGTCCTTTCAATACCTTACTTTCAATCTTATTTATTTGGTCCAAAGGAAAGATAATCTCCATACATTTGATCGCGAACATAGAATCACATGATCTCAAATTATGAATATTGAGATACTATTTATCACTGATATTGGATGAATGGTTATTAGCTATGAACTATCTATAGAAAAATCTAATTTTAATTAAAAAATTCATCTGCTATCATCAGAAAAGTAATAAATCTTCAGTCTATGTATTATATCATGGACATAATAAAAACGAATAAATTAGCCAATCACAATCCATGTGCCCTGCTATGATAAGACTGTTTAAAAAACACTGTCAATAAATTATAAAAATTAGTTATACCCCATAAAACACCATTTACCAAGGTAGACTCTTGGATAAACATCTCTGATACCAGAATTTTATTATTAATATCATTGATCATGTAAGTATTTCTGCATAGAACTCTTTACCTACAAAAGTATATCAACTATACAAAAGATAACATAGTTACTTTGAAAACTGCTATAATGAGCAATAAGAAATATTCACACTATGAGTTTAAAATGAAGAAGTTTTCTTGAATATTCATAAACCAGCTGAGTTCTTAATTAACAATGAGATATCAATATATAAAACTGTACAGCATCTTAAAAGTTCTCTTGTATAAAAAAAACCCGAGATAATTACATTCCTCAAGAATAGTCTTATAAGCAATTTATGACAAACATTTTCATTAAATAAACTTAATATTGTATTCTATATGCTTTATGCAAATTTCATACAATTAGTCACAAATAAGTTGCCTATTAGAATAAAGTACCAAATTAATAAAAAGTGTTCCACATTAACTGTCTAAAACAGATGTTTACTATATAAAGCAAACAAAATGCACCACTGTATAAATTCATTGTCTTAACATTGATAGACCAAATGAATAATCACATTATATTACAATATCAGGATTGGTATACACATGATATTGTATAGTATAAGTATTAATATATGTTTGGATTATTCCAGGCATCAAATAGCTCTTGAAGATTGTAGTAAATGGTTCTCACTTGGATTAATATCGTAATACAGTCACATGACGTCTGACACATTTAATCTGTTCATATACATCAAATTCACTTACCATGAAAAATGATCAATTTAGGTCAATAAACATCACATGATCACCATTTCTTATGCTTGCTTATAACAGTTATTATAACAGGCAAAACTCTCTATACGTATTGCCACTCAGTCCAAGCCAGAGTAATCAATGGATGCCAGAAGGCTTGTGCATAAAATCCTTATCTAATGCTTAGATAGGATTTTATGCACAAGCCTTCTGGCCTAAACGGGGATTTTATGCACAAGCTTTCTGGCATCCATTGATTACTCTGGATTGCACTGAGTGGCAATACGTATACAAAGTTTTGCCTGTTTTAATGATAAATTTACTTTTCATATCTTCATAGTTTGGGATATATATTTTATAGCCCATTAAAGTGCAATTTAAAAAACTATCTTCTTAAGTGTAGCTTTATTTGTAAACAAGTTTTGATCAATTAAGAGAATGAAAAAGAAAAAAACTGAAGACTTTAGACTTATAACTTTAAAAAAAGATGAAGAAATTGAAAGAATACGTTCAGAAATATAGATGCTCTGAAAAGAATCAACAAGAAGAATTATTTACTGAGGAAATCAAAAGCAGATAAAGAATTAGAATGGGTGTGTGCTTAAAAGTAAAAAAATTCTAAAAGAAATATTAAATACTCTAGTCTATCGATGTATTCATGCCTAGAGATCACCAAATATAATAGAATAGATAACAAGGAGAGAATAGCAAGTCTGGATTGAGATTCAAAATTGAAGTTTGACAGATTAAAGATGATAACTTCTGGTTATAAAATACAGTTTTCATTACATCAACAAAACAAAATACAAAATAAGTATGATAAAAAATTTGTATAAGATTGTCTATCTTAATATATATCTGAGCACTTATAGTATATATGTGTGGGAGATGATAATCTGGACCAACTGATGATTGCTGGTTTAGCATGAAATACGTATATTGGTGATTATTTATCTTTTCAGCATATATGTGCTTGAGTGTATCAGTATTATTAGATAGAGTGGAGAGTGATGGGTCATCCGAGAGTCTGTGCTCATATACCCTATATTACATATATAGACACAGGTATATAATAAGCCTGTGTTTCAATTATTATATAAAAATGATAAAAGAAACAACTAAACTATGTTAAACTTTAAAAATATTTCTGTAAGAATTTAAAAAAAAAAAAAATACAAATGAGCTGTGTATAATATTAAAAAAATGATAGATTAAAACAATTATAAAAAAAATAGTAAAATATAAAAATATACACAGAAAGGAAATTAAAAAAAGAAAGAGCCAAAAGTTTGAGATAAAATAGGTGGCAAAGCATTCCAAAGGAATTCTCATAATCATCCCTTGTAAGAAAGTGTTTTCTCTTATTTTTTATCTGTGCTAAATAAAGATTTAATTTTTATAAGCAAATTTTGATTTACTCTTCATGCACATTACACGTATTCATTTATACAATAGTAGAAAACTATACACGGATATCTATCTATATATGTATAAATAACAGGAATATTTCTTTTCTTTGTATTCGAGTGCTACTGATTATAAATTTATTTTCTGGCTATTGCTTTTATCAATAGGAATTTGGAATCCAAGCAGCAATCAATGCAGACAGGCCTGGGATTTAAATTGCAGCAGTCTAATCACTGATAATTCTAGCATATAACAGGTGGCGCTAAAATACGTGATGAGAAATGCTTTTGCCACTATAATAAGTTTTGAGAATCTAGCAATATTACATTGGGGTCTGTATATATAATAACAATTAAAATATACTTATGAGATAACTAACTATTAAAATTTATGAATATAATAGTCAATTTAGTTAGAAAATAACCACCAGACTCAGAATAAGAACCTTTAGTTTCAAATAAAACTTGACTATTAATGAGGATATTCCTTTCAATGTCATTAATTATCAGAAAAATCTATTTATGTAAAAGGGATTTCTATTATTTTAAGTGGAAGGGTGAAAAATGTCATAAGTAGCCTTATTAAATTAATAACTATGCTTTTTATCATTATAATTGTTATAATGTGTGTTGTCCCCCCCCCTTTAGAATAATTAAATAAACTAATATGGAACTAAATGCAAAATAAAAGCAAGACTGAAACTAATTAGTTTCTGCTTCTGTATACTTTCATCAATTATATGAAATAATATACATAATATAATCAAACCAGCTAACAATAAGATATCATTGAAACTAAAAGTTTTAGTCCTGAATGTCTGCATTCCAATAGAATCATTTCACTGCTAACTACAGAGAAAGCACATTAGTGCTTTGGATAATAAATAATAATAAATTTAATAGATTATAAAATTGCAGTTTGATTACACTACGTATATAATTTAATATGATTATTAAGATCTATAAAAATACAAGTCATTATTATCATAATCATTTTAAACCATTTTAATCCAGTTTCTCTGATCTCTAGGCCTCTCTTTTTCATATCACTTCAGCATATTTTTTATTTCATCCATCCATATCATATGTGATCTTTTTCTAGGTCTTTTACAAAGTCTTGAAATCCAGTTTAAGAATGCAACTGTTATCCATCTACTATCATCTCTTTAGCAATATGTTTTGCCCAACTCCATTTCAGTCTCTTCTTTCAATGATGATTAATAACACTTTCAATATTAATATTTAATATTTCACTTTCAATTCTTTCTTGTTATATCTTATTCACATATATCATGTCATAGTTTGTAGTATGGTCTGAAGTCTTTGTTTTGCTCTCCTGTTAAGTGTCCAAGTCTCCAATCCATAAATAACAAGGAATAAACTGCATTTATTAAAAACTTTCCTTTTCAAACAGGCATATTTCATTTTAATATTCACATAGATATATTTCCTTTTAATATTAAGTTATTTTTACCAAAACCATTCCATCCAACTTTAATTCTATGATTAATTTCATCCATTATATTTCCATCTGTAATGGCAAATGTTAATTTCTTTTAAGTCATCATTATCAATCTCTATATTCTTCTTTTGAGAAAATCCATTGAACATTATTTTAATTTTTTCAGCAATTACCTTTAGACCTACTTTCTTACTTTCATCTTATAATTCATGCAACATTTTCTGAAGCTCTGAAGTATTATTTGCAAAAACAATTACTATGTACCAAACACAATTAAATCACTACCCAAAATTAAAAAGTTCACTACCAATGGTTTCTCTTGACAAAACAGATATTGTAAACACAAAATAACCCAACAGAAATCAAATAGTGTATATTCTGTAATATCTTTCCACAATTCCAACTCACATTCTAATTTCTTTTAATATTAAAATAACTCTTAAACAAATTAATAAAAATTAATAGCTTCAGAATCATAAAACATTATTAACAGATATTCCTTAATTTTCCCTTCTTTTCATTCTTTCAAAAAACAAAACAACAAAAAAAAAACCCATCTTAGCCTACTCAAACACAATCTTATAGTCAGTATTTCTTTCATGAATATATTATGCAGAATTAAGACATTAATTCTTTGTTCTACTTTTATGAACTTTCATTTACCGATACATAATTTCTTACAAAAACAAGAAATAATATAAATATTTGCAAGAATATTATTTCTACAATTATTTATTTTATATTATTCAATATGAGCACAGACTTTCACATGACCCACCACTCTCCACTCTATCTAATAACACTGATACACTCAAGCACATATATGCTGAAATGATAAATAATCACCAATAAATGTATTTCATGCTAAATCATCAGTTGGTCCAGATTATCATCTCCCACACATATATACTATAAGTGCTCAGATATATATTAAGATAGACAATCTTCATACTTTAATGGACAAGCTCCAATCTACTACACACTCCAACTCTTCAACCGTCCATCCAATTGAAAATCTGATGATTATTGGTGATTATTTATCTTTTCAGCATATATGTGCTTGAGTGTATCAGTGTTATTAGATAGAGTGGAGAGTGGTGGGTCATGTGAAAGTCTGTGCTCATATACCCTATATTACATATATAGACACATGGTATATATTAAGCCTGTGTTTCAGTTTTTATATTATTCAATAAAGTAGTTAAAGTAATACCTTCCTCGATATTATTTTCTTATTATCAAAAATATTATGATTCCTCCTTAAAATTTTACCAAGAAGTAATTTAAAATGAAATAGTCATATTTTTCTTTTTTAATAGCATTAAAAAATATTCTTATAACTATTATAATACCCTGATCAGTTTATCAAAGTAGTTTACAGTAAAAGTAATCTTTAAAAAATTCTTATTTTTGAAACAAAACTACATTTTTAGAACTATTTAATTTCTTATTTCTATAACAAAAATTCCTTAAAGTTGCTATTTTATAAAGATAAATTGATATAGTTATCAAGTCAAATGATAGAGCTTATATTCTAATTCTTAACTCAATGATTGCATACCAATTAATTGTTTTTTAAATCTCTTACTACTAATAAATCCAAAATCTAACTCCTCTCATTCCAAAATATATATTAAAGGAGGATAAAAAATTAATAATTATTTAACAATTATTTTCATTCCTTCTTTTTTACTATAATATAAGTTCATATATAGTCAATAATTCTCTTCCAAATAATTAATATAAATCAAGCAAATCAAGGTAAAATAATACAATTATTGTCAATTAAATTCTTTAATTTTATAAACTTAATATTATAACTAAAATACATAAAAACCACCATCAACAAAAGCAAATCTTTAACCTAATTTTCTTTCGAGATAAAAATATTATTTGACAACACAGAAATAACATTAATACAATACTGGTTAATCTATTAATAGATTGTTATGTTATCTTATTACCATATCTTCGATTACTTTATATTTTAAATATTGATAGTTTACAGATATAATTGTAAATTAGCTTATTTGATTGTAATAGATACCCTGCATTGTTTAGTCCAATAGCACAAGAAGGGACTTTAGAGCTGAAGCTTCATAAATCATGGCTCCAATGGTCATTTCTTTTTTTTTTCACATGTCAAAGCATCGGCCGGGAAGTGAACCTGTGACAACTGTCTGCAAGCAACTGTTTGCTTGCAAGGCAGCTGCACTGATCTCTCGGATACCAATGCTTGACAATAGTCATTTCTTGTATTTGAACTTCTTATAAACTTCCAGGCAATATAACATACTTTTTTATTATTATTATAATAGAGAAAAAAGGCTAAGCAAATGATCATGGTTAACAAAAAATATACATATAAATAATATTTCTACTTATACAAAAATATATTCGTATATATTCATGCTCATTACAACAGCACAGTTAACAAGTCTGATATAGGACATCTTTCATAAATGAAAATTTTGTCATACATATATAGATCCTATGTTTTTCTGATTTATAAATAGAAAAATTAAGGAGTTGTAGTAGTCGATGATAACATTTCCTTGAAAATAAAACTTTTAATCTTGGACTCTTATAATTTTACTGTTTACTTTTCAGGAATTAGGAATTATTATATTATTTAAAAAACCTCTGTTTCATTGATAGGTGGAAAAAAAAAACCATATTAACGCTTAATAGTTACATGCAGCCAATTATAGCACTATCAGTTATTTTTTAAATTGAACAGCTATCCATCTTAGTACCTTTTAAAACATATCTCTATTTTACAAAAATCAAATTAATTTGAATTTACCTCACATAATCTAAGTTTTATGCCACTTTTTTTTTAAGTTACCTTCCTCCATTTTTGCAATCTATGGTCATTTTTTTTCCCTACATTTTTATATAAATATTATATTTTTTATAAGTAATTCTTAAAATAATGCATTCGTGTGAACTTAATTACCAGACTTATGAAAATTTTGTGCAATATTTCTGCATAAAGTTTTTATATACATGGTTCTAGCATTGGAAAATCTAAGATGATTGCATATTACAACTTGAATAAGACATTGCTCAATGGCAATTTTCTTCCAAATCTTAAATATTTCAACTATCAACTCATTCATTTTATCAAAAAAATTTAAACAGTCAAAGAAACTTCAATGCTTGGATTTTTTTAAAAGCAATAGCAAAATTGCTTACAAATCCATACTTAAAGGAAAGATTCCTAATACATATTTTAGAGGCATTAGGAAAGTCTGAAACTCCTAATAATAACAGTGATAATAATGTAGTGATAAAAGACTAGGGGGAATTATTTTTGTTTTATTTCTTTTAAATGCCCAATTGGAATCATAACTATACCATAAAATTAAACTTATCTATTGAGTGTTATCATTTTACCATATGTGGTATTTGCATTATAAAATAGCATGTAGCCATTGCAGGTTAAAATATTGAATTATGTATTTATGTGACAAATGTTTTTTTCAGGTTTTTTTATATATAAGGAAGATCATTTATGTGAAGAATTAGTAAATGGAAAACCTTTAAAAAATCTTAGTTCCGTACTGTAGTTATATATGATGTCTAAATATGCTTGTAAACATTTAATAATATCATAGTTACTGTTTTCAGGGTAGGACTGATCGGATTCCCTAAAAAAAATAATTTATTGAAACATCCTTAAGTAGTTTTACAGTGAGCAAAACCACACGAGCAGTAAGATCTCTTTACATAGCTATCCATTTACTAATTTTTCTCCATGAGTGGTCTTCTGCTTATCCCTATAGATGGAAAAAAAAATACTCAGCAGTTCTTACTTATAAAAATATTAATGCCACCATATACAAATATACATATATACTTACTTGAAATATTAAATCTTTGTGCACCATGCATTATACTTTCTAAACTTTTAAACATCATCTATTGATGAAAAAATTGAAAAATCTCTAAATAGGAAATGTTTAGAAAACATGGTAGATGGCACATGAAGATTTTATATTACTTCAAGTAATTATTTATAGTACTGATAAATTGTTTATATATATATATACATTACTACAGTTTTTTAACAAAAATTATAATTCCAAAACTTACTTATTATTTTTATCTGGATCATCAAATTCTGTGGGCATTAGGCTGATAAATTTTCTTATAGTTTTAAAAAGAACTGGTTCTAGTGTTGTATTATTTGGAAGTTGTATTGCATGCTGTTTGGCTACTGCTTTGGCAACAAGGCTAAAATTAATATGTATATATATTAACACAATAAAATAAAATAAAATGTCTGCTAATATTAATAATACAATAACAAACTTAAGTATATTCCAAATAATGGTAAACGACTTATAATATAATATAAATAAAAAATCATAGAGAAATATTTTCGATTATATTCACAATCATTATCAACTCAATTCAAATTTCAAAATGGAATCATCTACAACTAACCGGAAACACATGTCGATTTAAATATCCCATAATTCGTTAATCTAAACATTTGCTGACTGTCTATTTATTATCATGATAGGAATTATAATTTTAAATTTGATTTTTATATAAAAAAGATAGAAATTTTAGGTCAAGAAAGAAATAATGCAAAGAGAAAAATTAAGGAGGCAATTTTTATTAGTAGATATAAAAATAGGATAATAAATAGACAGTCAGCAAATGTTAAGATTAATAAATTATGGGATATTTAAATCGACATGTGTTTCCAGTTAGTAGTATATGATTCCATTTTGAAATTTGAATTAAGTTGATAATGATTATGAATATAATCGAAAATATTTTTCTATGATTTTTTATTTATATTATAAGTCGTTTACCATTATTTGGAATATACTTAAGTTTTGTCAATATATATATATTGTAATGGTATATACATTTAGAAAAATATATAAATAAACAATTCTGCTATAACTAAAAGAGTATCAGAAATGAATTCTGAAATGCAAATGTTTGATTTCTTTCCATGTAATTCAATAAGCTATCATGCTGAAACAGTAAAAGGAAATAGGTCAAATAAATGATTTCTACTTTTGCTAGATGATCTTAATTGTACTTTCATATGCTTAAATGCTAAGATATAATTCTCCAATTATACACTTTGGAAAAGCTAAATAATTAAAGTAATTCTATATAGATTAGCCTTCTGGATAATGTAATGATGATAGCTTGAATGTATTATTAATGATACGACATGAACACTACCTATAAACTTGATTATAGAATCAATCACATAACTAATCTACCCAAACCTTATCCATCTCATTTATATTCCCTAATGCTTACCGTGCATTAAACTGAAAACTTACTATCTAATTACCATATATCTTGAGTAATGTGGTATACATCACATGATCACCATTTCTTGCTTATAACTGTTATTAAAACAGGCAAAACTCTCCTCATTGATAAAGGCCATAAGCCAGAAACTAGTCTGGGAATATTGGATGAGTAGGCACTAGATGAGGATTTTATGCACAAGCCTTCTGGCATCCATTGATTACTCTGGCTTGCACTGAGTGGCAATACCTATAGAGAGTTTTGCCTGTTTTAATTACAAATAAGAGCAAGCATAAGAAATAGTGATCACATGATGTTTGTTGGCTTAAAACCAATCCTGCCTAATAGGATAGTGGTGACTATGGTTATTAAAGAACCAAAGACACCAAAATGTATAGGTACTGAACTGAGTTCAGACCTATATGACAGCTTGGATTGAAAATATTAAGGTGTTTTCAATTTAAGTCTCATAGTTTTGTAGTTAAGTAGAGATAAAAGGTGGCTGCTGGAGGGTTGCATTAGATCCTAAGATCTAGATGCAGTGCTCTCAGATTCAAGGCTCCTCACTGACAAAGGCCACAAATCAGAAACTAGTCTGGAGATATTGGATGAATAGGCACTAGATGGGGATTTTATGCACAAGTCTTCTGGCATCCATTGATTACTCTGGCTTGCACTGAGTGGCAATACTATATGGAGAGTTTTGCCTGTTTTAATATGATATACTTTAGATAATGCATAGAAGTGAGAATAAGAAGCTCCAAAAGCATGGTACAAAATGAGCATTTCATAACTCAAACAATTAATCAACTTGTTGGCACTCATTAATATTCATATCAATTTTACAATAATAATTTTAAGACTAAAACATATTTATTGTCTGAAAGATATGTATCAGCCCAAAATGTATGTGAAACTTTCTACATTGTGTAAAAAGGGATGGTCTATTTTGACACATGATTTTTAAATCTATGTAAACAAATAATCAAATGAATTATGGTTGAACATTAATCAAATTTTCTCCTCTTCTAAAAAATTGAAAGACTAATCCATTTAATACAAAAAACATATTACAAGAGATGAAAAACAAAATATTACATTTCAAATATTAATAAAACACTAAATATTGAATAATGAAATACATAATTGTAGTGTTTGTAAAAATGGCAGACATTTTTGTGCACTCCAGAAAAACTAGAATTTATTCGTAAGGCTGTTTTTTAGATTGCGCTCTGATAGCTGAGGAATTTAATTAGTGCATTGACATAATGGCGATCGACAATTCCTAGAAGTATTTGCTAATTACAAATGCTTCTAGATAAGAGACGTTACCTTATTGGTCAGTGCATTGATTGAGATCATTGCAGTTGTCAGAGAGCGAATAGAAGACGGTGTAACATCTAGCAGGAATTAGAGGACAACTCCAGTAGAGAGCAGTCACGCAGTAGTGAGTAGCGAGCAGTATTGGAGAGACGTCTGTTTAACATCAGCAAAGATATCTCGTGTCAGTGCTGGCGGTAAATGACTAGCACACCCAGTGAAAATGTAGTTCACGGGTGTAGCTGAAAGACACCGCAGCAGAGAAGAGCATTAGTTGTAAGAAGAGCATTAGTTGCAAGAAGAGCATTAGTTGCAAGAAGAGCATTAGTTGCAGAGAAGGGCATTAGTTGCAGAGAATGGCATTCGTTGCAGAGCAAGGCATTCGTTGGAGAGCTTCGTTAAGAAAGAACAGCGTGGGAATTGTATAACATTATTTGCTGACCGCACAGTATGACTTGCAGTTATAACCTTGGCACAGTCATAAGTGCGGATACTACAATAATAAAATAAACAAATATAACTAAAATTAGTAATTCTCACCTGGATAAATTTTTAGAATTTGATATCTAGTTCAATCTCAGAAATTTGTATGTGACTTGAATTTTTATTAATTCAACTTCTTGTGTACACACAGTAACAAATTTTCCCCAGTTTCTCCATTTTGATGAGCACTGATTATCTTTACACTGATATATTTTTATTCTTGCTTAAAAGGTTAGTTATTGCAACAGTTAAAATTTTTTACTTTTGCCATTGTATGTGAGGATTTCACAGATAGGCATTTTATATTGCCAGTCACATCATAAGAGAGGCATGCAATTTCAAAATCTGGAGATAACACTTTAATATATCATACCATTTACAACTTTCTTAAACACTTTATCAATACTCTTTATTTATATCAAAACTAACAGTTTCGACTGTCCTGCAGTCATCATCAGAGCTCTGATGATGACTGCAGGACAGTCAAAACTGTTAGTTTTGATATAAATAAAAGAGTTTGATAAAGTGTTTAAGAAAGTTGTAAATGGTATGATATGTTAAAGTAGAAATCAATACATAGGAAAATGAAGAAAAAGAAAATAACACTTTGTAAGATCCAGCAGAGTATATCTTATCAGAAATGGCTACAACTGGTAGTGGCACATTTAGGTAATTAAAGCAATGTAATGAAGTTTTTCTATGCTGTTATGTTGCAAGACAATTTCAGTTTTTTATGTAAATTATCAGAATCTTATTTCAGGACTACTATTTATTAAAATGCAGGCTGGAACTATTATGGCTGCTAAGTTTATTTGTAAAAATGGCTCACTTGAATCTAGTTGGTAACTACTAAATGTTGGAATATTAATTGCTTTTAATGTTTGAAACCATAAATACATTCTCAATTTATGATGCAGCTAAGATCAAACATCAAATTAATGTTCAGTAATTCATATTGCTTATTGACTTACAATATTATTAATTAAGTTCATGTTTTCTATGTATTCATAACAAGCTTAACTGTCTATTTCAAATTTATTTCCTAAACTGTTTATCAGACTAATCAAATTCCTAAATAATTTAATCACAAGTTTTTATATCAAAAACATTTCTTTCTAATTATTAGAAATTTTCATTTTACCAAATGATTTTTACATAAGAATCATTATAACATTTATAGGGAATTCACTTGTACTCAAAAATAACAAGATTTCACAAAATATTGAAGGATGTATTATATTTCTGATATTTTTCCATTTCATGCTTATAATTTACAAATAAAATAGTAAATAAACATCACATGATCACCATTTTTTATGCTTGCTTATAACTGTTATTAAAACAAGGAAAACTCTCCATACAATAGTGCCACCCTGTGCCAACCAGAGTAATCAATGAATGCCAGAAGGCATTTGCATAAAATCCCTATCTAGTGCCTACTCATCCAATATCCCCAGACTAGTTTCTGGCTTCTCACTGACAAAGGACACAAGCCAGAAACTAGTCTTGGGATATTGGATGAGTGGGCACTAGATGGGATTTTATGCACAAGCCTTCTGGCATCCATTGATTACTCTGGCTTGCACTGAATGGCAAAACTTCAGTGGCAAAACTGTTGGAGAGTTTTGCCTGTTTTAAATAAAATAGTAATTATTAATTCTAGACACTGTTTTACCTTTTTTTATTACACTAATTATTTAATTTGTATAACATATTGTTGAGACCAATAAATTCATTATTCAATTTTCTTTTTTACTAAATACATAATTCTATCTAATAGCAGATTTCATTAATATATTTGATTGTTTCATTGTGTACTTTTTAATAAGGTAATCCTCATTTATTACATAACTGGAAATTTAATAACTGACTCAATCTCATAAGCCCTGTAATGAAATGCAAAAAAAAAAAAAGATCATAAACTTTTATTCTTATCTGGTTTGAAATAGATTATCTGGATCCATTTCTTTTTCATCCATTACTTGGTTTGTTTTCTTGTCATTAGCTATTCTACTTTATCATGTCATTTGACATGAATTTCCTATTTTATATTTCTTTAATTCAGTAGAAGTTGAATCTATCCACGTATCTATTGGCCATTTTTGTGGACTTTTCCAGTTTTAAATATTATTGATATTTTTATATTAATTTAATTTACAATTTATCACATTTACAGTAATTCCTTTCTATTTGTAATTAAGAGAATTGCAGTTTTTGATCTAAAAGCCCAAAATATTTTTATTGAAAGATTAGAGTAGTCCATAAATCCTCAATTGAACTATATATGAGTTAGATATAACAAAATAATTATGCCAACATATGAATACAAACCAGAGTCATCTATGACTAGTAAACCCATAAATAAGTCAGGAATTCATTTACTGACAAAACAAATAGATGCTGTGTTTGACAGATTAATACTGGCCCAGAAAATCCCATCTAATGTTATTCAAAAATACACAACTCTTCATAGGTGCCAAAAAAATCTTCCAAAATATTTTATAATTATGTAGATACACAATTTACATCATATAACAATTAAATATCTGATAAATTATTTCAAACATAAATTTTAAGTCCTCTATTAACTCTAAAAATATTCAAATACATCAACTTTCTCCAACCTATCTTTTCTTTATTATTTACATATAAATGGATTTAAAATCCAAGCATTATATGATTTTTTCAGATGCTCTTCCCATTCAGCTTTTGGCTGGCATCATATTCTTCTCTAAACTCTTCTGTATAATTAACAACTTTTATTTTTTCTCATTGAAATATAATAATCAATTAGATGTATCATCTTTTTAGTCACTTCTGCACTCTAGCAAGCTTATAATACCTGTATTTTTCACTGGCTTTATTTGAATAAACTTTGTTTTCACAATCATCTTTTTTGTATACCTTTTGTTTTATTTTCAAAAATCATTTGTTCTTTAAATAGATTCAAGATCATCAAAAGTGTAGGATTTTTTCATATCATTCATATAAGGGTCAATCCTTATATTTGTCCAAATATTTCTTTAGCAGTAATGATTCCTCATTTAGGATGATCTAGAACATTTTCAGGTCATTCTCAGGGTCACTGCTTATTTCTTTATGCTGGACTGGATTTTCTTAATCTCTTTTCCGTCTTGTCTCTTTCTTTACTTATCCTAATGCTAATATTTGGATATGGTTATTGCTCAGTGATCTGTTAGTAATATGTGGTTCCCTTGAACTTGTATAACTTTTAGAAGGTTGCAGAATGCTAGTTTTTTCTGATCTATCTGTATTTTTTCTTCCCTTTTCTATTTTCCTAATATGGTTCAAGGTTTAAACCCATGGATATTCTTCACATCAATACATCCAATATTAGCTTTGTTTCTGAATTTTCTAGGAGATTTATCTTTTCTCCTCTATCCATGCCTTCCTGGATTTAACAGATTTGTATCTACTGTAAAAGAAATTCAGCTACCTGTACTATGGTTTTTTGATTGATCCCCCAAATTATTTGCTCAATTTTAAATGGAAGATTATGGCAAATTATCCTAATTATTCAATATTCAGTCATCATACAAGTAGTAAGTGATTTCAATTTGACAATCTGGTGTCTAAAAAATTGGGTCTAGCTTTCACCATTCTCATGTAGAATTTCTCTTATGTAATCTGATATAGGATTCTCTTTGATATTCTTCCATCCAAAAATTGCTCAAGATTGCTTCTTAAAGGCTTGCATAAGATGTGAACTTTTAGTTAGTGAATATCACTATTTCTTATATGGATGTTAGTTTAACTACAAATAACTGTCCAGACTATTAAAATGTTCAATGTGTGTTTCACTTTCGTCATCTCCAAGTCCTTGCATTTTCAAAAACTGACTTCTTACTTGCAGGCCATTGATTTTTTTTGACATTATTTCTTTTTCATACTCTTACCAAATATTGTCAGCCCATATTTCAAAATAGTGTTGATTCTCTTTTTTTTTTTGCCTTTGCATAATCAATTCATAACTCATTTATTATTAGTCATCTCTTTCAGAATCTCTCTTCTCGCCTCTAGATGTCACTCAGACATTAATGCTCTTCATCTTCTGATACTGTATTCTGAACTTAGTTTATCCTTTTCTTCTCTTTAAATTCAGACAACTTAATTTTTTTTTAGAATGCACTGTACAACCTCTTAAATTTTCATTTTATTATCATTTATGCTTTTGATGATTTTCTCTAAACCAATAGGTATTTTCTTTTCTATGATTTCTACTTTCTGCTGTATCTATTCCGACATTTGTGACACAATTTCTTCCTTAATACTTTTCACTATCCTATTATTATTTCTACTCTTGAAATGCCTCCAATTTTTAGATAAATTGTTCTCTAATAAAATAAAAAAAATGTGATTGATTTTAAATATAATTATAACAACTATGAAATTTTGTAAAATCAATAATTCACTCACCCATTTTATTTTAATGTATTCATTGATGACTATCCACAATATACAAATTCTTATATATATATATATAACATTGCTATGACTTCACAAAAGAAATCCTTCTCAAAAATAGAAAAATTTCAGTAAGAATACAAAAAATTGGAAAATCTTCAAAGATTGGGTCTCATTCACAATTCTACAAATGTATAATACTCAACTCTTAATCTAAACAATGGGTAATATCTAAAGTAAATATAATCTTACACAATTAATAAGCTGAAATACAACCCTGCACTATTCCGTTCAAGAACAACTTAGGATTGTAGCCTACAGTAGCCTAATTTATTTTTTTCTTATCTATCAAAATAAGAAGTAAACGAGAAACTCAAATAATAAGAATAAATTACTCAACTTAATCTGATAAACAAGAGCAACTGGCATGAAAACAGGAATCTAAATGTATCTGATAATTCCTGATTGCTCAAGTTTAACAACAGACAGCATTAGAAAAGGAAGAGCTGGCTAAGACAATTTGGGACTTGTGATATAATTACCTTCTAAAAACAACTTTCTTAGCAGTACTATATTCTATAACTGAACATTGTGCCTTTGTTTGAAGAAACAAAGCTGGATATATAATTAAATATTACCATGAAAAGTATTACAGGCATATGAGTTTTCATTCCTTCATATATTCTTATCATCAGATATCAGATAATTCAGAATTATCAAAAACTCAAGGCATTACTTCAAACTATAACAACAAATTATAGCATAATGTGTTGCTTAAATGCACATACAATAAAGGTATAAATTACAAATAGAAATAAATAATAAGTTATAAAGGAATTAAAGAATTTTAAAAGTCTTATCCTTTTAAAATAGGAAATAAAAGTTATTTATAACTTTGTAAAAGTAAAAGCAGTTAAATTAATGAGAGTAGAATGCAATATGATAATGGCATATAGAACAATAAAAGAAATTCGAGTTTAGATTTCCTTCATGATTATAAACTGTAAGCAAAAAATAACTCATTAATTGAAGTTAGAGAGATAATGGTTAAATTCTTATATTCAGCATGTAAGCAGTGAAAGAAAGAATCACCTGAGCGGATGGATGAGAATACGAGCCAATCAGCTTTAGGAAATGAAGCAATGAATGGACTCAAATCAAATTGGATTAAAGGACACTTGATTCTTGAAGCTTCATCTGTGCACATGAACTTATAAGCGGGTGCAGAACGTCACCTGAATGCACATGGACTTCAAGTGCGGAGAGCTGATCTTCGAATGTGTAAACAGCCAGATAAAACTCATACAGGTCATATTGATCTTAATTATTATTTTTGTATGTTTACGGCTAATGTATATAGATGTATATATAATTTGTAATTTTTAAGTAAAATTAACCAAGATTATTACTATTAAATTGCATTTAATCTCAACCTAATAGTGTCAAGTCATTACTGGGGAATTATTATAGTTAAAGTTGTCTGGGAATAGTTAAGTTCGCATTCAAAGTGTCAGGCAGTATAGAAAGCCAGATCATAACAAGAACTGAACCATCTTGTAAGACCAGAAACAATACGACCACATGAATGAGTTTTACCTAAACATTCCTGGAAACTTATATTGGTAAAACACATCTATTAGATTCTCTAAAAATTTCTTCTTAGTGTTTGTTAATGATCAACTCTGAAAGGAAAAACAGACTATCTGCTAAAATTAAGGCTGAAAAATAAAAAAAGATCAAAAAATAAAATAGAAAATAAAATTAAGTATGATATAGTATATTAAATTTAAACAGTATATATTTAAAATTATATCGAGTCATATTATGGATTAACAATTCTTTAGAAAAGTAAATCTTTCTAAAAAAAAAAAAAAATCCCTTCTTTCTACTTTTCATAATGCTTTTTATTAAATTAAGATATTCTTTAAAGCTGTAAAATACAATTGTATTACATTACTTCTTGTTTACTTACACAAACATATGATAAACTTAGTTTGAAATTTTTATACACTCATATTTTCTATTACTTATATAATATTTTCTTTATACATATGTAAATATCAAAATATATTGAAATGAGAAATAATTTAATATAAATGAATTTTACATCTCTGAAAAAGACTGCTAAACAATTCAAAACATCAGACAATTTAATAAAAAGCATTGTAAAAGGTGCAAAAAAGAAATGAATTTTTTAATGATTTATTTAATATAAGCAATGTAAAAAAAAGAGAGAGAGATAAAAGTGTATAATGCTCAGAAAAAAAACCTGATGGTTAAAGATTGGATGAATTCAATCATTACAATAAGAAATGTGATATTCAGAAGTTTGAAAACCAAAGAAATAATAGAAAATTGAGCAGAAATCACATTTACATGATCATTAACATCATGCTGAAGTTAAAAACACTTAATAATAATAATATAAATAAATCTTGAGAGGTGTCACTGCAATCATCATGCTAATACTAAATGAAAAATATTGACAAATAACTCTATAGTATAAATACATTTTAGTAATGGTTTTCCTCTTTAAATGCCTTGGATTACTGCCACCAAATATAATAGCCTTCTATCTTATATTAATTCTGTGACAATAACGGATTTAATGTTAAATTGTAAATATTCATTACTACAATTATTTTCTATAAATTATTCTCTTTAAAAAGGATTACAGTCACACTCACACAAGGCTGAAAGGGGTGTAAAGATTTGTTGAAATAGATCTCACTGAAAATACATTACAAAAAAGTAATATATTGAAATGGCTTCCAATTCCAACACTGATCCCACTTTTGACTAACATTTTCTTACAGATTTTTTTAATATTCAAAAATGATTTATTTGTTAATTTTCTGAGGATAAAAAAAAACTATCAAAGATACAACTGAAGTATCACATATACTAGTGTCGAACATGTATAACTATACAAATAAGTTAGTTTGGAATCAAAAACTTGGGACATTTCTGACTATAGGTTATCAATTTGGATAATATACAAAAAAAAAATAAATAAAGGCAGTTGCTGAATATATAGCAGAAAATCCTACTGAAGAAGGCTAATAGTCAAAAACTAATCCAAATATTTGGATACAGTACCACTATCTACTATCCATTGATTATTCAAATTTATAATAGATGATATCCAGTAAATTGGAATGAATTACTATTCTTAATTAAAACAGAATAAAGAAAAAAAAAAGCAATAACATTTATAATTAAAAATAAAATATTTGATGGTTAGATTTTTCACATTTTTTGTGCCAATGTATATATGTAAGTATATAATACTTTGCACTAAAAAGCAGGTTTGTTTAAGCAAAATTATTAATTAAAAATGCTATTATAATAAAAAAAGTATAAAAAAAAGATTGCATTGGTGAAAATTTGCTATGTTTTTTATTCTTTACTACATAATTCTAACCAAGAGTTGGTATCATATTCCAACTGTATAAATTATTAATCTCGTTAGTATGATATGGGAAGTCTTAATATATTTCCACAAGGATTTTAGGCATCACAAGGATTTTAGGCATCATTATGAAAACTTGCTACATATAAGACAGTATCAATCCTTGATATCATAAAATGTTAAAAGAAATAAGGAAACTTTTCTCAATTTTCTTGAACAATTAGTCCAGTATTGAAAGGATAAGATTCAAGAACAAAAAGCTTCTGGATTAATTCCAATTTAGGAAAGAAAATAAAATAAAAAAGTAATCACATATATAATATAAATTACTTTTAAGAAAAATAAAAATTAAAAGAAAAACTTATATTTCAGAAGGTGCTTCTGTACAACAGATGAAACATAAATTTTATTATTAAATTGTTAATTATTACATTAATATCTATCTAAAATTTCTACCATATATATATCCACTCTCAAAATAAAATCTTCTGCTTGAGGTTTTTCTAGCAAATCTATAATCCCCAACTTTCCAGAAATTGACTTTATAATAAATAAAGTAAACAACCATTAGTTATTGCTAGAATTCAATGTTTGCATTAAAAAATGCAACTCTTTACTGTAGTACCATCTATAGTAAGCTTGAGTAATCATTGATTACCATAAGTTGGTGCATTTAAATTACCATCTCCAGAAAAGTGTTTAACAGTTTGTCAATGACATTTGGTACTTCAGTTTTGATCATAAAAACAAAATGCAGATATCTGGTAATCATTGGTTACTCAAATTTACTATAGATGGCAGTAGAATAGATAGCTGTTCTTGTTTAAATATATATAGAAGTAAATGGAACATTGGGTGTGAGTTAATTTATGATAATAGCGAAGAAAGTAGTTTATTGTTTAAGGCTCCAACAGGATCTTTAGCAACAAGAGAATATAAATGTAAATGGAAAAATATGGGTGATTTAGTCTGCAAATTGTGTAAGGAAAGCATAGAAAATAATAGGCATTTGTTAATTGAATGTAAATGCTTGAAAGCAGAAAGGATACAAATAATGAAGTTATGGAAGAATAAATATGAACAAAGTGATTATACAGAAAGTGGGTTATTGGTTTTTACGCTGGGTTTGGGAAAAGATAAGGGGGATTTAGATATAAAGACCATAGAGTTGACAAAGATTATGTTGTGGAAATGGAATGGAGCAGATTATGGGAAAACTTAGAGTGGGGAATGGAAAGGGAGGGTAGAGTGGCTAACAGGTTTCTCTGGGCATAGTTATTTGAGAGATTCCTGGCTCCCTTTAAGGAGAAGTCACAGTATACCACATCACATCACATGTTTTAGCAGAGTTGAAACAGTGACTAGTTGATGTTTCATTAATAAAATTTTTGTGCTGCAAAAAACTTGTAGTGTAAGTTTATATATTAGGAATAAAAGCTAATTAATTAATTCTAAAAAAAAATCATTTTAAATCACTTTTCAAAATAAGAACAAAAAGCAATTACTACTTTATATAATAATTTAGCATTTATTCAAATGTTTCAACAATAATTGTTTGAAAATTTGAAAAATAGTTTAAATTGACCTTATTAAAATACTAAGTAGAGTAATTAACTTTTTAATGGTAATCTCAATTATCAAATTATGAGATTCTCCTTAACCTAAATGTTTAAATGTTCAAACAATAGATATAATTATATATAAACTATTTTTAAAAGGAAATGAAAACTAATAGGACAAATTTCAGTTAGTGATTCTGAAAAAAACTTTAATACAATAAATAAAATATAAATTATTATTATTAAATTCTTTAGGCATTCTTTATTGTTTAAGTTTTTTTTTAGCATGCACTGATATCCCAAAACAATATTGAGAAAATTTTTTGCACATTTGATCTTTTTATTAATATAATTGATTAGAGAATATATATAAGAGCAGATAACATTCTAAAATGAGATGAATAATTTGTTTTGCTAAAATCTGGAGATTAATGTGATTGAAAACCCTTTTAAATCCATTTGGGAAACTATAGCAACTAAACAAATGGTGTGTCCAATGTGCTTTATCCCTTGCTATACATGTTTTCCTGCTACTGCAAAAATAGCATCATTTTAACTAAGATTTCAGCATGTCCAAGGGCCTGTTTGCTATTATATCATTTCATTTAAATAATAAGATTTAAAAATAACTTTTAACAAAAAATAATTAGAGACTTTTATTTTATTTTACATTCCTTTAAAAAATAATATTTTATCTTTAGATTTAACTTACTTTAATTGCTTAATAGTTTGCCGTCTGTACAGTTATGTATATGTTTAAATAAAATTTTTATTAATTTATTTATATTTAGGGTGATTTTATTTATTGATCTTTTTAATTTTTTTATTTGAAAGAGATGTAATGGCATATGTGTATACCACTACAATATATAATAATAAAGATTAAAAAAGAATGTTATAAATAAAAACAATATTGAAACTAACTATGAATGAAAAAATTTGCAGTCCTGTTACTTTGTTGAAAAATTGTTAATTTATATTAAAATAATAATTCATATTTACTTTATTAATTGAGAAATAAGTAATGATTTAGGATTTTCATTATCATATATTTAGGTGAAAATAAATAACTTACAATCATACTAGTAACCAATTACCTGCCGATCTTAAGATCTCTGACCATTTCAGCATCAATAGCTATACCAGGCTGAAATTCATATGCTAAGCCATTGTTAAAAATACCATAAAGTTGACCTGCACAGTCTTCAGAATGAAGAAACTGCATATTCTTGATTTCCATATTTCTATCTATTAGAAGTTCAGTTTTTTGACCATAGAGTCGCATAAGAACGATATCTTTTGGATTATTTTTCTCATAGCATCCAAAAATGGCATTGGTAAGGCCTTCTGTATAAGACTAAAAACAGAATAATAAAAAAGAAACAATATGTATTATTTAGAAAATAAAAATTCAAATTATCAAAAAAAAAAAGAACTAAATACTGTACTATATTTTCTGAATAAAAAAGTAATATATTTTATTCTAAACTGGGAAAATCTTAAAAAACTATTTTACATGCTTTAAGTCAAATATCATCTTCAATAAATCATAATGATAATCAGAAGAAAAAGAAATGAAGGTTAAAAGAATTTATGAAAAAACATCGTGATTCATTCAACAATCAATAATAATAATAATAATAATAATAATAATAATAATAATAATAATAATAATAATAATAATAATAATAATAATAATAATAAATACAGGGAAACTATAATGGTATTACTATAGAATGCTATCACAGAACTCTAATGCATTAAACAGGCAAAACTCTCCATGCAGTAGTGCCACCTTGTGCCAACCAGAGTAATCAATGGATGCCAGAAGGCTTGTGCATAAAATTCCCATCTAATGCCTATTCATCCAATATCCCCAGACTAGTTTCTGGCCTGGCCTTCATCAGTGAGGAGCCTTGTAACTGAGAGCACTGCATCTAGATCTTAGGATCTAAAAAACAGTTATGTGCTAGCATAAGAGATGGTGATCATGTGATGTTTAATGGTTTAACTCTAATGCATATAATATACTCAAACATTAGATACTGTCAACAAGAAAAATACAAAACTGAGTATCATAGAAAACCTAATTAAAAGTTAATCTCAAGAAGAAACAAAATGGAAATAAATTTTAAATTGCAAATTCCATAAAGTTATTGTCTTTCTTATTTAAATAAATGAATAGTTTGTCATTCAGGAGATTATGTGACACTCAAGCATTGAAAGTGAGAATTGAGCTTCCATTCAGGTACTGTTCTTGAGAATATCCCTTTAATACTGCACTAAATTGGAATGGACACAATCATCCCGTTGAAGTAAATAAATAACTGGTTTACTGCTTAGGAGTTGTTAAAAAGTTTGAAGATTGGAACTGTCAGATCTGGGCTATAATCCACGGACCTTAAGCAGCATCAGGGACTATCAATGCACTAAAACATTCAGTGCTGCTGAAATGGAACCCTTAAAATAATCGTAATTATTTAGCTTTCTACAACCACACAAAAAAAAAGGAATGATAAAGATAATAATGTTAATTAACAATATGAACTATTTACCAAGCTCAGCACAACAAACACAGAAACATAGAAGACTTGAGACATTCTGTGATAAAACTAATGATGAGACTTAAAGAATAACATCAATAGGTAAAACATAAAAAAAATTGAATGCCTAATGGCAATAAGCCATTGTCACTTCAATATTACCAAAAACATTTACATACACCATAATAACTAGAGATGGTAAGGTAAAGTTCCATACAAATTAATTATAATTTGTAGCACTTGAACTAAACTATGGCTGTATTTTAAATGTTACTTATCTTATGTAATATTTTTAATGTGAATAAATTTTTTGAAACATTTTAGAATTTTATAAAATAAAGCATAAATTGGAAACTTTATCTTAAGACGTATTCTAGTTAGGGTTTAACTTCAATTTCAGATACTTTATTTTATCTTGTAAAGCTTAACTTTGTTTTGTTTAGTTAAAGTGATCAATTCCACATAATAATCTATTGTTATCTTTTTTTTTTTCACATTTTGATATATAAATCAGTTTTTATAATAAATGTGTAAGAGGGTTCTGCATGAATGTAAGTTACATATCATGAGAGGGGGGGGGATCATTTTTTTCTACATTACACTATTTAATAATGCATTATATCAGTTTTGGATTTCTTAATTTATTTAATTCTTAATACCACAATGATATTCCAGAAAGACAAGATTACTGAACTCATGCTACCCATCCATAGGGTCCATAGTTGATGGGTAGTTGAATGACGTTCAGATGTGTGGGATAACTGTGAATAATTTATAAGCAGATGTCTTCTGCCTTGTAGAATATGATATTGATTCAAAAATATTACTATTTCCCATATAAATAGCCATGTCTATATCTCTCCTATTTTCTAAGCCATTTGTAAAGGTAGTGGACTCAGTTATAATGAACTACTGATATTAGTCATCTCTGTGCATTAATTATATAGACATATCCTTTTCTTTAATTAGATGCACAGCAGTTATAACTCATTTATAAATGCTTGCTAAATAATGCTGATAACCAGCCCAGAAAATAGTAAATATAACAATATATTTAATAGTTTATTATAAACATATAGCAAATATACATCTATTAAAAATAATTCTTAAGAAACAAACATCACTATTTTTTTTTAAACATTAAAAAAAAAAAAAAATGAAGAGAATAATAGCAACACTACAAACATATATATGAGTATATATGGTCGCATGCATATAAAATTATTATTATTGATATGCTCGCCATATTTTATCTTTTCAAAAAAAAATATAAAGAGGAAAAGTAATTTGATAATTACAAGAAAATGAAATAGTTGCTAAGATGCAGTAAAAACTTTTATGAAATCTAATCAATTATTAGCTAGAAACAAATAACAGATATACAAAAGTAGCTAAAGTAATTAATATCTAATGAAAAACATCAATTTAAAATTCTTATTAAAAGGGGATAGATAATCTTTATGTATAAATTCCATTTTCACATCATCTGTAGATAAATACTCATAAATATACATACATAAACAGGATTAATGTAACATATAATGATACATATTTATATATATTGTATCATAAAATTATATTTAAAGCAATATAATACCTGAATATATCCCCTCTCATATTTTCCCAGATTTTTTTTTTTTTAAAGAAAAAAATTGTTTAATTTTTAAAGATTTTTTTTTTTAATAATCCTTTTAAACATATATATTAAAATTTCATAAAAGAAAAAACCTTTACAAACAATTTTAAATTATTATTCACTGAAAACTAATTTTTATTTTCAGAATAAATAATAATTGAATGTTTATGGTTCGGAAGTTCATAATAAGTAAGAGCACTAGAAATAACGAACTAATCTGCGATCCATGGACCTTGAGTAGGGATCTTCCATTCTCCCACTACATCAAATCACTGTACGTTTCAGAATAAAGCATATTATAATAACTATTTCCTATTGCATTGTCAAATGTATACCATATAATAATCAATTGATTATTATATGGTAATAATGCATATTACTGAACAGAAATATGTGATGAAAATATCTACTTATTTCTGAAAATAATTATACATCTTTCCTTAAATAGTATCTTTAGTAATTTTTCATACTGTTATTTGATTTTAATAGCAGCTTTGTTTACACCTCTTTCCATCTCCTTTTTTTTTTTTTACTAATCTGTCTTTAAAAAAAATTCCTTTCAGAATTTTGGTATATATACAAGTGCAAACAGACATCTATTATTATTTTTCATTCAAATTATTACTGATCCACTGCAGAAAGAAGGTATTTACAATTTTAATTCAGTTCCCCTGATGCATAGGTTATCTTCATATTATTCCATCTCATCCATCTATCACATACACAGTTTCTTTCTAAGCCTTTTATAATTCTTGGAATCCAGTTTAATATTTCAATTGTCTATGTATTAGCATCTCTTCTAGCAGCATGTTTGGCAACTCCATTTCACTTTAACCTTTTACTTTTTCCAACAATATCAATTAAAAAAATGATAGCTTTATTGTTCAAGACTTCATAATAAATTCCAGTGTCAAAAGTGAGATCTGTCTGCAATCTATGGATCTTGAATTCCAGAATTTGCTATTCTACTACTGCAATGAACTACGCAGGGTAAATTACATTTGTTTGTTGGAATATCTGTGCATTATTATATAGATTGTAACTAAAGATCATTACATAATTATTGTAAATACTGCAGACTGTTTCTGGAATTAATTTTTCTTGAATTAATTATCTAAATTAACTTTACTCTAGAAAAATCAGTACTTACTGCATTAGTCTGGTGGTAAGATTTATTTGGAAACATGACAACCTGGAAGTAATACAAATGTCTATAATTTGCATTTACGTTTTTTGTGAGAAATTATCTTCCACCAACTAAATTTATAAAGATTTTTTATTTTGAAAAATAGCCACCTATAACTTTATTTAGTGGAAATGAAACAAACACATATTTAAGTCTTGCAAGAAATGGTCTTCCAACAAGTAAACTTTTAACAATCTAAATTTATTCAAGTGGTAACAAAATTAAAAAAACAAAAACAATTACATTTTGACTAATAACTGTCTCCTCATTAAAAGAGTATCTAATATTCATTTACAAAATTAATTCATTTCTTTTTTAGAAGATTATAAATTGACATATGTGAATAATAAAAATTTTGCAATTAAAATAAATAGATTTATGAAAGTTAACTAATTAGGCTGATAGAAGCATGGGAGAGCAGCAGAATAGCTGTAAAAAGATAGTAACTGCATGAAGTTAATATAGGTCTAATGATAATATTAACAGAAATAATAGTATTATTGTTAATTAAGGGCAAATATTGAGTTTCCTGAAGTATTTGGAAAGCTATACTTATATATACACCTATTTGTATCAAGCACATGTGTTAACGAGAATTTGTAGTTCAAACACATAATGTTATAATATCCCGAATGTGTGAGAAGCTAAACAACCAACTAAAAGATAAATAATAGATATTATATTTATTTCTTGTGGAATTCCCATCTATTTATTATTTTTTAGTCTTATTTATTATTGACATGATCACCATCTCTTATACTAGCACATAATTGTTATTAAACAAGACAAAACTCTCCATACAGTAGTGCCACCCTGTGCCAACCAGAGTAATCAATGGATGCCAGAAGGCTTGTGCATAAAATCCCTATCTAGTGCCTACTCATCCAATATCCCCAGACTAGTTTCTGGCTTGTGTCCTTCATCAGTGAGGAGCCTTGGATCTGAGAGCACTGCACCTAGATCTTAGGATCTAATGCAACCCTCTAGCAGTCACCTTTTATTTCTACTTAACTACAAAACTATGAGAATGAAATTGAAAACACAATAATATTTTCAATCTAAGCTCAATAGCTTATACAGTCATATGGGTCTGAACTCAGTTCAGCATCCATATATTTTGATGTCTTTGGCTGTTTAACAACCATAGCAACCACTATCCTATTAGGCAGGATTGGTATTAATCCACTAAACATCACATGATCACCATCTCTTATACTAGCACATAATTGTTATTAAACAAGGCAAAACTCTCCATACAGTAGTGCCACCCTGTGCCAATCAGAGTAATCAATGGATGCCAGAAGGCTTGTGCATAAAATTCCTATCTAGTGCATACTCATCCAATATAAGAGATGGTGATCATGTGGTGTTTAGTGGTTTAACACCAATCCTGCCTAATAGGATAGTGGTGGCTATGATTGTTAAAGAGCCAAAGACACCAAAATGTATAAGTGCTGAACTGGGTTCAGACCCATATGACTATATAAGCTACTGGGCTTAGATTAAAAATATTGTGTTCTCATAGTTTTGTAGTTAAGTAGAGATAAAAGGTGGCTGCTGAAGGATTTCATTAGATCCTAAGATGTAGGTGCAGTGCTCTCAGATCCAAGGCTCCTCACTGACAAAGGTCACAAGCCAGAAACTAATCTGGGGATATTGTATGAGTAGGCACTAGATAGAGATTTTATGCACACGCCTTCTGGCATCCATTGATTACTGTGGTTGGCACATGGTGGCACTACTGTATGGAGAGTTTTGCCTTGCTTATTTATTATTGTTAAATAAATTGTTTTTGTTATTAAATTTGTTAAGTTTATTTCTAATTATTGATGCTTTCCAGACTGGTATCAAAAGAAATCCCTTGGGACATAGCACTTTCTTTTTTCACCTATGTATTTCACTTCTTATCCCTCATTACTCACTACACATCTCTCCATATATCATTCTGTGATATGAAGTCTTTAAATGCCCTTTTGTTAAACAGTTAAGTTTTTATCCACATACATGAACTTGTAAAACAAATTATTTCTATCAAAAGTACCCCACCAATTTATATGATTAATTTCAACCATTGTTCTTCCAGGTATATTAACAAACTAACCAAAGTATTTGTAGTAATTCAAATATATAAAAATTATCAACATTATAGAATAAACAAGATTTGTAAAGACAATGATAATGATACTTCATCTACATCCTTACATATAAACCAAACATGTGTGTTGTTGAATTGGAAATAATATAAAAATTAACTATTCAAACAAAGTTTGAATGCCCAGTCAATCAAACTGCCAATAATTTCAGTGATTTGACAGGCTAGTTTATTTACATTTTATTTGAATAGTTAATTTATATATGCTTCATGTATATCTTCCTATAATACTATTAACATTTTCAATCATATTCTATGATCATTTTCAAAAACTATTTCCAGTTACTCCTATAAATTCATATACTTTATAAATTATACATTGTATTTATAAAATTAACAAATATATAATAATTCCCTAAACATTTACCAATTATATATATTTAAATTTATGTGCAAAAGTGATTGCAATTCAAAAGGCTTAATTGAATTATAAGGTTGTAAATAGTAATTAGTATCATATATTTAGGATAGAGTAAGAGAAGAATACAAGATTATAAACAACAACAAAAAAGGGAGTATGTGGTTTATGTCATATACATTTGTCTTTTTTTTATCCCATGCAAGAGGTGAAAAAATTAAAAATTCTATGACTAACAAGTAGACAATCTTGAAAACAATTTAGCATTATTTTCCAACCCCTGCATAGCATTTGCTTTTTATTTATTTTATTTATCCTGCTACCATTTTATAATAATGACTCATGTCATAGACTCAAGCAAAGTCATGTTAGTGACCACATGTTCAATAATTGTTTATTGGTGGGATTTCCTCATCCCTTACACATATAATATTCATTTTATTCCTAAATGTATTAGAGCATCTTCTTGTAATTGAACCATATATAAATGTAAATCTGGTATACCATAGCATGAATACTATAAATGTTCTAGCTTGAATGTACACATAAATACTTTTTTCAAATGTATGGAGAAGGATATGTGTGCTACAATTTTTATTTTTAAATATTTTGGGAATATTCAACCAGATAGTATCAATTATGGGGCATGTGGTTAAATTTCTGACTCTGGCATAGTTTGGTTATATCTTCCATATTAGTGCAATACCTTTTATATCTATAGAAATGAAAAATGGATAGTACTTCATGATTTAGTTTTAGGAGAAAATCAGTATTTTGGTCTCAGGGACCAGTGTTTGAATTTTTTAGTCAACTGCTGATTGGTTATTTTTAAAAGGAGTTTTTTATTATCATTTGAAGGGGAGCACAGATTTATGAGTATATCTCCCAGTATTTATGTTTATTTTGGGAAGGCAATAAACTAAATTGGAGATGCATAATAAACAAGAGATTAACTTATTCCAGTAATTGCATGTGGGTGCAACTTGTCTGCGGAAGTTATTTTAAAGACTATTAAGTTGCCTAACATTCTCAAGATCATGATCATCTAAACTAAAAGATACTGATTTTTTTATTTCATTATTGACTGATAAAGAATACCTGGATATGGAAAAATCCTTGCACAAGATGAAATAAGATGTTGTTTTTTTTTAATTTGGAAAATTTTTATATAGTGTAAACCCAATAAAATTCAATTTTATTTAAATTTATAGCTTCAAAAATTTATACTCAATGCACCTTTATATAGTTACTTTCATTTCATTTCATCTAATAACTTTATTCTCTGCATAGTTTAGCATAATGGAAGAGTGACAGACTGAAGCTCATAGTTCATGAATTGTGGTTCCAATCATCACTTCCAATGTTCACACTTCATATAAACTCCTAAGCAATAAGCCATTCAATTTTTTATTTATTTATAATTTTTTATTTTGCCTATTGTTTAAATACATGTTTTAATCTTATAAATAATGTATAAAGTATCAAATTATTTTTCTCTTTGTAATTCTTTTTTTTTATATTCCAATATCCTTTTATTTATTTTTTTTAAAAAGAAATCTTTTGTGCTTCTATAATTATTAATACCATTCAATTTTTTTTTTTCTATTTACAAAAACATGAAATAATATTTTATTACTATTTTTTTTATACTTACTATAAATATTTACTTATCATTTCTTTACCGTTATTTCTATTTAAAATTGGTTTTTTTTTTTTTTTTGTCCGCCTCATTATAGATATAATTGTAAAGATATGATAGACATTTATAGTCAGTAAAAAAAAATTGTGATTAAATGTTTTTGTAAATAAATATAAGTATTACAATTATAAGAGATTAATTATAAGTTGTTGTTTTTTTTTAAATATATATTTTGAAATACAAAAAGAGAATTACAAAAAAGAAATTAATTTAATCAAAATAAGTCATAGATCACATGACCCTATACTCTTAAGCTTGCAAGTTATAAACAATGAGGATTGCCAATTCCTCAACAAGCTTTGTGATAAATGCTTAGCTAGAGAAAGCATCTAAAATATCTGTCAGGATCCCCCCCCCAAACCTCTGACCATGGTTTCGTGCTGGCACTCCTCAGAGAGGTGCTAGGGTAGGTTCAGACACTAGATCTAAAAACACCAACCCAAAGTTAAGCATTTAACTAAAAGTTATCTATTGAGTGGAAAATCTGAAATTTTCAGACACAAACCCAGCTCATTGTTTATAAATTAATTTAATATTTTATAGATTATTTATAAGATTAGAAAATGTATTTACAATAAGGAGCTGGCAATAACATAGAAGCATTTACCTTACTTCTTATGGATGAGAAAGTATTGATCTTAAGATACATACAATACACATTTAAGTCAATTTATTAATGCAAAATTCTACTTACAAATACTTAAAATTATTTCACACTGCAGAGTTTCAGCTAACTTATTATAATTTGGCAAGTAATTAGAATTTTAAGTTTTTAGTCAGTGATCTAAATGAGAATTGATACACTGTGATCAGACCTTAGATTTTAAATCTTTTATATGTGAAGATATGTTAATGATGCACAAGGTTGCATCAATAGTATCCAGAGCCTATGTACAAAACTTTAGTTGGCAATCATAAAACCCATTCAACCAATAAAAAAATCACTTTATGAAAATGTATGTAAGTAAAAATGACATATGAAATATAAGTTTATTGAACAAAAAACAGAAATTACAAAAAAAAAAAAATTTAAAAAATAATAAATGTACAAGAAGAGTATAAAAACAACAAAAATATTTTTTTTTTTAAAAAAGGTAATTTATTATTGGCAAGAAAATAATTTATGAATTACATCTTATATTTTTATATTGGACTATTTCCATCATCTAATATAAGTATTGAATGTTTTTGGCAGGATGGCTCAGTTGGTTAGAGCATTACCTTAAAATTCAATACTCAAGAATCTAAGAGTCCAGGTTTAAATCCCATGTTAGCACTGTCATTGGTCAAGTCAGCAACACCTGAAGAAGTGGGGAGAATAATACCTCTTGAAATATTGTGCATATACTAACCTGTTTGATGTGGTATTACAAACAGTTGAATGTATTTGGAATATTTAAATAAAATTAAATTTTTCTAAAGACATTAGATGATGGAAATAGTCCAATATAAAAATACAACTAGAACACCATTATCACAAACCTTCAGGAAGACACTATACCTTATATAGTTTTACTTGAATTAACAGATAAATTTAGTTTTATAAAAACAAAAATATTAAATATTTTTTGGTACAAAATTAAACTATATTTTATTTTGCAAGAAAATCATTTATATATGTTCAGAGAAAAAGAGTTTGAACAAGATTCAAACACACATTATTCTGTAAACAGTAAGCTCATGCAAGTTCAAGTTTTTATTTGTTTATGCTAAACTAAAAACAGGCAAAACTCTCCATACAGTAGTGCCACTCAGTGCCAGCCAGACTAATCAATGGATGCCAGAAGTCTTGTGCATAAAATCTCCATCTAGTGCCTACTCATCCAATATCCCCAGACTAGTTTCTGGCTTGTGGCTTTGTCAGTGAGGAGCCTTGGATCTGAGAGCACTGCCTGACAAAGGCCATCCATTGATTACTCTGGATGGCACTGAGTAGAACTACTGTATGGAGAGTTTTGCCTGTTTTAATAACACATATGTGCAAGCATAAGAAATGGTGATAATGTGACATGTAGTGGTTTAACACCAATCCTGCCTAGTAGGATAGTCATGGCTATGGTTGTTAAAGAGCCAAAGACACCAAAATGTATGGGCACTGAACTGAGTTCAGACCCATATGATTATATAAGCTATTGATCTTAGATTGAAAACATTGTTTTCAATTTTATTCTCATAGTTTTGTAGTTAAGTAGAGGTAAAAGGTGGTTGCTGGAGGGTCATATTAGATCCTAAGTTTGAGGTGCAGACCCAAGAATCCTCACTGATGAAGGCCATAAGTCAGAAACTAGTCTGGGGATATTGGATGAGTAGGCACTAGATGGGGATTTTATCCACAAGCCTTCTGGCATCCAGTGATTGCTCTGGCTGGCACTGAGTGGCATTACTGTATGGAGAGTTTTGCCTGTTTTAATAACAGTTATGTGCAAGCATAAAAAATGGTGATCAAGTGATGTTTAGTGGTTTATGCTAAACTACTTGTTAGAACTAGGATCAGAGTAAAATAAGACCTTACGAAATGATAACAATTTGGTTAAGACAAATCTATAAAATATAAGTAACATTTAAACAAAAATGTAATTTATTTTGATATAATTTATGAATAATATTTTTTTAAATATGTCCTTCTTGTCCTGGCAATTTGCATTGCACAAATAGCACAGGGTCTGCACGTCTTTAATGATGCATATAAAAATCATTGTCATCTCACCACTAATTAAAAACTATCAGTTGTGATTATCTACCTGGAACAAAAATTTATTGCAAATCCTATGTGAAAAATAAGTTATTATTATAAGCTGTTCATTACACTTGGTTTATTTAACTTAAAAGCACTGCAGAAGTATATTTTTAAGAGAACAATTTATTAATAAATATAGATATTTTTACCAGATAAATTGCATGTTTCATTATTATGATGTCATCTTAAAATTATATTCTTTTTTATATTTAACATTTCCAATTACAAGTCTATCCCCCCCCCATTAATAAATCAAAACTGATATTAATATATAGGGTATATGAGCACAGACTTTCAGACAATGTCTGCCAATCCTTTGTATATGTATTAAATGGATTACGTCCTGTATATGAGGGGTCAGATTGACTTTAGGTCAACATGGGTCAGACAAGAATCTCAGCCTCAGGGTGGCCTTTGCGCATTCCATCATCAGATTTTCAACTGGATGGACGGTTGAAGAGTTGGAGTGTGAGTAGATAGAAGCCTGTCCATTAAAGTATAAAGATTGGCTATCTTAATATTTATCTGAGCACTTATAGCATATATGTGTGTAGAGATGGTAATCTGGACCAACTGATGATTGCTGGTTTAGCATAAAAAATGTGTATTGGTGATTATTTATCTTTTCGACATATATGTGTTCACGTGTATCAGTGTTATGAGATAGAGTGGTGGGTCGTGTGAAAGTCTGTGCTCATATACCCTATATATTACATATATAGACACAGGTATATAATAAGCCTGTGTTTCAGTTATCAAAACTGATATTCTAAAAGCAAAAATAAACTTAGGTTTATAAAAAAATCACTTTGTCATAGCATTTTCATTAGTTACAATATAAAACTTTTTCATTAAATTTTTTTTTTTTTTCTTCATACTGAATTTTAATTTTGTTTTCTGACTCATAGTAAAAATCAAAATAATCTTTTAAAAGCAAAAACAAAATTACACTAATAAAAAATCACTTTGTTTTCACTTTCTTGTTTAGAATTTTTCTTTTTCAAAGCAATAATCAGTTTTCTTAGTTTTTCAGAAAGACTCTGAAATGTTTTGCAAATGTGCATCCAATTTCAATTGATATCATTCTCAAAACATTTTCAGTTTTACAACTTTTTCATTAAAAAAAAAATTACAATACTATTAATTAATTCTCTAATTCAGACTTTCAGACTTATAGTCAAAATTATTATATGTAATAGAATAATTATGAAATAATAATAAGTACAAAACTAAAATGATAACTTAAATATTATGTGACAAAGAAGTTTGCATTCTACTGTTTGCTGTATGCATGTGTATAAATTTTAATTTAGTAAGCAAAAATATTCACTATACAATTTGTTGTTCTATAAACTCACAAACTCTGACCATATTTCAATTAGTATTAGACAATTCTTCCCATTCATGCAATTTTCCATTGCTGGAAAATGCTGCATCTTCTGCCTACATTTGCAAATCACTGCTTTAAAGCCTCTAGGATATGAAGGTTATAATTTACTTTTCTGATCAAAATATAATCAAGCTTTGCTATATACAGATGCTTCCATATCCATTTATGCTTTAGATTTTTTAAAAACAAAATTCATAATATAAAAATTCTCTTGTTCCACAAATTCCACAATTCTATTTCTTCTCTCATTTTTGTTTCCATATCCAATTTATTTGCAGCACTTTCAGCTTTCAGTTATTTCCAATTCTACCATTAAAATTCCTATGACAACTTTAAAATGTTTTTGGTAAGATCAAAAATATTCTATACATCCAAATAAAAATCCTTTATCTTATCAGAATAAAAATATGTTGGAGTATAAATCTAAATTATTGACCCATTTATTAATTCATCCTGGTTTTAAAATCCCAACTGATAGCTCTGTTAAAAAATATCAAGTATCTGAAAAAGAAGACTATGATGTATCCTGATTTTAAACTTAAGAGATATAAGCTATTAAACTCACTGTTCAGGATATGTGTTGATGAGTAGTTCATCCATGTATACTTATCCCATAGAAATAACAGTTATAATGATTAAAAATACATGGAGTAAGCATTAGTAATTTATCCTGCTCAATTTCTTTAAGGCCTCAAATTAATAGCAAATTCCATTCTGCATATGTTATGCAAACTTACATATTCAGGTAATGAGGAGGGAATTTATCCTGTACAATTACATTTTAATGCTTACAATCTCAATTTTAACATTGGTATAGCTTCCTATATCGTAATAAATCATAGAGTTTAAATGTGCAGTGGATAAATATGTTTCTTTGAATTATAATTTTTTTTGTGTGTGAAGTTTTAAAGAAGAATTCACTACAGTCATATCTTTTAAAGATTCACATACATTGCAAAACTTTATCATCCAAAATTTTGTTAGTATAAATAAAAAATAACATAAAAGTGGATATATTGCTTCATTAAAATGAGATATTCATTTAAAAAAATAAATAAAACAAACTTATTAATATATACATAAAACTTACTAAAAAAACTAAAAGAATTTTTATTTAAAAAATGGTACTGAACTCATATAAAAGCTTCTTTAAAAATTATTTGTCTGACTTATTTGAGTGCCCGGATGTAGATTTACAATTTAATTAAAGCAATTAAATTCTCTTACTAAGACTAAACATAAAACACCGTTTCAAAATTCTTGGAAGCATTTTTTTTTTTTTTACGTTTTGGGTTATTATAATAAACATATTATAATACTTAAAAGTTTATTTTTTAGTGACAGTATTGTTAGTGATTAAAACGTAAATCTAAACTCATTGTGATTTTAAATAAGCATTTATTTGAAACATAATCAAACGTTCATTGATTAAAAAGTTTTTAGTAAAAACTTTTAACTGTTAATAAAAATAAACGCTTAATTGCAAAAATACAAAAAGTGTCCATAAATTGGTAGAAAATATTGATATTAAAATTTTAATTGATTGTTTAATAAATATTCACTGAATAAATTATTTTTATAACATTTTGTATAAAGAATTGGCGCAATACTTTATTGAAAAAAAACCTTCTCATTCAGATTTATTGCTACTATCCCGACATGAGGAAGAGGGGGGGGGGGGCGCTCCAAAATTGTATGCATTTTGTAAATTTTTATTTTACAAAAAAAAAAACCCACACCTTTAAAAAATAAAAATATACAATATTATAGTACATATATAACATTAGTACATGTATATCCATTTACTTCTATTTCTAATCACGACTCAATCCTTTTTCTTTTCAAAAATATACAGTACATATAGCCATATAATTCTATAATTAAAACCACTTCTTTTCTTTTCAAAAACTTTATTTGATGTATATATATATATCCACTTATTTCCAACGTTTCGACTATCTTTACTCTATAGTCATTTTAAGATTAAAATGTTGGAGGGGGGTAGATTGTATAAAGAAAGAATGGTAAAAGAGAGTTCATTTATAAAAAGATATAAACCTGTTTTAAATAGAATTGAATTATTTTTGGAAATAAATTCATTTTTGAAGTATATAAGAAAGAAAAAGGAAATAAGTTTTTTTATTGTAACAATTGGTTTTTTGGATAAAAGAAAATGTAAAAAGGGAAAGTTTTTTGAGAAGGGAGTCAAGTAAGTGTGGTGTATGTTTTGTGTTTTTAATTTAATTGATTTTAATGTATTTTATTTATTTTTAAATTTTATGGGGTTTATTTATATGTTTTATATTGTTTTTGATTATTTTTGTTTTTTTGTTTTTTGTTTTTATTATGTGAAGTTTGTTTATAATGTAATGTTTTTTCTAGATCCTTGAAAATGACTATAGAGTAAAGATAGTCAAAACGTTGGAAATAAGTGGATATATATATACATCAAATAAAGTTTTTGAAAAGAAAAGAAGTGGTTTTAATTATAGAATTATAGTACATGTATATATAAATATTTCAATAAATATTTTATTTGATCTCTTTATATTGTGATTATTTATTTAAATAAAAATATATTCTAGGAACCTTTCGAACCTATGTAATATTGCGTTTTTATGTTACATATTAATATTACCACTTATTATTATTATTACATATCCTTAATATAAAAAAAATAGAGCAAACATATGCATTATGCATTTTAGTTTCAAACACGTGTTTATTTATAATTTAATCATAAATAATCAAGATATGGAAACAAATTAAACAAATGATAAAGTTTTGGTATTGCTAAATGTTTATAATAAATATAAGCTATGGTGTTATTTTCGGTATTAAATTAATTAATCTTCTTAAAATTGAATAAACAATTGGAATTCAGTTCTAATATACATGTATATTTAAAAATTATATAGACTTGCATTTTTTGTGCAGTATTGTTTTATAATACGTAGAATGATTTGGAATAAAAATTAAAAAACATAAAAAAATAATAAAATTTCAAGGGCCTTAATAAAAAGTTTCAAATTAAAAAAAAAGAAGCTTTTAAAAAAGTAAAAATAATTTAAAATAGTGGATAGGAAACAAAGTATAAACACAAGATACGTATTCTAAAACAATCAAGTTGTATTAGCCATGATGAAATTTTGGCCATGATGAAATTGATTTCAAACACTGATGACAATTTTGCCAAAATGCATACAGATAATTGTGAATTATTATCATGGCCTAAACTTAGATAATATTAGAATAAAGTTAGTTAAATGTGGACCAAAAGAGAATAAATAATACAATTTTCCAAAAAAAAGAATGGTCGATCTTTTTCTAATGTTCATTATTGTAAAATTTTAAATAATCGTGAAAAGCAACTGTATAGTTAGCTTTTATATTGCAAAACAGTGATATTGCTTTGATTGGTATTATATGATTCTTTAAAAGCAACATCAAGATTTTTTAATGATTATAAAACTGAAAAATTGAGTGACACATTGTGTTTTCATAAAAAAAGGAAAAAATGTATTATATTCAGTGATAAGAATTATTAATTCCACGATTCTATTTAAACAAATATTGACAATTTGGTGCAATTACTTGTTAAAATTCATAAATATTACCAAAATCACACTTTTCTTTATTTTTGCTGTAATATCCTATAAATACAATTAATCCAAACTGCTTCAAACACTTTTTAGCAAAACTCTTTATTTGTACATATATATATATATACACCTATGTTTCGACTGACCTGCAGTCTTCTTCAGAGCAAGTTTATTTTGATCTTCTAAATAAAAATAAACTTGCTCTGAAGAAGACTGCAGGTCAGTCGAAACGTATGTGTATATATATATGTACAAATAAAGATTTTTGTTAAAATTCAGCGACAATATTGAAAAGAAGTTTTTCAATGCATTATAGACATTATATTATTTTTGGAGTATATGGAATTTGATATTCAAGAGTGATAATGAAATAATTGGAAGTCCAAATAATGCGAATTTTCTTGGTTTGATTGAATTATTAAACAAATAGAACGTAGTGTTATTAAAACTTATTAAAAAAAATTCAGTATAATAACAAGTGATACATTATTTGTTACATTAAACGTAGTTACTTGTTCTTAAATATGGTGTTTACTGAAATAATAATAAACATTATAGAAAGTGTGAAGGACGACAAATATTATAATGTTCAAATGGATTGTACACTAGATGTAGTTCATGTAGAATAAACTTCTGCTATCTTAACTTTTTTTTTTTAAAAATATAGTGATCAAAAACTTAACAACCCAAATCAAATGCAGTTTGAAATGTGCCCCCAACACTGTTGGACTTGAAAAACCCTGAAAGACTGCATTGCTATATTGCTGTGTCATCAAAATGGAACATGTATACAACATTTGAAGAGAATTCATTTTCAGAAATAGATTAAAAATTGGTTATAAGATTTCACATGACCACCTCCTCTTATGCTTGTGTATAACTTGTTAAAACAGGCAAAACTCACTATATACATTGCCACACCCAGCAAGCTAGAGTAATCAAAGGATGCCAGAAGGCTTGTGCATAAAATCCCCATATAGTGCCTACTCATCCAATATCCCCAGACTAGTTTCTGGCTTATGGCCGTCGTCAGTGAGGAGCCTTGGATCTGAGAGCACTGCATTTAGATCTTAGGATCTAATGCAATCCTCCAGATCTAGATGCAGTGCTCTCAGATCCAAGGGCTCCTCACTGACAAAGGCCATAAGCCAGAAACTAGTCTGGGGATATTGGATGAGTAGGCACTAGATGGGGATTTTATGCACAAGCCTTCTGGCATCCATTGATTACTCTAGCTTGCTGTGTGTGGCAATGTATATAGTGAGTTTTGCTTGTTTTATAAGATTTCACCCTGATATACATAAATATTAAGTAAAAACATTTTTAAAAATGTGTGATATTCCTAAGCATATTAAATAGGAATAAAAATAATTAAGTGTAAGCAAAAATAATTTATTCATCTATTAATGACTAACATGTATGGAGTGGGGGGGGGAGACTGTAATATTAATAGCAAAGTAAATTTTTACATTCAAATTTCTTTAACTGCTATAAAAATTCTTAACAATGTGATAGATTATATACTCTTTTTTATAAATTATTTGTTTACAAATAAAATATTATTAATATAACAAATATATGAATATTAAATTATAGTAGCTCAATGGGTATATAATTACTGGAGTAAACACTCCCTTTTCAGACTATAAATAAATAACACTAGTGACAAAGAATCAAGATTAGAATGAATTCGTTTATTTCTTTAAGCTTTCATGTTTATAAGCTTATCTTTGCTAACATTGATGAAAATAAAGAATAAATTCAATTTATCAAACAGATGAAATTATTGGAACAAGGTCTTTAAAAGTGAGATTCATTCCAAGGTCTTTAAAAGTGAGATTCAATCTTCATTGTATATAACTGACAATTTAACAATTATTAATACTGATGTATTGAATTCACTCTATATTTCAATGCATGTTGGCAGAGTTAAGCTTATAAACATCAAAATCTTTAGGAATAGGTGAATCCATTCTATTAACTTATTGCTAAATGTATTATTTATTTATAGCCTGAAGGAGAGAATGCTTAACTCCATTAAATAGGAATATATAATTATTTAACTATTTAATATTTTTCTCTTTTTCCCCCACATAATACCACAAGTGTTAAGTTGAACAGAAAGTTCTTGACTGAAAAATAAATATTTTTTAAAGGATTGTGAATAATTATTATACAGTACATTGTTTTATCAAATTTGGCAATTCGTAAACTTGAAGTAACTGGAAGATTTAACAACTAATCAGTAAGTAGTAATTACCATCTGTTCATGTATTTAAAAAATTAAACAACTAATTCATTTTCAATATTTATTCAAATACAGATTTTTTATTAATGTAATGACTTATTATTGTTATAAATGTTTATGAGTGATGCATTGGTACAAAAGTAGTAATAAAGATTGTCCATTGTCTAAAAAATAGTCTTGGCATCTTTCCTATGTGATGATTGTATTTTATAAAAGTTCAACCTTGCAATTATTGCTCGTTCAGCTTTTCTTTTGTTCATTAGCTAATTGTTTTTGGATAAGTCTCCATGTCTTGTTTAGTTTCTTCCTATAAGATTGGGATAGAGCCATGCTGTTGGGGTTGTATACTGCTTCACATCTCGTAAGCCACAGGTTGAAACCAAGGAAGGTTGAGCTTCTCACAGTGGTAAGGTCTCCATTATTGACGGTGTGTCTGATCAGGGAGGTTAGTGGTTGCTTGATTTGGTATATTGTTTGGATTGTGTTTCTGCAATCCTGAAGGGAACTACATCATTCTAAAATATGGGTTAAGGTATCCTCTTCTCTCTTGCATAGTGGGCAAATAGGGTCTATATTTTTAAAGCCTCTGCAGTATACCAGAAACCAATTAGTAGGTAATGCCTCTAAGTTTATTTTGACTAGGAAATCATAGAATTTAGGTTCAAGAGACCATCTTTTGAACTTCTTTAGTATTCTGTGATTGGTGATGTTCAACAATGTGGGCTCTGGATCAGGTATTTTGTTGAAATGATATGCTTCCCATTAGGTTATTTTTGTTGTGTTATTCTACTTTAAATTTAATCAAAAGTACAAATATTTTATTCATCAAATTTTTATTCTAATCTACAATTCTTTTCATAACAATTACAATAAACATTGTCATTAGTGTTTGTCTGACCTGCATTATTTATTGTAATAGTACAATGGAAAACTGTGAAACTCAAGGTCTACAGATTTTGGCCCAGCAATGTCACTTCTGAGCAATAAATAGTACACTTTTTTTTAAATGTTTGATTATAGTATATTTATTAATTTCTCAAAATTCACACATTATTAATAAAAGTGAGCAGTAAAAAAATGTACAATAAAATATTAAATATTTTACAAATATATTTTCTCTTGATAAAATGGAATAATGTACTGGAATATATATGAATTCATAAAAATAAAACGTTGTTAAAAAGGAAAAGGAGAAAACAATTTAATTTTTTATGTTTTTTTAGTTTGTATACAGACTTCGATTTGAATTACAAAGTAAAATTATTTTGACCGTTTAGTTTCTCTCTCTTTTGGGGGGGGGGGGGAGGAAGGGATTACTGTACTACAATTTAATCTATAAATTTAAATTTTTTTACATTCAAACACTTAAGCCATCTCAAATATATTAATGATTACTACAAATCATTTATTAGACTAAAAATCAGCAGATTATTTTTAGCCTAGATATGCACATTTAAATTTGCTTAAAGACTAATGTCTATTATTATTAAATACAACCATATGGCAATATTAACCCAACTCCATTCCTTTTTTGTCCTTATGTGCAATATCTTAGACATATTTAAAACTACTATTTGATCTTATACACATAAACATACCTTTTTCAAATATCTTTATTCATGTTTCTGAAGTATGTGAATATTATATATTTAAAAAGATAAAACAACCTTTACATGGCCCACAATAAGGCAAAAACATCTCCAACAACCTCTTATAAAAAACTGTTGAAGGAGAAGGCAATAGTCATAAGGTTTGTCAATTGTGGATGATACGAGTTTGAGTATTTTTCCATCTTTATTTTACTTTCTAAAAATGAATAATTAGACATTCATTTACTGACCAACATTAAAAAATTATCTGTTTTAACAAGATTGTCTATCTGAAAAATAGTAATAATAATCCTAAGTCTATTTTAAAAAATTTCAAAATTATTTACCTTGGATTCAAACCTAGGTTAGAGTCATGATGATAGATTAGCCATTTTTTGAAAATAATGTAATATAAATACCATTACTAGCACTCAATTTAAAGAAATTTTTTGATTACCTATCTATGACTATCACAATACCTTCAGAGTCAAAGAAGATGATTGAATAATTTGTTTAAAAATTAGTGACTATGCATTACAATAAAGTCCATTTAATATTTATAATTTGAAAAATATTTATTAAGCTCTTCTTACTTCAACTAAACAGCAGTAATGAATTTATAATAAAATATTTAAGTAGTACATAATCCTTTGGTGATATTTTTTAAAACATGTTTTGTAAAAGGTACATATGGAAATTGAAACTCATCGTGGCACTAAAGTAATTACTTTTGATTTTTTATAGGTTACTAAAAATTTTATGACATTACACATCATGAATACTGTAGAAATAAAAACAATTTGCAAAATTCAAATCATATATTAAAATTAATCTAACAAATAAATAAATTTTAATGTAAAGGCATTGATGAATATAAATTCATCTGGAATGGCAACTGCTGTTTTTAAGAAACTGCTTCCAATTTTTCTATTGGTTCTTATTGAAGCATATACCTGGCAAAATTTCTCAGAAATTAATTTTAAAGAAATATTTCCTAAGTTTGAACTATGCCAAAAGACATTTATGATCATGTCACTTCATTTTCTTGTTAAATTTTAATTCTATTTTCCACTAAATCAATTCTAATTGTTGTTGCCAGATATCTTGTATTAAAAAGCATTTTTATATTAAAGGATGTAAATGTTTTCAACATAAATATTAAACAGTAAGCTAGATATCTTACAATTCAAAATTTTATTCCCAAATTATTTTTGATAGCCAATTCAATCTCCAGCTTTTAAATATTTAATAGTCTAAATGCCATAACAGTGAGATAAAGTTGGCAATAAATTATTCGAAAAACAAAATCAGTTGAAATCATTAAATAAAATTTTGTAGGACCAGATTTGGAGTTTGACCCACTACTTTGAGAATGACCAATGTACTTTAGATTTATCTTTGTCAGTTCAATGGGAAATATAACCAACATCAATTAACTTTAATTTCCTTGCTGTTATTGTGTGTGTGTGTGTGTGTTAAGTTTTCTGGCTGAAGATAGGTATCTAAGTCATATCGCATAACCGAATGAAAAAATGTGATTGTTATCAATGAATAGTTTCCTACTGCTTGCTGTTTTATTCTAACATTTCAACATTTAAGGTTACACCATACATTTTAACAAAACTTTACATCATTATGATAAATTAAAAAATAATTGCCCTATGTGGGTTCTGTCAATAAGATGACAAATGTAAAGAAATAAAACCTTTTTAAAATGTATATAATTTTTGAAATATAAAATTAAATACTGCTAATGCTATACTAGTAATAATAAATAAAATAGAAAATTAAACCATTAAGAATCACATGATCACTATCTCTTAGAATAGAAAATCATATAATATTACAATACCATACTAAAAAACAAAATATTACTAACATTCTCTTCTGATGATGGTTTCAACTTTTAAGAAATAGATCTTAAATGAAATTCAATTAGATATCTGTTATATGATTTTCCCTTTTTTTAAAAAAAAATATATATAATATCTACTGTGTAGTACATCATTGTTATTGTGAAATCTGTTATGTCAGTAGGAGAATGGCAGGTTTAAGAACTAGGGCTTCTAGGATTGATTCACAGCATATTCAAACACTTTATAATATCTACTGGGCAGTACATCAATATTATTGTGAAACCTGTTTAATCAGCAGGAGAATGGCAGGCTTAAGAGCTAAGGGTTCTAGGATTGATTCCTAGCACAATCAAACACTTTGTTCCTCACATGTTCTGAAATATCTAGCCATACAATTAATGAATTTATTTTCGTTAGATAAAAAAAAGGACTAGTTTTTACCCTTTTTTTAATTTATAAAAATGTGTACTATTACAACTTTAAGAGTTGTAGATAAATTGTTAAATAATAAATACTTGCCATGCAGATGAATATTTTAATTAACAATTGGATTTTAATCATAGAATCTGAGATTTTTTTTTTTTTAAATTCAGCTAGTTTTTTGTTTTTTTTAAATCATTCAGCTCACAAGTTATTTCTATAAAAATAAACTTGCAGAATTTCGTAATTAATATTCGTATATTAAAAAAAAGAGACTATTATAATTTCAGAAATGTTGTCAAACCTTAAAAGTATATATTTATTACTAGAAAAATCCGGAGGAACAAGTTATTTTTAATTTGAGGATTAATTTTAAATGTCAATTATCAACCAAAAATGTATCATTTATAAGAAAGTAAATTTTTATTTATTTACAATTTTTTAAAATTAAATTTAAATATCCCTCGTCATCCCCCCCCCCCCCCAACTTCTTAAGATTATATCCTTCGCATTAATTTACGTAAAAAAATAATGTATTTATAAACAATTTAATTAATGAAATTATAATTATGCAACATTTATAATCTGAAATAATTTACAACCCTTCAAATTTAAGAAAAAGCAAATAAAGCCATAGAAATAAAGGAAGAATTTTAGAATACATTTAATTGTCTATATTTAAAATTCTCTGCCATAGGCAGATTGGTAACTAGGCATAAAAGTATTGCTATTAGGAGTAACACTCGATTGCAGTAATACTTTGCCATTCAGTTAATACATTTTGATTCCAGATTAAAACAATTCAATGCGGTTAGTACTAACCTTAATTTCGATCTCATCCGAATTCCAGGATGGTCTAATTTTTTTCATTAACTCCTTCGCATCTTTCTCTATATTGTTTGCATTAACAGTCAAATTGAATTTTGGAATAGAGTCGACCATGCTCCCAGAATCAATGAAAACGTAAGTGTGTTTACAAAACTAGTAACATTAACTTTAACGATTTCCACAAATTATTTGACGTCAATTGTATGAAAGTGCACAATTAATAACCGGTATTTTTAATTGGTCGCCGCATACGTTCCATCCCGAAAGTTATGTATTATATTGTACTCTTATTTACCACATATATGTATATATTTAAAGTATTATATGTTTAACTATAATTTATCCTTATAATTATATGTTTAACTTCATTCTGCAGTGGATTGATAATGTTTGACGATGATGATGTTTAACTATACTGCTATTACTCGTTTTGTAACGTTACTTTTAAAGCCTTTGTTAATAGTATTTGTGTATATTTTGATTTATAAAATAAATGAAATATAAACTTATATTTCTTTTATACAATACAGTTATAGTAATACATTTAATTTAGTTTAAATTTTGTTATAGTAACTTACGAGAGCGGTAGATTTATCTAACACGTGATTTAAAACGGGTAGTGTTTTTTTAAAATTTTATCAACATAACGTTATCTCTGAGAATATTTAAATACAATTAAAGCACTTGCTAAGAAAAATTTACCTCGTAAAAATACAAGTCATTTAATCAGTACCATACGTACTGATTTTACGAGTACTGTACTGGTTTTCTGGGCGTTGATCCTGATTAGTTGTGAAATCGAACCTGTACAGTTTAGGAAATTATAATTGTGCATTTTTTTATTAAAACTATTTTGTTCTAATGTTATATTTGATTCTTTTGTTATATTCCTACAATTAAAAGGTAAAAAAAAAAAAAGATGACAGCGACTAGACTCATGTCAGCTATTTTAAAGGTCCTAGATTTTAAATTTTGAAAAAAAAAAAAAGTCTTAATTCAGAGGCAAATATAGAATGTACTTACATTTGTTGTTGAAGTTAATATAAATCAAAAAATCTTAAAATAGTATTACCCATAAGCGATGATGATGATTTTTTCTTGATCCGAATTAAACGCGTTTTAATGTCTGTGATCGAAACCAGTTTGAACGATATATGTTTGTATATGAATATAAAATGTGACTACTAAAAAATGTTATGACCAAGCAAATTACTATTATTCATTTGGTGTCTAGGTTCCTTTCCATTAAAAAAAACAACAATAGGAACTCAGATTTTCATCTATAGTAAATTTAAGTAATCAGTGATTATCAGATGATAATGCAATAAAATCATCACTCCTGACCGGTTTTGAGCATTTGCCCTTGTCACTAAGTCTTGGGATTCAACACTGGAAGTTATGCAGCTAGCAATCACCTTTAGCTCTATTTTACGATTCAAATTAACTTGCAGAACAATTGTACAGATTTAATTCTAAATCAGTAAGTATATATTTTAGTACTCTCAGCTCTTTAACTTATAGATTTTTTTTCCTGGAGGAAAAAATTACTTAATTCTTTAGCTTACATGATATATGATAAAACATTAGAGTGTTTTGATTTTAGGCTTTTAGCTTAAGTAGTAAAATGAAGTTAAATGTGGCTAATAGATACATAAATGCATACTTCCAACTTTGAACCCAAACCTCATTGATAAAGACAAAAGCCAGAAACTAATCTGGGATTTGAATACACCATTAACTGATAAATCACTGATTACTCCAGCTTTGAAGAATAAAGAGCTGCTCATTTTATCACACAGTATGTATACTACCACCAAAACATATGATCACTATTTCCTATGCTTGCACAAACTGTAAAAAGATTAGCAAAGTCCATAGTGCAAGCCTTAATAATCAATGGATACAAGAAGGTTTGTGCATAAAATCCGTATCTAGTGACTATTCATACAATATCCCCAGATTAGTTTCTAGCTTGTGGCTTTCATCAGTGAGGAGGCTTGGATTTGAGAATACTGCATCTAGGTCTTAGGATCTGAAAGCACTGCAGATTTTCACATTCTAAGATCTAGATGCAGTGATCTCAAATCCAAATCTTATTGTTGAAAGCTACAAGCTAAGAAGCCAGTCTGGTGATATTGGATAATTAGGTAATAGATGGGATCCTAAGATCAAGATGCAGTGCTTTCAAATCCAAGTCTTCTCATTGATGAAAGCCACAAGCTAGAGACCAATTTGAGGATATTGGATGAATAGACACTATGCACAAAGTATTCATTGATTACTAAGATTTTTTCCATTGGTGGCATTACTGTATGGAGAGTTTGCTAAAGTATGAATACTAATGAATTAAGTGATTTGTTTGTTAAATCATGCCATAAAGACCTATGAGTATGAAAATATATCACTGATCTGTAGTTAGATATGTACAATTGTTATCATGCAGGCTTTGGCTGAGTTTAACACATTAGAATATTTTAAATTCATAATTTTAGCTCAGAAAGTTAAAGGTGATTGCTAGATGAATAATTATTATTTTCATCTTTGAATCCCAAGCCTCATTAATAAATGTAGAAGTCAGAAACAATCTGTGGATATAAATGCACTACTAATCTGATAATCGCTAATTATTCAAACTTATAAGCAGCACTAATGTAGGGTGTGGCTCTTGTTTTAACATCTGAGTCAACTTCTTCAAAGTGGTTAATTATGTTGCCATGGAAAATCATTGAATTTTAAGGTGATAAGCTCTTCATTTTTTTTTACATCGCAATAGAATGAGAATGAACATTGAAAATATTACTTATTCACAAATGGACTATGATCAGTAATAACGGTATTGTTTCTGTCATCTTGGGAGAACTTTCCAATATATTACTTCTATATTTCTTATATTTATTGTAGCATAGGACTTTTCTCAAACCCTCTAACTAGTTTAATGTATTGTGATCTTGAATACTCAACATCTATACCAAAAAAAAAAAATTGTGAACAAGAGTCATTAACAGCCACTTTTTGGTCAGTTATCAAGATGCTTCTCCTACTTATAACCATGGAATTTCCAGATGTAACCTGTTTTGCTCACCATCTGTTTAATCTTAATACCTCTTCATTACATCTGAGTATAGTTTCCAGCAAGGACTTGTGATAAATTGATTCTTTATTTAGAAGATGCAATACCATATGTAAAACTGGATTGTAAAGTCTAATCAATCTTATTATTTCCTTTTTTTTTTGCTGGATTTTTGTTTTGTTCATCTCAATCCTTGTTTTCAAGTGGTAAACCCATTTTTTTTATTCTGTTTTTGAACCCCTGTTTGTATAATTATATATACAGTATATCTGATTTTTTAATTTTTTTTTCTGCTTCTTGCTGATCACACTCAGCTTCATTTAACTATTCTTGGAAATATTTTTATAAGAAGATCTGAGAAGCTTAATGTGATTTGAGAATTATGCCAGAAACATCAAAAAAATGCTGTCTTAAATATATATATTTGTTTGGTTCCAGAAATGTTTATGGTAGAGTAGAACATATGATTTTTTTTTTCATGTGTCATAGCATCAGCTGGTACGTGAACCCGTTAACCCGGGACAACTGCTTGTAAGGCAGCTGTGCTGACCTCTCGACCACCAACTTTTGACTAGAACATATGATTTCATACATAAAATTTGAAAGTTGTAAGTTATCTATTATTTCATTTCCATTTTGTTTGATCCTTTTTATAAAACATTATAATAATCAGTATCTGTTATGACTTCTTTGAGATAATTGTATAAAATGTTTGAGTCCATTAATATTAATTCAAATAAAAATGTTACCATTAAATTAAATTTATATGACTCATTCTAATACACATTTGACCTACACATTTTTTTAAACAAGATTCAGTTTATGAAAATGTGATGAAAATTACAATACATCAAATCTATAATATTAGATTGTAAACAGGTTGATGGATACAATATATTCAATCACTAATTGTCATATTTATTTTAGAATATTAAATAACCAATTGTTTTGAATAAATTGAGAATGTATTTTTTAAATAATATGAATCAATAGTAAATTATGGCATATAATAATGAATTCTTTGTCTCCATAACCTTTAATTTTTAACTTTGTGAAGCAGGCAAGTATACTTGCTGACAGACTTGTTTTTGACTAAGAAGCACCTTTGTGCAAGGTAAATTTTAGCATCTCCCCCCATTCTATGAAATAAAATGTGTAAATTAAGTCATTTTTTTCCAGCTCTTTCGCAAGAAAAACTTGAAAATACACTTTATTCATTTAACATGTTCAATAAATATCTGATGTGTTTTATTCATTTATTTCTATAAAATAAACATAGAGAATAAAACACATGTTCAAATAAAACATATTAATTAGACTTGCGATAACATCTTGATTAAAAATGTTTCCTTAAAATTTTTTTAAATAAACCAGTCTACATGTAAAATTAAAATAATAGTAATGAAAACATTGTGCTAAACTTCCCTTCTGCTCTCATGCTGGCTCTGATATATAAGTGATTATATAATAGATAAGTTACTTAATGAACAGGCAATGAATAAAAAAGAATTTTACGGCATATCTAAGAAATGGCAAGTTTAAACCTTATTGTGATTAGCATATTTAGCCTATTTTGCATATTTGCACTTCATGAAAATGAAGGAATTTTGTACTTCTTGAAAATGAAGGTTATACCTTTGAAAATGCTAGAAGAATCAACAAAGTTTGTCATTTAGTTATTGGGTTTGATTTATATATAGCCGATTTATATATGTGTGTGTATTTTTTAATATTAACACAAATATTAAAGTCTTACATATAGTATTTTTCTAACACGTTCGAATATTATATATATTACCTGGTTATTAAAAATATTATGTTCATCCAGAATATGATTTTTTGAAAGCTCTATCCTTCATAGCAAGGAGCAAAAAGAGCTTGGCACCTGGATTATTTCCATTAATCTTTCTTAATTACTATTTAGATCAGCTTTAACCAGCAGGTCAGGAATTCATTAAAAGTAATTGTGTGAAAACCTATTGAGAATCTCTCATTCATAAACTTATTCATGTTTCCTGTTAACAAAATTATATTTCTTCAATAATATATTTACACTAGCACTGCTATTTAATTTTTTTATCTGGTGTTATTGCACTATCAAAAGCTATAATGTATTATATATATATAGTCCAATATTTTTAATTTTCTTTCATTGTTTATATTTTATTAGGATCACAAAACTAGGTCACTTTTAAAAAATGCAGCTGATATAACTTTTACATCCCATTAACACCTTGTTAAAAAGAAAGTTCTTTGTTTTCCAAATCCATTCATTATTTTTAAATCAGAATCTCTCTGACACAAAACTTGTTTATGTTTTTTATTAAAAAGGGAATAAACCTCCAGTTTATAAATATATAAATAGACTATTTTTTTATAGTAAAAATACTTTCACTTGTTTTTATTCAAGAATGAAAATTTCCTGTAAAATTTGTTGAGAATTAAATAATTTAGTTTGTAATAATATCTTTAAAAATTATGTTTTTTCACTCATTCTGTTTTTTTTTTTAAGATTTGAATTGTAGTGTGGATTATGGATCAATAAGCAAGTTTTTAGGTAAAGAATGCATCCAAGAAAAAGCTGTTTAATAAAATTTGTAAAAAGATAATACACTATCTAAAAAAATATATCATTATTAAAAATAGGAAAAGCTATTTTGTAAAATGTATAAAAAGATAATACAGGATAATAATAAAAAAGAGAAAGACACTATTAAAAAAATATTAGCACAAACACAACATCAAACCCAGATTTGACATTTCCGATGCAGACACTCTACCAGTATTCCTAAGTAAACAACATGTTTAAAACTTGTTAAACATTATTGATAAAGATAATTTCATCATATGCAGAATTACTGTAATTATGAGGCAATATTTTTAAAATAAGTTTTATTTTTAAGTAAATTATTAATAATAATATCTTACTTTTTATATAAATTATGATATTTAAATAAAAATTGTTGGGAAATCTAAACATTTTTATTTACATATAAATGCTAATAATTATAGGGATGAAAGAGCTTTGGCCTGTTCAGTTTTGTGTAATTGTAAAGAATATATGAAATATACGGTGACAATAAGTTTAAATAAAAAATATTTCTCTTATGTTTAAATAATAAATATTTATAATCAGAATGTGTTTCTACGAATACAAAAATTTAAGCATTTACACAAGATATTAATTATCATGACAAAATGGTATCAGTCTCTTTGGTTTATCGTACTGATAAGAATATATATGTAATATATTTTGGGCTCCTGCCTAGAAATCCGGGTATTTGTCACAAATAAGTTTAAGCAAAGAAATATTCCTCTTGTATTTAAATAAAAAATATTTTTGGAACGTATTTCTAATGAAATTATTCAAAATGAAACAATTTCATTTACATATCAATTTTATTAATTATCTTGGGGTTCCAATAGTGAAGCACCTTTGCGCCCCACACAACCTACATGCAGTGGCCCTGCTTGCTGATGCTGAACTGTTTAAGTCCGTTAAAATCTTTAAATATTCAAAGAAAAAACAGAAGACAAAACTATACAATGCTATGTGAAGTGGCACTTGCAGAATTATATAAAGCAAAGGAGAAATTAAAAAGATTAATATAAAAAGTCAAGAGAATTAGATGATATGGCAGCAGAAATGATAGTAGATACAGAAAAGAATGCAAGAAGTGACTTAAAAAAATAGATAATAAGATTTTAGATGAATGGAAAGGTGTGAATTAGTTTATTAGAGAAAGGGCAAAAATTTTAAATTAACTAGCTACAGACCAATAGGAATAACTTCTTCCATTTATAAAATATTACCATATTGCACAGGTAACCTTAAGAGTCCACCTTTAAATACGACTAAACAAGTGCAAATTTAAAATAGATGATAATAGAGATGATTGAACCTTCAAACGGGTTGTACTTCCCAATCACTTCCCCAAAATGAACACTAGTACTTCGAAACAGTTTTTACCATTCAGCAATAATTTAATGTAAATAAAAAAAAATACACATTTTTATTCTTTTACTAGGGTGCCATGCTGAATGAACTAATTTCAAATACCATGATTCCTCGATTCACAGAACATTCCAGCATTTTGCTCAGTGGTTAACAGTCTCTCTATTAAAATATATACTGTATTTTTTCTCCTAACTGATCGAGTGCTAAAATGATCATTTGGAAATGAAAGTTGCTAAACAAAAAAGTATTGGCAACTTGAATTTTTAAAATGAATAATCATTTATTCAACAATTAAAATTATTCACATATATACATGCACACACACAAAGTTAAAACGAATTATTTTAAAATACATTTATACAGCTAAGAATATAAAAAATAAATGGATAATAATAATTTAGCAACTTTTACACATACGTGCTTTCTAACAAAGAAATCAGATTGTTCTGACTTAAGGACTTTTCAATATACAGTATTGTTTTTTTTTTTAGAATTTCAAAGCAAATTGTCTTACCATGGGGGGTTTTTTTTTAGTACTTTCATTACCGATCAGAACGGCATGAAAAATCATGATGTTTTCTCTGGCAACTGTTTTTTTTTTTTAATTTTCCATTTTTCAATAAGCATTTTTTAATTAATTCTGGGTTATACATTGACGTTTGAGTTCGGGAAGCTCCAGAAAAAAATTATATAGTCTATGGTAAGTCAGTACACTTTAGTAATTAGCAATGCATATTCTCTGACTATCAACAAATGATCCTTGAGTTACATGTTTCTGACAAGGACGATTATTACTTCATAAACTACAGTAAACTGTGAAATAATTGTTTAGCCATATTAAGAATTCACAAAAGCTAAAAAGTTTATACTGCTAAACTTTTATTCAGTCCAGATCCAATTAAAACTAAAAACAATGTCACCTCTTTCTTTTTATTCTTTCATCCATTCTTTTCCTTTTAGAAAAAAATAAAATATACAATAAATCACTAATTAAATGAGAGAATAAATTGGAGATTTTTTATCATTGTAATTACTGTTTGTAGATTCGTTTTTGTTATCAGTAAATTTGATCAAATTAATTTTCTTTCCAAATAAAAAAATTGAAATATAATTATTTCAATTTTAAATTATCTTACATGGATTTAAGTTATTTATTAGAATTCCTTTTAAATATTTGAAATACAGGCATTCTTCATATTCCAGGAGCCTAATTGTAAATAGAGGGGATTTGAATTCAGACTTTCAAATACCCTTCAACTATTCACACTATCTCATACCACCGGTACACATGACCCACACATATAGAAAAGATAATTTTGTGCTGAACCAGCACTCATCAGTTGGTATAGATTATCATCTCCCACACACATATATAATCAGTGTTCAGTTATATTAAGATAGCAAATCTAATCCTTTAATGGACAGGCTTCAATCTACTCCAACTCTTCAGCCATCCAGACCATTGAAAATCTGATGATGGAAAACCCAATGTGTGTGGTCATGTGTATCGGTGGTATGAGATAGTGTGGATAATTGCTGGGTACTTGAAAATCTGAGTTCAAATCCCCTATATTTAATATTTATTTTAATAAATGTTATAAGTTTTCTTTATATTTTTACTTGTTTATTTAACCCATATAATATTTCACCAATGCATCCGCATACATGCACATTTTTAATAATAAAAATATTTTAAATTTAAAAGAACTTTGAATCTTTAACAATTGAGTACATGGTTGACCATTGTATAAATAATGGAACCTTTGTCTCCATAATCTTGAATTTTTAGCTTTGTAAAACAGATAAGTATACTTGCTAATGCTGAACTGCTTAAGTCTACTAAAATCTTTAAATATACAAAGCAAAAAAAACCTCAGAAGACATTTTGAAACTCTACAATGCTATGGGAAGTGATTCTTGAGTGACTCTTGCAGAATTATATAAAAACAAAGAGGAAATTAAGAAAAAGGTAAGAGAATTAGATGATATAGCAGCAGACATTATAATAGATACAGAAAAGAATCAAGCACTGGTTTTAAAAAAATTATAGATAGTAACAAGATTTTAGATGAATGGAAAAGTGTATGAATTAGATTATTAGATAAACAGCAAAGATTTTAGATTAACTAACTACAAACTAGTAGGAATAACTTCTTCAGTTTATAAAATATTAACATATGTTGATTTGTGCCTCAAAAAGTTTAAAATTTTGAAAGACTGAGAATGAATCTTTTGGATTTGGATGCACTTGACATATTACTGACAAATAACTAAGGATATTTTTCAATATTTCAGGTTTGTATGATGCATTATGCCATTTAAATATCTAATTGTTGATATCTCCATGCAGGAAAGAAAAAGTAAGAAAGAATATATCACAACTGGTATCTAGAATGATGAACTATGAACCGATACATTACAAATTTTAGAAGATAATGAAATAAAACTAACTGTAAGAATTTAGATAAGAATGAATAAAATAGACTGTAAAAAGTGAGATAAAGAAAATATTGTATCCAAGAATAACGTAATAAATAATTAGGAATCTATTGTAGAAGATAAGCCTTTGGATGATTAATTAATATCACTATGACTTCATGGATATCCATTCAGTGTTACTATAATACAAATCTGCTCCAACAATTCATATAAGTGAACAAAAAAATGACAAGTTTTATGAGAAAATGCAGAGAGAATATGACAAAACTTACAGAAAGGATAGTTTTAGTGATCAGTGATTGGAATGCCAAAATTGGAAGTGGAAATGATAAAAATCATGTCAATTAGTAAAAACTTGAAAGCAGAATAAAAATAGCTATCTTTTAGTTTCCAATATATTATAACCTTATAATATTTCTGTAAATTAGTTATTATATTTAAAAAACTAAAATTTTTATTGGCTTTAATTTTTATAGTTAAGCAAATATATTCATCACTATTATTGGTTGTATAGCATAAAATATAATCATTATCATAGTTAATAGTCTCATACTAATGCTTATGAGAAATATATAATTTTATAAAACATTTTTAAATGGCTTTCCAAGCAGATTTTTTTTGATTGATTTTTATATTTGTATAAAAAAAATATCGTTCCTATTTCATTGTTATTCTTATTAAGGAATAAAGTTATAGAATCAGATAAATCAAAAGAAATGCTCACGCATAAAACAAATAATTCAAACCTAGAATTATAAGTCTGACATTACAACACTGAAATATTTTAAGGTAAAACAATTACATTTCATATTACATTTTTAATAAGGGATAGAACAAACACTTCTTACATTACACCACTAAACATCAAATAATCACCATTTCTTATACTTTCTCATAACTGTTAAGATCTAGGTGCAGTGCTCTCAGATCCAAGGCTCCTCACTGACAAAAGCCACAAGCTAGAAATTAGTCTGGGGATATTGGATGAGTAGGCACTAGATTATTTTTTGCACAAGACTTCTGGCATCCATTGATTACTCTGGTTTGCACTGAGTGGCACTACTGGATGGAGAGTTTTGTCTGTTTTAATTAAATTATTACATTTTATATTTTGTGTTCATGTGGAAACTTACATGTTTATATTTTTATTTAACAAAGATTGATTTACTTTGCTAGAATATTTATTAAGCAAATTATTTATTAACAGGCCAATTTAAAATTACTTGAAATAAATATCTGAGAACTTCTTAGTTTTATGACTTATTTAATTTAAATAAATGCTTAATATTAGTTTGAAATCCAGAAATGAAAAATGAAACGATTAAAAAAGACTGACATTATTATTATTTTTTCTTCATTTTTAAATGGTGTTTCTAAAATTTTACTTCCTTGTTTCCAAAACAATCTCAATTCTAACATTTGTCTGGTAGTAACCACGATGGCCTATTCCAATATTTTGCAGACAAATAAAGAAAACCCCCAGTGCATGATGGAGAGTATTCTGTAATCCAGATATCATGTGATAACTGGTATAAAAGCTGAAGTTTGAAAAATCCAGACATTATTTACACATTTTCTTGGATTCAGGACCTAAACAGATTCAAATTTTCAAATACCCATTTTGTCTATCATCTATATGATGGTTGGCTAGACGAAACAGCTAGGCAGTTCCTATTGTTAGGCAAATGACTTCTTATTGTTCTAGGAGAAAGATGGATAACAACAAATAAACCAGAAACTGATTCTTTATCTCAAGAAATCTCATTTATTATAGTCAACTGTTAGAAGAAAAATGGATAAATTGCCTTATGGAATGCTATCTCATTATTTCAACAATAAATTGCTGGATCATTTGAAAGTAATGGTAAATAAGTGATAATTGGAAAATCATAACTTCAAATAAGTTGCTAGTGTTTATTTTCAAATTATTGTAAAAATAATTGTTTTCTTCACTACAAGAAAGGATGCATATTCATCTCAATATTGTGAATGAACTTGTCTTTATTTATGTAAAGTAATTTTAAACAATATTTTTTCCCACAAATATTCCTCCATAAACTTGTAGCTTAGAGAAACAAACAGAGATTCAAAAAGTAATGGAAATCATTTTGTTATGGATGGTAAACTAATTGCTTTATCAGAGATACAATCAGATTTACTGGCATCATGGATTTAAGATCTATAAATGAATAGATTAATTTTATATCTCAAATGAAAGAAGTAATGAATTAAATCATTGCATAGAATAACCTACGTATATTTGTATCCAGTACTTAAAGAATTGCATTACAAATTATCAATGCTAAATATTTAAATAACATTCAATGGATAATGGATTAGGAAAGTTAAATATTTATATATTCTCCTGAATTGTGGATTATCAAAGCAAATATTAAATATGATAAATGTCGAAGTGATAAGCAATCTTAAAACGAATTAATGTTTTGAATGTAACTTACTCTAAATCAACAGATGCAGATATTTAATTCAGGTATATGGACACATATTCAATTCCTGTATATAAATGTGGATTTAAGTCATTCATGTATATAGAAGCATATTTAATTCATATATATATAAAAGCACGTATTTAATTCAGGTATATAGACACATATTTAAGTTATCCATATATATAGAGACATTATATAGATGCAGATTTAAGTCATGTATATAAACACATCTAATTCCTATATGTAGACGTATATTTTATCTATATGTTCAGAAAGGATTATATTACAAAGTGAAATTGTTTGTGTTTACATTATCTGTGATGCTGTTATTTTAAAAATACTTGTAAATTCCCAAGAACTATGAAATATTTTGCAAGTAGCAATATTTCATTGGGATAATTTTTAAATTGTCAACCGTTTGAGAATTATTTAATACATTTTTTCATAATTGTTTCTTATAATTAATGTAGTCAAGTTTCTCAGATATTATTATACCATGTACAGATAATATTTAATATTAATATTAGTGATATTGCATGGGATTAAATGTGATTTACTTTAGGTTTAGGTTGTATAAATATAAGTAATTATTAAACATATATAACTGTGCTTGTAATAAAAATATTATATGTTTTATGGGTTCTTAAGTTCAACCTCAAACTTAAGATGGAGTTAATCATCCTTATGTAGTTGAATAAATCTGTAAGAAATATTTTATGCATCACTCTTACATGTTAGTGTTAATTTTTCAGTTATAGTATATAACAAGACAACCTAATGACTTAGTTATATTTTGTTAGTAGAATAGTACTCCTAACATTTAAGCCTGCAATTGAATCCAATAAAAAATTGTGAGGCAAAATAAATAAGTCCAATGTGGTAAATATCATTTAGAGAGTCTAAACAATGATTTGTACTTGGTTCTCTTGAAAGAGTGAAAATTTCTCAGCATTATTAGATAGTTGCATTAATAATTGATTAGTTAGTGAAACTATTTAAGAACGATTATAAAACATTTATTTTTTATGATGATGACAATTATTATCCTCCAATATTTAAATGGAGGATTATTTTGAAATAATAAACAACCTATCCCCTACTTAATGTTAGTGTCTTCACAATACTGTCTGATAACACACTTCATATCCCAAATTCAAATTAGATTTAGAAAATAAATAGTAATGTTTATTAGCTATTTTACATAATTTTTTTTTGTTATTTTTCGTTTTTATTATTTATTTTATATTGTGTAATAAATAGGGTATATCAGCCCAGAATTTTATGAGATGGAGTGGAGAGTGGTGGGTCATGTGAAAGTCTGTGTTCATATACCTTATATATTTCATATATTGATACATGTATATAATAAGTCTGTATTTCAGTTATTGTATAATAAAGTAATTGTTAATTTTTTAATATTTTCTCTTTTGTCGTTATTAAAGAAACGTCATTGCATATTCACGATATAAAGATCATAGCTAAAATATTAGATTGCACATAAAATCTATTTCTATTGAATACATCGTTATATTATTGATGCTATCTGAAATATAAAAGTATTGAGTAGGAAGACTACATAAAATCCCTTTTACATTGTCATATCCTAAAGTGCACAAACGCACTTTATATCCATGCATTTATTTTTTTATTTTATACAACCCTGAGAAAAATCATTAATCAGCTTTATATTTAAAATTGCTAGCCTTAGTTTTAAAACACAGATTGAGTTACTCTTAATTGGTTTTTATAGAAAGAAACAGTATATTTTAAGAATTTTTATTATTAAATAGAATAAGATTAAGAGTAGCATTATAAAACCCTAAGAAATTTATTATTTTATTAAATGGGAATCGATTATTAAAGTATGGAATGGTTTTAGTTTATGTGGAAATTTATAAAGACTTGTATACATAGCGAATTGCATGTTAAGTTTGGGATAGTAATCACACTTCTTTTCCACATTATCAATCTCAACCAGTTTTCTATCATTATTGTCACCAGGATCACAACTGGTCTTCTTGTATGGTTTTAATTTATTTATTAAGAAGCCAAATTTCTCAACTATACATATGAACATCTCCATAAAATACCAATAAAAATGTTTACAGTCTTCATGCTCAATAATGAAAGATCAGTTTTAATCACAATTAGAAGAATATTGTGAAATATTTCATAAATTGTTCGTATTTTAAGCTTTGAGTGAAGCTAAAAAAATAACTACAAGCTTGTTCAGTGTAATAATATGGCCTAGATTGCATTCCTACTGTTTTTAGTGTAACAGTAAAAGTTAATTGGAGATTTTAGATGAAACTAATGATGAATCAGATGAACTGTGGCTAAAAAAAAAAAAAAGAATTAAAAAATAATTGAAGAAAAAAATGAGTAAAATAAGGGGGGAAAAAGACAGAACAAGAAAAAAAAGTCAAAATTAAGGGCTGAATAGGAAACTCCAAAATAAATAAACATCTAAAAAAGATTAAAAGCAGTGTTATAAAAATATTTGAAAAAGCACTGAAAATGGGAAGAAGCTTGAGAAATACATTTTGGTAGAATCATTCAATCAAAAAACGTTTTCAGAAAATATATTGATTTTTTTGCGTTTTCAATTTTAGACTCATAGTTTTATAGTTAAGTAGGGATAAAAGATGGCTGCTGCAGGGTTGTATTAGATCCTAAGATCTAAGTGCCATGCTCTCAGATCCAAGTCTACTCACTGATGAAAGTCACATGCTAGAAACTAGTCTGGGGATATTGGATGAGTAGGCACTAGATAGGGATTTTATGCACAAGCCTTCTGGCATCCATTGATTACTCTGACTTGCACTGTGTGGCACTACTGTATGGAGAGTTGTGCTTCAATTGTTTACTGAAGCAAAAAAGATCCAACCAGTGGAAGAAAAATTCAATAGTAATACCACAAAAATAGTGTCCAAGAAATATTTTGCGAGATGCTTCACATTTGATTAGCCATCAATAATAAAAAATAAGATTGTCACAAGGTGAGACTACTATAATTAACAGTTTGCAAGTGATCGACTCTGGAGATGAAGATTCATGATATCACTCTGTTACTTTTTATCATTGAACTTTTTACAAACTCCCAAATAAATAATTTGATATATCAAACAAATTAATTAATCTCAAAATTACTCAGGGAGCAAATTCTTGGAACAACAGTTCTCTGTTGTAGCATCATTTATGTTAGCCATATGGTAATGCAATATTAATCCCTGTTCTTAGACCAGTTTTTGGATTATACTTATATCAGTGAGGTCTGGGAATTTAAAGTTGGAATCAATACTAAAATTTTGAACCCAAGTCAACCTGAAACTGGTCTGGGAGCAGGGATTAAAATTGCACTATTACCTAGTAGCTATTGATTAATCGAGTTTACGATAGTATTAAGAGCAGAGAAAAAATAATTCCTGTTTATATTAAAGTCATTAGTAAGATACAATGAATTAATTGTGAATAAATATGAAAAGATATCTGCTCCAATCATTGTGCATATTTTATTTTTTACAATAGTTGCCACATTACATGAAAAAATTTACAGATCGCTCTTAAGATGCATATAGGAATGTTTCTTCTCAACTTCCTTTGAGTACTGCCAACAATCAAAGCAAATATAACTGCTAATGAAAGAAATTATTTCTGAAATGTATGTACACTATAGGGGGATTTATCAATTTTTTTCATATAGTATGCAATCATAGGAAAAAATATATGCACAGTGATTGAACCAACAACACCTCAAATTTAACTGTAGTAATCTGGGGGGAAAAAACAAGTCATATTGTGTTAGAATTTTGATGTGTGAAAACTATTTTATATTGAATCCAAGTAAAATTATTCTGAAGATCATATAATGCAAATTAGAACTTTACATCAACAAGTTAATGTTAACTTAAACCAGACACATTATTATTGACATATAAAGAATGAAAGATTTTAACTATAGCAAGACCTTTGATTCAGTTGACCATACTAAATTAATGAATATTCTTAGAAAAATCTGTGTGTGGGATTAGAAGTTGCAGTTAAAATGAGATATGGTAAATGGGTAAACAAATTAGACAAGACTTCTCATTGTCACTCTATCTATTCAACTTTTGTACTGAGCACATGAGATGTAATGGAGAAGTGATGGAAGAAATATGCAACCTTAAATATACTGATAATATTATATATAGAGAAAACCTAAGACTTTCATTAGAAAAGCTGAAAAAAAAAGAATATACAAGATATATGAAGATAGAGTGATTGATTTCAATATTGAAACAATATAAATTACTAATAGTTTGGGCTTTTTTGGATCATCCATTATCAAAAGTCCAATAACCAAGATATTCATTACAGATTAAAATCGGATATAGTTGCAATGAAAACTTTGAATTAAATTTTTAGCTGTAAAGACACTTTAAAAATGAAGATCATATTTGTTTCAATTATGGCATTGTCTTTAACTTTCTAAGATATAAAAGTTGACTATTGAATAAAGAATACGAAAACTTAATATTTTGAACTGTGGAATTTGGAATAAAATTTGATAATTTCATAGGTAATATAAAAACGGGCAAGTTAACATCTTAACTTGCTTTAAGTACAAATAACCTGACTGAAATTATCCTATAATGAGGTATTTGAATTCATTAACGTCTGTAAAGATTAGTAAAAAAATAATGAGAACAATCAATAATGAAAGAATTAATAACTACGATAATAAATGTGCCATTGAGCTGCCTAAAAATCCAACAAATGGTAGGTTATTGTGATAATCCTTTATATAATTGCCAGAGATTGGTGCTATCTTGTGATTCCTAATAATCAAACAATAAAATAGATCACAATTATTTAAATCAATTTAAAAATACATTTAGAATTAAAATTTTATTTCAGTAATTATCCTGCTTGATTTAGCGCGATGGTAGAATGTAAATTCAAACTTGAGATGCATAAATTATGATTCAAGTCTTTTGATTCCATACTTAAACTCCAGAATAATAAATTATTTGGTTATTTATTCATTTAGTACTCATACTTTCTTTGATAATTTAGCAAGACTATAGAAGTATTAGTATTAAAAAAAAAAAAAATTGTAAAAAATATATATATTTTAAATTATTACATTATATATATTACGTTATATATTAATAATTTTTCTGAATTCTTTTTCACATTTAATAACATTTTTAGCTTTAATGAATTATTAATATTGAAACAAACAAATGTTTAAATTGTGATAGAGTTATAAAGAATTACATCACCCAAATAAATTTTGAACCATATAACTTTTTTGTATTCAGTTAAGAATTTATTTATTTTTTCAGAAAAAAAAATATCTTAAAATCCAAAACATAATAAATATCTTTAAATTAACTCTTTTATATAGCATTTTACAATTCATAATGTGATTAATAATTTGTCATACTCATTACGTAAGTAATATATATTAAGGCTATCCTTACGACTATGCACCTAAAATGCGACAGTAGGGACCTCTACAAATCTAAACACAAGATCAACGACTTTTTTTTCATTAATTCTTTTTTTTTTTTTAATAATAATAAAAATTCCAGAACATATGAGTTACTTAAAGGGGGGGTGGGTGAGCACAATCAGAAAATATAAAGACATTATTTACATTTTAAAATAATCAGGTCATTAAGTTTTCAATGACCTATGGGTTGTATATGTCCCATAAGATACTGAAACGTTAAATTTGTAAAATAATCAGATAAGTATTTCCATTGGTGGATTTGCTGAAAATATGAACAAGTATGATTATAAAATATAATTAATAAAATCAGTGTAATAACCCCACCCCCATAAAAATTGCTGTTTTAGTGCAGATGGACATGTGTGTTCCACCAGTAACAAAAGAGGTGCAACAATTGTTAAAAAAAAAAAAATTGAGAAAGGAACGCCAATAATACGTTTTTCTTATAATATTGCTTTGTGTTTAGATTGTTTTCCAAGTTTTTATTTATAATTTGAATTTTCAATAAATATTTTCAAATATAATTTGTTTTTGCTTTGTATGTATGGGTGAATTATATACCTAATGGGATACATTTGTCTCATGACATTTTCTTCAAAATCTGAAATCTAGAAAATTTTGTAGATGTAACTATTAAATATATATTAACTGAAAAATATAAAATGCATAAAAAAAAGAAAAGTTAGAAAAAAAGCATTTGAAGATTTATAAATACATATAATTAGAAAAATAAATCTTAGCATTAATAGAGTTATTATTTTTTTAATTATAAATAAAAATTTTAAATCGATTTTAAAAGTGTTATAATATTATAATAATAATAATAATAATCAGTAATGAAATGTCATGGCTTCTTCAGAATTTTTTTTGCAAAAGAAAGCTATTTCCGCTTGTTTTTGAATAAATCTGCAATTACTTTTCAAAATTCTACTGCTCCGTTTTTAAAAAAGTTATAATATATTTGCTTTTTAAAAATCAAAAACCTGAATAAAATTGTTATGAAACAAAGCAAAATTCAGTATATAATTGATAAATTATAAATGAAAAAGAATAATTCATGTAAGTTATTAAAAAGTAATACTTTTTATTTATTTTTATTTCTAAAAATTATAACACTTTCTGAAATAATTCAATTAACATTATTTCAAATGATGTCCCACTAAAATATATTGTAACGAAATCACCCTAAAAGATAAAATGCTCATTTAGGGGAAATGATTATCTATTTATTAGTAAAGACCAGTGGTTGATCGTGTACAAGGTAGAATGACTATAACCAAAAATTTATCCTATTTGATAATACACAAATAATGATTAGACTGAAGCTTATTTCAATTACATGCCTTCATACAGATCCAGGCATATTTCCTGGTCATTATTCACTCCACATTTTTATTGTTATTTTAATTAAAGCAAATATTAAAATAAAGTACTTGTACATCAGATGAAAAAATTTACTTATAATACTTCACTCATATACACTTTAATGCAAGTAATTTTCTTAACCTTCTTTATTTTCTTACAGTTTCGACTGTCCAGCAGTCTTCGTCAGAGCTACAAGATTTGAACAATACAAATACATAATTATCATTTCAGATATATATGTATAAATCATATATAAATCAATCATATATATATATATCTCCATCATTCTATATATATACAAAACAAACACATACATATCAAAAAATAGACATATATCTTCTTCATATATATACACATATAAATCCATATGACCCCCAGACATATATATATATAATCCATATACATCTATATATACATATGCATATCCAATACTTAGACATACCTCTTTTAAACATACATCTATATACAGATATACATACACCTATAGACACATATACAACCCTCATATATCTTTACTAATACACATCTATATGTATATTTTACCTACACATATATAAAAAATATATATAAAATACAAAACATATCCAATTTACCGGTTTTTAAATTTTTTTTTTTTTTATCTCTTTAAACAATTCCATTTTTACTTTTTATTTTTAAAAACCCTTTAAATATTCTTCTTCTTAATATTATCTTATAATATTTAATACTATTTTATTATTATTATTTTTATAATTATCTAATATATAACATCTTTTACATTACTATCTTTAATTTTACCTTTTATAACTTTTATCTCTATATCACTAAATAATATTTTTTAACATCATTACCTTAATCCTCCTTACAGTTTAACCTTAATTAAAATGACTGTTATTTCAAAATCTTGTTTATTCATTTAAAACAGCTCCCTCTTTTATCATTATTATCAAACTTATAATTCTATGTAAACTTTCCAACTTCCCAATTATAATCATTAACCACAATCCAATATTATAAAAGAACTACTTAACCATTATTTCACATATAAATACACATATTGTCCATATTTTCTACATATATATACATCTTCACTTTACCTCTATACATATAACTAAAAATAATATATGAAGTAATATATAAAACCCAATATATAAAACTATATCAAAATAAAATTAACAATTTACAAATTATTAACAAATCCCTACCTACATCTATACCTCCACACATATACATATCCAATATATAACTATATTTCTTAAAACACACTCATATACATCTATACTCATAACACATATACATACATATACCAATCCTCCTATACTTTTATACATACCCATCCTCATAAATACTTCTCTTAGTTATACATATATAACTATACAAAATACATCTAATGCCCCATTTTATATTATCTTTAAAACCTATTCTATTTTTACTGTTATGTTTTCATTTTATTATCTATCTTGTTTAATTATTATTTAATACATAATACCTTTTCACTTCCATATCTATAACACTAATCTATCGAATAGACCATTTTTATTACCTTTGAAACTATTTCATTATTACTTTTATTTTTTGAAATTTTTATAACAAATTTACAAAATCTTATAACATTTACCTTTTTATTATTTATTATTACTATCAACTCCCTCTGTTATCTATTTTATAAAACTTATAACTATTTTTAACCTATATTTATTAACAATTTTTACAAGTCTTTTATGTATATCCACATATTATAACTTTTAACTTACTTTCTTTTATTACTATTATTATTACCTTTATTATTAATCTATCACAACAATAACCATGCCAACACCAATATCTCTTCCAAACCATATCTCAACTTTATACTCAATATTCACTACCCATATACACATTTATATACTCCCAAAACATATATATATACATTTATTTTAATACATAAGCCTATAAATCCAATACTATACCTACCAACACAGCATTCTTAGTCTCCCATCCCTATTTAAACTAGGCCTTATCTTCCTAATTAGTATTACCTCTTTTATTTTTCTATCTCTTCTTTTATTAGTATATCCTATCATTTTTATACTCTCTTTGTCAAATACATGCCCTGTTTCCATAGTATGCAAATAAATTGGTGAGATCACATTTTTTTCTTACAATATCTACAATCTATTTGATATATGCCATTTATATATTTTCGCATATCTTTAATATATTTATTATCTAATATATTCATTATATTTTTTATTTTTTTATTTACTACCTTATACTTAATTACATTATTATATCTTTTATTAATTTTTCTAATAATTTTATTAACATTCTTAACTATATTATTACTATATGTTTTAAACCCTATATACTCTTTCTTTATATTTTTATTTCTATATTTAACACTCTCTTCTTTTTTATTACCTTTCTTATATTTTTCTTCTATTAATTTTATATTCTTCACTATTACATTCTCTGGATACTCATTTTCTTTAAATTCCTTTACTATTAATTCTACTTCTTTTTTATACTCCTTTTCACTTGAATAATAATTAATAGCCCTACATATTCTTGTACTTATACTACAAGAATATGTAGGGCTATTAATTATTGTTCAAGTTAAAAGGAGTATAAAAAAGAAGTAGAATTAATAGTAAAGGAATTTAAAGAAAATGAGTATCCAGAGAATGTAATAGTGAAGAATATAAAATTAATAGAAGAAAAATATAAGAAAGGTAATAAGGAAGAAGAGAGTGTTAAATATAGAAATAAAAATATAAAGAAAGAGTATATAGGGTTTAAAACATATAGTAATAATATAGTTAAGAATGTTAATAAAATTATTAGAAAAATTAATAAAAGATATAATAATGTAATTAAGTATAAGGTAGTAAATAAAAAAATAAAAAATATAATGAATATATTAGATAATAAATATATTAAAGATATGCGAAAATATATAAATGGCATATATCAAATAGATTGTAGATATTGTAAGAAAAAAATGTGATCTCACCAATTTATTTGCATACTATGGAAACAGGGCATGTATTTGACAAAGAGAGTATAAAAATGATAGGATATACTAATAAAAGAAGAGATAGAAAAATAAAAGAGGCAATACTAATTAGGAAGATAAGGCCTAGTTTAAATAGGGATGGGGGACTAAGAACATTGTGTTGGTAGGTATAGTATTGGATTTATAGGCTTATGTATTAAAAATAAATGTATATATATATATATGTTTTGGGAGTATATAAATGTGTATACGGGTAGTGAATATTGAGTATAAAGTTGAGATATGGTTTGGAAAAGATATTGGTGTTGGCATGGTTATTGTTATGATAGATTAATAATAAAGATAATAATAATAGTAATAAAAGAAAGTAAGTTAAAAGTTATAATATGTGGATATACATAAAAGACTTGTAAAAATTGTTAATAAATATAGGTTAAAAAATAGAGTTATAAGTTTTATAAAATAGATAACAGAGGGAGTTGATAGTAATAATAAATAATAAAAAGGTAAATGTTATAAGATTTTGTAAATTTGTTATAAAAATTTCAAAAAATAAAAGTAATAATGAAATAGTTTTAAAGGTAATAAAAATGGTCTATTGGATAGATTAGTGTTATAGATATGGAAGTGAAAAGGTATTATGTATTAGATAATAATTAAACAAGATAGATAATAAAATGAAAACATAACAGTAAAAATAGAATAGGTTTTAAAGGTGATATAAAATGGGGCATTAGATGTGTTTTGTATAGTTATATATGTATAACTAAGAGGAGTATTTATGAGGGTGGGTATGCATAAAAGTATAGGAGGATTGGTATATGTATGTATATGTATTATGAGTATAGATATATATATGAGTGTTTTTTAAGAAATATAGTTATATATTGGATATGTATATGTGTGGAGGTATAGATGTAGGTAGGGATTTGTTAATAATTTGTAAATTGTTAATTTTATTTTGATATAGTTTTATATATTGGATTTTATATATTATTTCATATATTATTTTTAGTTATATGTATAGAGGTAAAGTGAAGATATATATATATGTAGGAAATATGGACGATATGTGTATTTATATGTGAAACAATGGTTAAGTAGTTATTTTATAATATTGGATTATGGTTAATGATTATAATTGGGAAGTTGGAAAGTTTACATAGAATTATAAGTTTTATAATAATGATAAAAGAGGGAGCTGTTTTAAATGAATAAACAAGATTTTGAAATAACAGTCATTTTAATTAAGGTTAAACTGTAAGGAGGATTAAGGTAATGATGTTAAAAAACATTATTTAGTGATATAGAGATAAAAGTTATAAAAAGTAAAATTAAAGATAGTAATGTAAAAGATGTTATATATTAGATAATTATAAAAATAATAATAATAAAATAGTATTAAATATTATAAGATAATATTAAGAAGAAGAATATTTAAAGGGTTTTTAAAAATAAAAAGTAAAAATGGAATTGTTTAAAAAGATAAAAAAAAAATAATTTAAAAACCGGTAAATTGGATATGTTTTGTATTATATATATATTTTTTATATATGTGTAGGTAAAATATACATATGGATGTGTATTAGTAAAGACATATGAGGATTGTATATGTGTCTATAGGTGTATGTATATCTGTATATAGATGTATGTTTAAAAAAGGTATGTCTAAGTATTGGATATGCATATGTATATATAGATGTATATGGATTATATATATATATATGTCTGGGGGTCATATGGATTTATATGTGTATATATATGAAGAAGATATATGTCTATTTTTTGATATGTATGTGTATGTTTTGTATATATATAGAATGATGGAGATATATATGTTTGATTTATATATGATTTATACATATATATCTGAAATGATAAATATGTATTTGTATTGTTCAAATCTTGTAGCTCTGACGAAGACTGCTGGACAGTCGAAACTGTAAGAAAATAAAGAAGGTTAAGAAAATTACTTGCATTAAAATGTATATGAGTGAAGTATTATAAGTAATATATATGATTATATGAAGATATGCAAAGAAGGTGAAGGAGAAGAATAACATAGTATGAAAAAATTTATGAGAACTATGCTTGACTATAATAATAAATTTATTTAATACAATAACAATAGATTATAAACACTAGAATATCTTTTTTATTTATATATTTACATAATCAATACAATTAAATATGGAATATACATTACAGAAATTTAACATTTAAAGTCAACTTAAGAAATCGATCAAACTTATATATTTTTCTTTTTTTGTCTTTCCCAAACTTGATCAATTTCTTAGTCTCAAAGTTAATCATAAAATTATAACTCTTTCAATATTTTAAAATTAATGTTTTCATTCTCATACATCTGTGAATTTAAATAAAAAATGAATATTTTTCAAAATAAAATTTCTTTTGATGTTGTAATTTAAATTATTATTTATTCAGTAAAAATCCTTTAAAGGCTATCACCAAATTTCCCTTATTTTGTTTTTCTGTTGAGCTCAACACCTTTTAGATATTAATGTCAATTTAACAATGAGATTTATAGCTATAATGAATGTGTCATGATGGTTTTAAAATATAAATAATTTAACTTGAAGTATTTTTCAGAAACAATTTCTTTTTTGGTTGTTGCACTTTATAAATAAAGGAATCCAGGTATATTTAACATGTGCACACTCTTTTTCCTCACTGATTTATTCTTGTAATCTGTAGTTGACTTTTAAATTTATTTATTTATCCAATAATTAAGTTGCGTTACAGCATCTGCAAATAAGTTCCAATATTAGTAGATATAATTAAGTACTATTAAGTATCAGAATATTATCAGTTTTGTGAAAAAAAAAAAAAAATCCAGAAATTATAAAGTTAGCACTCCAACTAAAATTTTATTCTATCATTACAAATAAATTCAAATATACACAAATACAATCCTTTTTCATAGCTGATAATTTATCAGCCACACACACAAAAAAACTGATTTAAACAAAGTTATAGCAGATGAAAATCTGTTTTTTTTTTTGTCTGGCAATCATCCAAATTCCCATATCAATCATTGAATTTTCTAATTTAACCTGTCTAATTTTATTTTTGAATTTTTATCTTAAAATAAACAAAGAAGTAAACTTTGCATTTTTTATAATTATTATTTTAAAGTTGTTAATTTCTTTAAAAATAAAAAAATAAGCTTATTACAATTTTTAATCACAATTTTTATATTTATTTTTTTAAAAGTTATACATGTGACTTATGATAGAAAGGTTACAATATATATATTTTACAAAACTTAAGTGATTTTTTAAATCAATGTTTTAGCTAGGGGAATCTTTAACGTAAAGTCAATCTCCTATCTGAAGACTTGGCTAAATATTCTACTATAACTTTTATCATAAATTCTATCTTTACTTTTTATATCCCAAAATTTATTAACACAAAACAAACTTTAACATTTTTCTAATATATATATTTATTTTAATTTTAAAGAAATTTATCATTATTAATATAGAAAATGATAATGTAGCATCTCTGAAGTCAGATAAAATAATGGGAGGCACTTCAAATTTGTAGTAAGAATTTATTATTTTAACATGAATTAATATTGAATTATTTAACATTTTTATTTAATATTGAATAAATTAATATATATATATACTTAAAAAAACACAATACAGTAAATAAATAAAATGATATGGTTATTGTGCTCCACTTTTACCTTTCTTAGTTTCTCACTTTAAGCTACAAAAGAAAGGAAAATGTAAATGTTCTGGTAATTTGTAAACTTCATTTCCCCTTAAAAATCATCATTTTATTATTAAAAAAAAAAACAGAAAAAACTTTGATTATTAATATTTTTAAAAAAAGACATCCTCATTGATTACATATTATTATTAAAAAGCTAGTAGAAATCTTATTGCAAAAAAGCATAAAAAACACATACAAAAAAAGTTAATTATTAAATGTTATTTTAACAATATCAAGATATTGCTGATATAAAAATAAAACCTTTAATATAATATAGAGATCTTATTATAAATGTATATCCAATAGATATTAAAATATTTATTGCTATTTAACATTTGCTTAAGATTTGAAGTACTACGCTTTGAAGATTTGGGCAGCTATAATGAGTAGCTAAAATATATTAGCTTCAACATGTTTCATCTGACAAAATTTTTAATTTTGCCAAAATTCAGAAACTAAAAGTTTTTAGTAGTCATTATTAATCTGCATTGCCATATTTTAATTGCATCTATCAACTATTATCTGTTTCACTTATTTTTAAATGGTGATCATGTGATGTTTAGCCTTTTTTTTTTAATAATACAAATGAGAGAAAAAAAGAAACAAATAGAACAGTAAGAAAAGGACAACAAGGCATAGATAGGAGTTTGTTTTCTTTATAATTATGATTCAAGCAAATAAATTTGTGATGATTATATGCAGTATTTATATTTTGTGTTAATTAAACACTTTCATTCAATATTATGCTTCTTGGACTGGTTTTTCTTCTACTGCTTCTGGCTTGTTCTCTTCACTAGCTTTAATTCTTCTTGGTTTTCTGAAAATAAATAAGTTGTTGTTTCTTTTATAAATTATTAGAATATTTTAATTAGAAACTATTCAAAGTTAACATTTTGTCAAGCGTTGGTGGCCTAGCGATTAGCATAGTTGCCTTCCAAGCAACTGGCTTTGACATATATATATAAAAGTTAACATTTAAAAAAATAAAATACTTTTTTAAAAATCATTTTATGTTTTATTTATTATTCAACAGATATTTATAATCTGTTTATTCCTTAAATAAAATAGCTTCATTATATTGTTGTAATGTAAATAAGTTAATTAATAATGAAATGCCACATAATCTTCAATTATTTTAGTTTAAGAAAACACATTTTACATTTGTTGTAAATGGTAATTTTATAAAACAAAAAATGTATTCAACCTAAAAGAAAACTTTTAGTAATTTAGAAAGTTTTTAAAAGCAAGTTATATTTCTTTTCTCAGAAAAAAAATCTATCTTGCAAATCTCTCTCTCTCTATATATATATATCATGAAATTGTTAGCAGTATAAATTAGGACACCATTTACTAAAATAAATATCAACAAATGAGATTATATGAGAAAAATTGATTTCAATATAAATAAGGATAATTTAAAAATAAAAAAACAAAAGATTTTAAATGTAATTCTAAAAGAAAAGTTAGCATACTAATGTCTAACAAATAGTATTCCAACCAAGATGAACAAAGTAAATGAAAAAATGTTAGTCACTTTAAAGTCATGTTATATTTAAGATCCAGAAGTGATAGCTTGAGCTTCAATACAAAAACCTTTAATTCCTTAAATCATCATTTTAGAATTATATTAAATCACACAGAACATAAATACATCTTATCATATTTGTAGAGTTATACTGCAAGAAAACTCTTCTTTAAAATATTAAATTCCTTTAGTACTCAAGAGTATGTCTATCAATGTCCATAAATTAAAAAGAATATGTGAAGACCTGGAATTTATCTAGAATTTTTTACAATTGTCCAGGTCATCTTTCCAATTAAAGTTGGAGAGTCTTACATGTGTTTTTAACTTCTTAGATCAAATGTTATTACCAAATGTATCAAGAATAAAATATAATATGCTGTATATAATAATTCTGAAATCCACTTGTGATGTAACTTTACAATAGAAAAGCCAAGAATCTAATAGAAGATATGAACATTATTAACAGGAATTAAGGGAAGATGTGATCATTTCGCTATTAACATAGGAACTAAAACTGTTTTTGAAATATTTCCAACATTATTTTTTCTCAATGCTCTTCAGAATAGACATTTTATAAAATATTTTCAAACTGTACCAATCAAATAATTAAACACTACAGCATATCTTTTGAGAATACTTTTATTTCAGTGAGATTAAAAAGGCTCTAAGAAATATTTATTTACAAATTACAAAACTTTACTATTCAAATCAACATTTCTAGCATTTTATGTTAAATAATTTTAAAAATAAAATGATAACTGCAACTATAAGAAAAAGTATAATTGATTTATTTAAATTATATAATGTAAAAGTTATGAAGAAAAGGAAAAAAAGGAATAAGTTTTAATCTACCTTTTTACTGAAAAGATAATTACGACTATTAGTGCAGCAATAATCACTACTGTTCCTCCTCCAAGCACAGCCAGTTTCCAAAGGGGTAAGTGCATTAGCATGTTTAAAATCTAAAAACAGTCATTTTAGTATTATTTCATGTTTTAATTGTTAATTTGTAATGTGTATATACTATTATAATTGAAATATTTTTGTTAATAAATAAACCAATAATTTAATCCCTGTAATATTTATCTATAAAGGTTGTGAAAATATTCTAATGCTAGTCTATATAAGCAAAATTATATTCCACAAAAAATGTATGGACAATTAATAATTAATGTGGCATTAAAATTTAAAATTGTTGCATCAGACTTTTGATGCATTGATCTTTAGACTAAAATGTATTGTAGCAAATTTTAATATACCATATATATATATATTGTAATAGGTACATACGACGTTACATTATTTATTTTATTATTAAACATGAAAAAATAAAAGTTCGCAAATAAAACTTCTTTTTTAAGAATTAAAAATTGAAAATTAAAATTCTATACTAAACTCATATATATATAGAATCGCACAGATGAGAAATTAAAAAAAAGAAACTTTATTAAAAAAAAGAAAAAGTATTTTAAAACTAAATTGTCAGTAAAGTTTTAAAGATAAAATATATCTAAGTTTGTACAAAACAAATTAATTAATGTTATTGAAAAAAAATGGAAATGATTATTTTAATTAGTCCAAATGAACTAGCCCTTGGGCATTTAAATGTATAAGCAATGGTCAGATAGGAAAACAATAGAAACTAATGGCCAATGAAAAAAATCCATCGGGAAATCGGACCTCAACAGAAGGATCATCATCATCGATGATGTAATGTCAATTGGATCCAAAAGTTACATATAAAAGAAAAAGTGTGGAAATAAGTAGGTTAGTGAGTAAAGAAAATTTAAGAGAGGACAGATATGTGTTAAGTTGGAGAGGGTTGGAGGAGAAGAGATTGAAAGACGCACTTTCAATTCCTTCAGTTGTTATAAAAAAAAAGGAAAATGAAACATCACTTTTCCTAAAAAAAGGACCACAGGATCATCGGGGAATTTAACGCTGAATTCCAAATAGCAAGCAATGGATAACTAATGAACAGTTCTAAAACCGTAAGCATGTTATGAACTTAAATGAATAGTAATTTGAAAACACTAAGAACTTTAAAATATAAACTTTCCCAGTATTTAAAATATAGAAATAGAATCCTATCTGACCAAACTAAATTCTTTATTAATTATTTTTATTTGATGTATTTCTTTTTTTTTTAAATCATTTCCATTTATTTATTTTTTTTGGTTCTTTTAAGTTTTATTTATGATTTTTTGTTTTTCGTTAAACTAAATTATATAAATGTTAAACTTAAGTCGGGCGTGAATGGCTATATAGATTCGTAAAGTTATATTACGGGAGGTAATCTTAGGTTATTCATTCCATAGTTGAATTGGGTCAATGGATTGGATATATTGGTGTAATTAGTAGTTGTAGTATGAGATTCGCTACGGGCAGAATCGCTTTATACACCACACACATTCGTTTTGCCTATGGAAGGAATTATAAGACGGAGACCGTGGTTCCTTCCTATGGAGTTTTTTTTATTGCTCTTATCGTCAGATAGATATAGTATTCCTATCTGAAGAGAGGCAATTTCTTCTCTTAACCTAATTGTGCTGTCGTATTCATATTACATTGAACACATCGATATATCAGATGGATTGATGTTGGTTTAACTGCGAACTTTTGGCCTAAGGTTAAATAAGGATAGAATATTTTCTTTTCAAATGCAAATCCATGTAGTCTATTCATACTCGACACTCTAAATAAAAATGCATTAAAATTAAGTTGGGTATCGACGCTTGCATGGATTCGTTAGCGGTTACTTATGTTTGTGGGTTTCATATTCGATTAAAATATATGTCATCAATGTCAATGTGGCATCTTATGATGAATGCCATTGGGTTTCTTATATTCCCTTTGCAATTGACGTTATCAATGACTTTGTAATTTGATCGGTTATGTTTATTTTGAAATGTTTTTAACCGTGTAATCTATGTAACCGATCTATACTCAACATTATAAAACAAACTTTCATAAATCCATCTGTGCGAACTTATAAAAATTAAAATGTAAATTAAAATCTAAAATAAAAGTTAAAAATAATGTTAAGTTTTAAAAATGTAAACATACTAAAAGAATAATGCTAAATGTTATATATATGTGCGTAAATAAATGTTTGTATGTTAATTACTGGCAGTGGCTTATTTTATTCTTTTTTTAAAAAATATTCTTAGATAAGAATTTATTATAAAATATAAATCTCTGCTGTTCCACTGAGCTAGTGACAATGGGCTAATGACCGGAATCAACCAATTAAAAAAAATTTTTTTTAACTTACGTATCCACCTACTATATAAATTTTCTAGGTTCAAATGCCTAGATGGCGCCCCTGTAGTGCCGATTATGTTAAGTCTCCTTATTCTGGATCGTTATAATATATATATTGTAAATACAAACATCAGTAACTTGTTTAAGAGAAATGCTACTGACTCTTACATTAATGACATGTTTTGTATTAATTATCTGTCAAGCATTTTTTATTCTTCCAAACAAATGGTTTTGGCCTCAATATTATTTATCTTTAAAAAACCCAAAAGTAATCAATTTATGGTACTGGATAAAATATTTACCTTGAGAAAATAAAATCAAATAAATAATATTAAATTTTAGATAAATAATGATTCATCATCAATCATATTCTGGCAAAAGAACTGGTCCAGAAAGTAGGCACATCAGCAATTTGTCTACTTTTCCAAATAATGATTATAATATTAAAAATAAAAGGATAAATGCATATCTAATATTTTCCATAAACATGATAATAAAACATATTCCTACAAGAATTATCTTATAATGAATCCTTTAGCAATTGTTACATCATCGGTATTTGCTAATATAAGATTCCATAAAGAAAATCATCCATTAAGGGTTTTATCCAATTTTAGAGGAGTTTATTATACAATAAAATTTGTTGCAGAATGAATTTAGAAATTTGACAATAAATTCATTTTTTGATTTCTTCCTTCCTTGTGACTGAATTATATGACTCAGTAAATAGATATAGTCCATAAACATCATTCAGAATCTTTTGAAACATAGCACCAAGGACTTTAAAAGGATTCATATTATTATAAACATATTAGATAAATAATAATTTGTGAGCTAAATGTAATGGGATTATCTTTCTAATGATTACAATCTGGTCCATAGATATGTCAATTAGTTACATCTCTTGAAAATGAAATTATTCAAACTATTTTAAATCTTAATAACGATGTTATTAATAGGTTGAATAATTTAAATAAAAAGCCCAAACTGCATGGTAAAAAAAAAAAACGAAGACATTAATAAAGCTATTAATTTTTTAAATTCAAACTTAAATAAGATTAAACTATTGATTATAGGGTTATTTACACTCAGAATCAAATATTCCATTTTATCATAAAATAGCAGATTTGAAATCCTTTTTATTTAGAAATTCAAAATGTTGAAAATTTGAAACTAATAATAATAATAATAATATAGACAATTATTAAAATGATTTGATCAGAATTGGATATTTTAAAAACATGTTTGATAAGCAAATAAACAAGTTTAAATATCAAGTTTAAAATGATATAATATCTATTGAGAAACCAACGATTGAAATGCTTTTATATAGCTAATTTGTATAGAAAATTAATATCTCATGAATAAAGTATTAAATGTAGATTGTAATATACCATAAGCAGATTAATTAACAATTCTAAGAACAAGATTAAGAATAATGATAAAGCACAGTTGGTATATGTGCTGGATTGCAAGATGTCTAAGGTTAGAAATTATGGGAAGAAGAGCAAATTTAAAGAACAGAATAGCACAATGGTCATTTGTATGAACTTGTTAAAAAAATAAAAATTAAAACAACAACAACAACAAAATAAATATAAAAGAGGTTTGATAGATAATTAATGTAAAATATGCCATTAATGTGAGAGAGAATAGCATTTTCTAAATAAGAATTGGTATTTTAATTTTTAAGGAGTATACATGTTAAGGTTTGCTATAACAAATTTTGGTTTAACTTTAATAATGATGAATTACATCAAAAGCCTGGCTTAGCAATTTTGATACTGTATTAATTGCCCACACACTATTAGAGAGTTTTCTATTATATATATATATATATATATATATATAATAGAAAACTCTCATAATTATAATATATATATATATATATATATATATATATTATAATGAAATGAATGATATACAAATAATGATAGCAGATGATGATCAACTTGCTTCAGTTTGGTACTGACTGCAGATGCTACATAAATTGGTGCTATCTAAAGTGATCTGTGGTCATATGTTAATACACATCATTATGATGAACAATTTAGTTCAGGGTAATCTATTACTATAAGTCTACTGGCCTTTAGAAAAATATTAATCTACTGTAATATAAAATTTACAGATTTTAAAAATAACTCATAGCAATATTACAGTTTATTATACAACTCATCCCTTTGATAAAGAAAATTATATATAATTATCACCATATTAAATATCACTAATAATTAGTGCTAGCGATTCAACATGTTTATAAGAAAAAATATATAAATACCTAAATTAGTGTTATATAAATTTACTACAATAATTTAAAATAATGGTTAATAATTTTATTTAATAATTATTAAATAAAAAAAATTAAAGATCTAACATAAACATTCTTCAATATATATATATACTGATTGTATCATTCTTCGGTATTTTAGGGCTTATACAATATATATATTTCATATTCGGTGACCAAATTACGTTCGATTTGCTATTTCCCTCATTCAAATGTGTCAGGTAATTTTATCCAGTGCAATTATTTTTCCTGGTCACACAACCTGCTTAATGTAACTAAACTTAAATAATAATTGAGGACAGAAGCAGTTTTTTATTTATTTAAGAGGGTGCCAAAGTCCATGGACTCACTAATTTCACACATTTACAGCAAATGACTGAAGTGTAATATTTTAGAAATTTCACCTTTTTATTTTTTATCATTTTAATCTTTTGTATGAATTTTTCTTTAGGAATTTTCCCCAGGATTAATTATGAAATAAGCATATTGATAAAGGTAATTTATACATTTCTCACACAATTAGCTAACAGTAAATCTAATAAACTAACATTAAGAACATACAAGGAAAAGTTGATATTAAAGGCAAATATTTTATTACAATAAATTAAAATATTTAAACAAGAATTATTAATAAACTGGAAAGAACATACAATTGCCCACTGAGATAGTTAGGTTAAATAATTAAAACAATTTAATAATTAATGTTCACTTCTTTTATAAGTTTCTTCTAGAAGGTTGCAACTGAAAGTTCCTTGAATTATATATGGAATATCTCTATCAGTAGTATATTATAAGCTTATAGTTTAGGTTAGTTTGCAAACATTTAATTTACTCACAAATCGGGCATGAATAATAGTAACTTACTGATAAGATATGTGGATCTATGTAGATCGTATATTATTCTATTCATGTTTTTCTTGGGAAGAAAGAGCTCAGTGCGAATTTAGTTTGTCAATATTTTGATGTTTCTGATCCATAGTAAGGCTGGGCTTGAAAACTTTTTGGATTGCCCTCTTCATTGCAAAAGAAGGTGTCCACAACTCTGATTTCCACACTGCATGATGAATTAGTTCAGCATAGAGTGGTTCTGGATCCTTCACAATGTAAGACCAGCCAAAAGAAAAACAGACAAGACAAGCCCTTGCTTGAAGTTATTTTCTTCTTTTTATGCTCTTGACCAGTTTTTAGATTTCTGCATATATATCCTTATCTTTTGTTTTATCATATGGCAAGTTTTGTAATCTTGTACAATTATTATTATTTTTTAGTTACAAAGTCTCTTTTTTTATAAAATATTTCTGCCATCTTTAATTAGCCTAATGTCTTTCATTTATTTATCTGGATAAACAATCTGTATGCACTTACATTCTTTCCAATTTTAACTTTAAATTAAATAGATAATATCATCACAAATAACTTTCATTGTACCTATCTAAAATAAATTCCACTTACTAAAAAAAAAAGTAAATTGAACGATCTTTAACTTACTTTTTTTAGCTTTTCAAATATTACCAAATGCCAATATAGTCTTGTACCATATATATATATATATATATATATATATATATATATATATATATATATATATATATATATATATATATATGATTCTGATTTCCTTTACAAATATTATATAGTTATTAATTTCAAACGAAACAAAAAAATGCAATATTGTTATTATTAAATTGTAAATAAGAATATAACCACTATGTGTGTGCACATGCATGCATCTATTAAGACAAAAATATTTCAATTTAAATCTAGGCTAAACTAATTAATTAATAGCATGTGATCCAATTTGGTTTAGAATAAAAAAAGCTAAGTTGACCAAAATATTGATAAGTATATGTAGATGTCCACACATGTGAATTTTACAATATAAAAGTATATTTCAATTCTTAATAAAAATAAATGTAAATGAGCATCTTTATTTGTCTAAGAATTCATAAGAAATTCAAGAACCAGAAAAGCTTTGACCTGGAATTGACTCTGTTCCAGAGTCTCAAACTCTAACACTAAACTATATAAGGCAATTCTTAATAATCATTTTGCTTATAAAATATTATTTTGGTTTTAAAATGTATAAAATTAAGTTATTCTTTTATATATAAATGATACATGAATGTAGATAGGATACATATTGTAACAGTCAGAATCGTTTATCTTGCTAACACACTGCAGAATTCAAACCCCAGACATGAAACTGAACATTCTAGGAGGGGTTGCCTTCTAGATATACTAAGTTCGAATCTAAAGCCCAAATTTCACAGCGCCATCTATGTGACAATGCATCTGATGCCACTATGAGTATGACCTTTGACCGGTGCCTGGTGGTCAGGGAGAAACAAAAGACTCTATACTAAAAGAAGTTTGGGTGGCTAATTAACGTCTATGGATTTACAAAAGAAATGCAGAAAATATATATATATATAGACTGAGACAGTGATAGGAATCAAATAAAATAAGAGATCAAATTTAGTATTAAATAATTTCACAAAATTTATTTAAATAAATTATATATATTACGCCACTGTCTGCTTTTATAAAGACAGGGATGCGTATTAGATAATTCTGGCATTATATTTCAATAAATGACAAAAAGGTTTTAAAACAAAGTGATATATTCTATTCCTCAGGCTAATAGCATTACGATAATGTGCTTAACAAGATAGGAACATGTGCAAGGTGCTTTGAGCAATTATACAAGTTTTAGAAAATATTTGGAAAATTAAGTGTTCTAAAATATTTATTGATTTCGAGAATAGCACGGACTAAAGCTTACTAAGCAACAAAGTGGGAATGTGATCAAAGCATTTATTTGATAATAATATAAATAGAGTTGCATTGGGAGGTCAGTATTGCTGATAATGAATTTATTAAAGTTGGAGGGTGTGACATGTTTAAGTCACGGATGCTTTGTAAAATAAATATAAAATAAAACAATATTGAAGATCCGGAATAATTACGGAGGGCATCTCGCCGCTAACCTGTAGGAAAGTATTTTAATTTCAGCCAAAACTTAGCGACTGTGTGACGATTGCATTTAATTCCCAGGGGTGTCATTTGGGATACCCTCTGCCTGGAAACTTGCAATAAGCGAAAAGAACGGACTTTGCCGTGTAAAGAATCCTTGGAAAAATAAAACAAAGCGGTCTCAACAACCAATTCATGTACCAGCAATACGAGACTAGTATATATAAAACATCTAAATGGGTTTTACTTGGATTAAGAGAAATGCCCAATCAAATTCCCAAAATTCATTTAAAAGGGTCCACACATTCTCGACGTCAATGATGAACTTTGTAATTAAAGTAGAACACGGTAATTAAAATAGGAAAATGCATGCTTGCGGGTTTGAAAAGTAAGTATAGATTTATATACACAATCATGCATTAGGTGACGCATTTAATCATTGACCTCGCACATACTCTCATATTAGATTAAAATCAATAACATGTAGATTTTAAACTATGTTATTATATTAAAGAAAAGAATCGCCCTCGAACGGGTGATTTGCAAGATAATAAAATTATAAATTTAAAATATGCCTTAATAGCGGCGTCTTACTTTCAATAAAGGGAATAGTTTACTCGGTCAAAGACGATTCTGACACATTATCATAATAAAATAAAAGAAAACTTTATAAATAGAAAGTATTAACCCAAGGATAGAGCAAAACAGTTGATTATATTTGAACACTTTAAAGAAGTACATCATAAAGTTATGTGAAATTTCAGAAAACAATTCAGAATAGCTATAGCATGTTAGTTAGGAATCACAAGAGCTCTTGGGTTAATTTAGGGTTACCTCTGGAGAAGCATTTAGGTAGATTGATGATGGTCGGCAGGTTTTTATATAATTTAACAGCAAAATCTGAAAATGTTCATATTTTTGGCAGCAACAGCAGTTCCGGGGTTTCCTATGTGATAGCTTCTGATGGTCTGGAGCAGCGGCTGGCTATTCTGAGGGGACATAGCCACCTTAACACCTCTACTCTGTCATGTCAAGGTTAGCAAATTATTAGAATAGAACTTAGAATGATTTCTCTTAGAAACATTAGAATACAAACTGGAGAACAAAAGAAAAACCTCCTTTTTATAGTAGAATTTAACAATAGAACTGCCCTGGAGCATTACAAAAATATATCGGACTTATCAGCTGTAATCATCCGAATGTCTAAAGAAATTCAACATTAATTAATTTCTTTTGTTACTTTCCCTGTCGACATTCGAATTACAAACTAGACTTAATTAAAAATTACTTTTATTAATTAAAGAAAACCTTAAGTGGACATGTGCTGTTTTTAGATAAAACTTATATAATATTAACTAATTAAACTATTGTCCCTCATTTATTTTAAAGAAATATTTGGAATAACTTTTATTAAATTAAAGAAAATGATTTTACTTTTTAAATTGCAATATTTGAATCTATTTATTAAACGAATATTTACTAAATGAATTTTATTTTAAATCAAAATATATTATGACGGTAATATATTTGTAAATAGATTCAAACAAAATAACTTTAACAATTTATAATTTTGATATGTTTTAAAATGCATATCATAGTGTGTGTGCAATTATGACTTATATAACCTACTTTTTAATAAATCAAAATTATGTGAACATACATAATCTATAATCTTTTATTTTATTTGGGAATGAGTTATAAAATTAGGCAGGATTTTCAGTATATAAGCGTATTGCAGACACACTATGATAGATTGGGGTTCAAACTAAGGTATGAGGGTAGGAAATAGGTGAGAAAAGGTGAAACAAAGATCTGCAAAGCAGACCTTACTGTTTCAATATTTATACATGTACTTTGTAATATAAAAGTATTTCAATTATTAATTTTAATTTGTCCCAAACTTATAGAGTTAAAATATTTCAACAATATAATTCTTTAAAATTCTAAACATCACATGATCACTATTTCTTATGTTAGCACATAACTGTTGTTAAAACAGGAAAAACTCTCCATACAGTAGTTCCACTCAGTGCCAACCAGAATAATCAATGAATGCCAGAAGGTTTGTGCATAAAATCCCCATCTAGTGCCTACTCATCCAATATCCCCAGACTAGTTTCTGGCTTGTGGTCTTCGTCATTAAAGAGCTTTGAATCTGAGAGCATTGCATATAAATCTCAGTATCTAATGCAACCCTCCAACAGCCACCTTTTATCTCTAGTTAACTACAAAACTATGAGAATAAACTAATATTTTCAGTCTAAGCTCAATAGCTTATATAGTCATATGGGTCTGAACCCAGTACCTATACATTTTGGTGTCTTTGGTTTTTTAACAGCCATAGCCACCTCTATCCTATTAGGCAGGATTGGTGTTAAAACACTAAACATCACATGATCACTGTTTCTTATGTTAGCGCATAACTGTTAAAACAGGCAAAAGACTTCATACAGTAGTGCCATTTGGATTATTATTTAAAATTCAATCTAAAAAATAACCCAAGACAATAAAAAATATTTGACAATCCTATTACTTTTTTCTAACTATAAAACCAATTAAGAGACTTATGAAAACGTATATAGTGAATTTACAAATATTTACCTAGTGTCTAGTGTGATTTATTTTTTTCTTGGGACTTTAAATTGTCCAGTCTTTTTGTTCTCTGCTTACAAACATTTTACATGAAATGCTGATGTTAATTAATTCCAAATTGTTTTATATTCCTTTTAAGCTTTAAATCAATTGTTTGCACTTTCTTTAGTACTAGAATTAATATTTTGAAATATGTTTAAAATATATGTAGTTGCTGGGGGTTTCTCTATCATCAGTAGATTTCTCCCTGTAAATTTGTAAATATGTATAAAAGATTTTGTGTATAAATATTATGAATACCTAGTGAATTCTATCAATGACAAATTGTAGTTCCACACATAAATATTGTCTTATAGAAACAACTTGGTCAAAATAGCCTCATGTATTTTACCTTATATAAGAATCTTGGCAATTTAATTATTCATGGTTTTCAAGTAACATTTAGATTGCAAATTCTCTTAATTTTAAGTACTGCCAGTCATAACTATGACACCCACATACATTGGACTACAAGTCAATACAGAAAATATCATTAGTATATGAATCTCCATTTTCATTGAACTCTGTTAACATGGAAACTGCTAGCAAATTTTCTTAGTGATTCTGTAAGCTTTTAAACAACTATAGATTGATAAGTAGATGGATTATGATTAAATATTTAACATTTCATTTGAATGGCAAACATATTGGATTTTTGGAGAATTGTCTTAAGACAATTTTTGAGATTAACATTATACAAAAATCATATAGTTTATATTATCATAAAGAAAATATCAAGGAATATAATAAAGCTAAAAACATATGTCCTTATACATTCAAAATTTTAAAAAAATCAGATTTTTTTTAAAAATTATATTTATGTTTCTCAATTTTAATAGATAAATTAGATTTTTTTTATTAACAAGTTCATTACATTTTATATAAAATTTACAATAAAATGACATATAACATGACTTAACTATGACAATCCACCATCAAAAAGAGAAAATTGCTACTTTTCTTAGTCATTCATTAGACTAAAGATTATCCATTAATTAATAATATTTCTGTAGTGTAATTTTCAGTACATCATCTTGGGGATCATATGTCTTTTTTGTGTGTCTTTGGTCATATGTTTATGAGTACAATCCTCCATAAGATGTTAAAAGTGGATAGAAACCAGTCCTTACTGAAAATTACATTACAGAAATATTATTGATATTTTTCAATTTTACGGAGATGAATAAGTTAATCTAAATTTTCTGTATGCTGTAAATAACTCAGATTCAATACATCATATAATTAAACAGAAAAGAAGAGATATATACATTTAGTGCAACATATTATAGTAATAATAATATTGCTCTTTTTATTATCTACCTTACCTTTCACATTATGAAAAAGATTCATTTTGTTAGGTAGAATCCATCTAAAATGTAAACTAAAGTGATTACTACTGCGATGTACAGTACCATGAATGCTACAATTGTGATAAAGCTGATCAGACAAGCAGAAACAAAAATTAATTCAAAAACAGTTTTTATAGCTAAAACTTTATTGCCACAAGTTAAAAATAGTAAAAATTAAGCCAACAATGCTTAATGTACATTACAATTTGTATCATTACAGTTTAGCATGAATGTATGGTCACAAGGGTGTAAATTAAAACATAAAGCCAGTGTGGCTTGCATACTCCCTAGGTTCACTTTTTCACCTACAGTGGTAAAATTCACTGGATCACTCTGCAGTCCTCCTTATACTTGGCCATTTAATATCTCCATATAAACATGACTTGCTCCAATGGTATGAGTGCATAAAATAGATGCTAATTCCCCTTATCTGTGAGTTTTGATATCTTTCCCAGTGATAGTGGAATGATCTAGAACATATTTAATTATTATTGTTCCTTATCTTTTTAACTAATCATTTTCTAATCCAGAAATGCTCATCAACATTTTGATCTTTAACATTCGTAACTTCATAATACTTTTTTTTTTTTTTAACTTTAGCATACATTTTATTTTTAATTACATTATCTCTTTACATTCTAAATATATATGTAGTAATAAATATCTGTAAAAAGTAACTATGAAATGATTGCTTACAAATAATAAACTATAACTTAACCATGCAGCAAAATAAACATAAATGAAAATGAAGATATATCTTGCTCAGCAGAATTATTCATGAATCATCCTTTCTCTTCTGATCACAAAATTGAAGCATATATATAGAAAGTTGTTGGATGAAGCTAGACATCAGCCAACATTTCCTAAGAAGTTAAGATAGATGGATTTTGAAGAGGATCTTGCTTATTTCAATTTTAGTTAATAAGCAATAAAGCAGTTCTCTGAACATGTTTGCTGTACAATCAAGTGCTAATTGAGTGCTCAAATATTGGCTAGCATAAGAAGTATTTTGGTCTATATATATCTCTATATGATGTGCAGACCCATTATGATTATCTACATATGCCCATAATTCAAATTCCTACTAGTTTTAAATGATCATATGGTAATGTGGTGTTACACCTAATTTAAAAATTTTTCCAAACAACTATTCTCTATGCACCTCTTTGAATTGAATTTTATATTGCAATGGTCTATATATAAATATATACTAATTTTGTATATTCAGCTAGATTACTTTTGCAACCACATTTTTTCACTATTACGTAATGCAAGCATGATAATATACATTATGAAGCCTATTGTGGATCATTGTGTCTGCAAAATAAAGCTGCTGTAGACATATACTTGAATATGAGTCCTAAATGTCTTCAGCTAAACACATGTTTTATAAGAAATTATATATATATAAACCAAAACTGCCTAACACTATACTAGTAATAAATAAAATGCAAAATCATAAAACAATACTAGATAAAATCCAAAATTTTACCAAAATCTGTACACAGCCATAGTTTCATCTGCTATAAAGAGACCTTCTCAAGTGAAAATCAAACTAAAGGAACAAACACATATATACAAACAAACAAACCTTCTCATAATTCATTTCAACACATATATACAAACAAACAAACCTTCTCATAATTCATTTCAAACACAACCTTCCCTTAATATCAAAATATGTCTTCATAAGTTTGATAGCTTCAGAAGACTTTGATGATAAAACTTCTTGAATCTGAGGCTGTCAATCATATGTTTTTATAAGAAATTATATATATATAAACCAAAACTGCCTAACACTATACTAGTAATAAATAAAATGCAAAATCATAAAACAATACAATACTAGATAAAATCCAAAATTTTACCAAAATCTGTACACAGCCATGGTTTCATCTGCTATAAAGAGACCTTCTCAAGTGAAAATCAAACTAAAGGAACAAACACATATATACAAACAAATAAACCTTCCCATAATTCATTTCAAACACGATCTTTTCTTAATATCAAAAAATGTCTTCATATGATTGACAGCCTCAGATTCAAGAAGTTTTATCATCAAAGTCTTCTGAAGCTATCAAACTTATGAAGACATATTTTGATATTAAGGGAAGGTTTGTTTGTTTATATGTATGTGTTTGTTCCTTTAGTTTGATTTTCACTTGAGAAGGTCTATTTGTAGTAGATGAAACTATGGTTGTGTACAGATTTTGGTAAAATTTTGAATTTTATCTAGTATTGTATTGTTTTATAGTTTTGCATTTTATATATATATATATTGTAAAGGTAGCTTAAAACCTAACTTTTGTCAATTTTATATATATATATATTGTAAAGGTAGCTTAAAACCTAACTTTTGTCAATCTCACCACCAAATCCAGCTCATTTTTTAATGTAACTTTAGTTATTAGGCAACTAAACATATGTTTTCACTTATAAAGTAACCAAACCCACACCTTTATATATATATATATATATATAGATGCAACAAATGTGTATTTTTAAATATATTGAGGAAGTATCAAGATAAATCAATTTTACTTATCTATTAGAAAGATGAAAACCCCAATTTAAAAAAATAATAATCATACTAATATATATGTATTTAACTAATGATTTTAATATCAGTGTATTGTATATCATTTTAAAAGACTTTGACTAAGTAAGCATGGTAATGGCCTAAGATCAAACCAGTCACTAGGTAACCAAATATGGAAGATGAAAGCATAATTCTACTATGTCATTTTATTTTGCTTACAATTAATGTAATACATGCAACTATAGGGTTCACACAGCAATAGAAAAGGAAATAAGATGCTAGTATACTGGACAACAGAAGCTGAGGGCAGTATAAAAACAAACCTAATTCATTTTCATCATCTTTTTACTATTGTAAAATAAGGCAAAGGCTGTATAAAAACATTGGAAAATTGAGTGTTTGAATCTTGAAGAAAATGGATGACTTATCCGAACCCTCCAAATTATTTGTTGCACTGTTGTAAAACAAATTGCGAGAAACTATGGCTGATATTTAAACAAAAACAATTTCAGTAAATTCAAACATTTGGAAGAAGAAATCAAACTGGTTTAAATAGATGTTTAAAATAAAAAGGACCACACTATTCTTTCAAATGCAAATAAAAGAATGAATTAGAACGTCATCAGAATAATTATATATAAACAATAGAATAATTCTGTTATTATAAAAATCATTTAATAGCAAACACTGAATGAAGAAAAGTTTAACTGTTTATGTTCTACAAAACAAGGTTTTTTGGCTAATTCAATAGTGTTGTATGGCTAACTGTTGACAACCCTGATCATAGGAAAAGCAATGGTTTAGTACTCAAGTGTGTAGAGTCTACTAAAACATCAAATACCTCATCTAAAACATCCAGATGGATACAGAGAGTAGAACAACTAGGGATGCAAATAATGTGATTCCAAATATGTCATTGAGAAGTTTCTGTGATGAATGCATGGTTTGCTGTGGGAGCTTGACCAGAACGATGATGGACTGTATCTATCAGAGACCTTTGTTACCTAATTCACAAACCTTATGCCAATTATCTTGAAGAAAGTATTAATTTGTTGGATGATATTAATTTTTTAAAATTATGTGTACATTTGTAGAATTCTGTATTTTTTTTTTACTTCCGTGTTACGGAACCAAAATTTTGGTAACTCTGAGCAGTCCATTGCAGCTAAAGTCAGAAAAATGCAGGGAAGAAGGTTGTTAAGCTAGAAATTGTTTATTTTATTTTATTAAATAAAGTTTAGGTAACCCTCCCTCCATAGTGATGTGATATTAATGATGTTTACCAAAAGAATCCTTATTACAATATGGAATGAAAGTAAGACTTTATTCATTACTGTTCCACATTAAAAAACATACACTTGCTACAGGACAGAGGTTATGTTGTTTATTTTTTTGTTGTTGTTGACTAACCATTGTTTATATTTATTTATCCAACCAACAGCCTTGCATAAATGATCTTTTCTATTAAATTTGTAACATAGTTTAAAAAAAAAAGGTAGTCTTCCAAGGACAGAAAACTGCTACAGTTGGAATTAAACCAAGAAGTTACTGAATACATCTGCATATATTTTTGTTAAATAGTTAGTTAGCTTCATAATCATTGTAACATTGAATTAATGATTTTTTGTAACCTTTATCTACTTTGTATGTTATGAGTGTTTATTTATGTATGCCTATCATGGGAATGGTTGGTGTAATGAATGTTTTAATTGGTTAATATGATAGGGATATATACTTGATACATATACATGTATATAATTATTTTTGTTTTTGTTAAGAGTTTTTTAATTTTTATTTTGTTTGTAAATAAATATTGTCAATTTGATTCTCATTAAATGGTCTCTAGTTTATTAAAATTATTTCTTCATTTGCTCATCAATTCACCACCATACATATGTGCACACACTTCATCATCTTGTACATTATAATACAGTAATATGATTAAATGAGTCTTCTAATATATTGGAACCCATATAAATGTACTGTAATTTCTAACTAAGATAAATTCATCTCTGAAGAGAGCCAAGTTCAATATTCTCCCTGTGTTTGAATTCTGAGGCATGTGTGGATTCTAAAAAAAGGGTGAGGTATAGATGAACTAACCCAAAAAAATGTGTCTGAATTTAATGTGTAAATCTAGAGCTATCTCATTGGAAATAGGCATGATCATTGGTTAGTTACTTCATTGGTCATCCTACTCTAAGACCCTAGGTCTGACCATAGTCAGATGTGTTTTCCTTCTTCTGGTGGAAAACCTGGAACATCACATATTTTGGCATCCAGACTTTAGAGGCACAAAACATAAATTTCTGAAAAGGTCCAGTCATTGGACTGTTGTATTTAAAAAAAGGTTTTTTTTTTGAACTTATTCACCTTTATGAATTTGCTTAGGTATATGAAATGATAAATGGGAATGGGATGATAAACTGAGACCATGAATAAATAAATAATTAATTAATAAAAGTAAATTAAAATAGGAGAGTTAGGCATATAAACAGACAGGATAAAAGTTAGGCTTTAAAATTAATATACACCAATATATACATAACTATTGAGGCAGATTTTAATAATATTAAGGTGTGGTAAATTATTGGCAAACAAATATATAGAACATATTGAGGAGTTACAAGTTATTAGTGATAGTGAAATGGATTCCAATAGTGTTGGGGAAAGGTCTTTGCAGGTCCAAATACCTGGGTGGTTCATTACTGAAATTGATCACCCTCCACAGGCACAGGCTATAGATCAGGTACTGCTGCAAGTACAAGAAACACTTGACAAGGGAATGAACCAACTACCTAAAACTGGGATAGTGCAGATTGCAGAAGGTGAAATGATCATGGCATGGTTGTACAAAATGGTAATGAGCATTATGAACAAGAGAATAGGAATAATCAATAACATAAACAGCATGGAAGTGAAAGTGACTAGTAATATGAATAATATGAAAATGGAGATGAAACAAGAATTCTGTAACAGATTGACCATTATGGAAGAAAAGTTGAAAATATATGTTGATAGTGTAAGATCTGATCTGAAAATAGATATATGGCATGTAAAAACTAGGCTGTCCACAGATATAGAACAATTGACCCTCAATTTGGATAGCATTCAGAGAGACAATTCTGAAATAAAACAAACACTTGGCAACCTAAAGAATGAAATTGATGCAAAGGATTTAAAATGTCAGCAACAATTTGTAGAATTCAAAGATACCATCATTGGGCAATTAAATGTCATGTGCAATGAAATGCACAAAAGTCAAGAGGTCTTTAAAGATAAGATGTGTACAAACCAAAAGTTGTAAGACAAAGTCCAAAAGGAGCTACAAAATGCATATGCAAGGATAGACCAACTGTCCATAGTGCAGAACCTCAAAGCAGAGTGGTGGGATAGGTTACTAGGAACTCTTAACTATCACCTCAAACAATTTGAGAAGATAGCCTCAACAGTAACTAAAATCATTTTAGATAGAAACACTCTTGACAAACTAGTGGATAGCATAGCCACAACACAGAACCAAATTGACAAGTTAGATGAGGCTCTCCACAAAAGAATGGTAATGATTGAGTCTCAAACTATCTCAAAGGACAACAACCATGGAAATTCAGCAAACAGGGATTGACTCAATTACCCATAATAATAGGGAAGTAAATGGCATGAAAAACAATCCATGGGTTGCCATTAAAGACCCAAATGGTAAAAGTGACATGTGCCAAAAAACCAGAAACATATTTCGAACACAAAATTAGTAAATGTGATAACAGATTACAAAATAGATTGATATCAGCAAAGGGGGTCATCCCTGAAGAGGACTGTAGCAAATACCACAGTTTTAGGAAGGTTGGATGAGAACCATATGTCTGACCATCTTGCATGGTTGATATTACATATGAAATCCCTCTACCATATAGATGATAATCCAAGTAAAAGAAGTTAGTAGGTTGTAATAATGGATAACACACAACCAACCAAGAAGCAAAAAGGTCCACAGTTCCACAAATTGTGCAATGCCTATAAAGGTCCCTTCACATTCATAAGGCATAGAAGTGCTATTGTTTAAAAAGGTAAATGTAAGGATGGACCTCAAGGATTGTGATTATGGGACATGTATACCATACCAAATCTAAAGAGATAGCCCCAGATACAATAATGAAAAAACAGATGATAGAAGGAATATATACTTATGTGTATGTATATATAACCATCGACATTACAATGCAAGGGAGAAATGTTGAAAGCAAGGACCATAAGGATATGAGCATATAAGCCTATATATGATGTAAGCTATAACTTAGGGCCATCTAACTAAACCTGGTGCAGGCCAGCTAGACAACATAAAAGCCATATTATTTGGTAAATGTCAACCCCCAGTTAGATGTACTGAATTTGATCCAGAAAATGACATATTAAAAGCATATGTGCAAATAAACAAAGCTGAGAGAAGAAAGAAATACAAAAAAGGAAATGTCCACAATTTCAAGGTAGATGAAAAAGTGTTCATCAAAACACCCCATGTAAGTAAACCATTGGAAAAGATTTGCCAAAAGTTTTATAAGCACTACAAGAGAGTTTTCACTATTGTGAAACAATCCATGCCAAATGCATTTTGGATGAGAGTAAATGGAGAAGTGAAGGGAACTTATAATGCATGCATTTTGAAATCTTATTTTGGTCAAACAGAGTGACCAGTGAGTAGTTTATGCTTAATTGGTGAGCAAGAAAAGATAAGCATATTTCTCAATCAGAGTTTGGAGAGTGAGATAATTAAAAAAAGAGAATAGAGTCAGATGAAAAGAGCAGACCTAAGTAATTGTAAGAGCAATTACTGGAATGCTTTAGAGTCAACCGAGACTTAGGAGATAATTCATACAGAATGATGAACACTCCAACATTTAGTTAGTCCTTGTGGGAACCCAGAAAGCCTCAAAATGGAGCAGGTAAAAGGCTAACATGTTTGACTATGTGCCATCTGCAATGGAGATACATTACCAATTGATCTCATACAACCATCATAATAATAATAATAATAAAAAAGAGGCCCATATATAAATCTCATTTTACTAGGATGGAAGTTATGAAGAAATTGAGAAGTAAGGATATCATCAGGAAAAGATAGAGTAAATAGGTTTTATAACCCTTCTTTTTTGCACAAGCATTCCAACAGTAAACCAAAAACATATTTGTACTCTGAATAAGTGTCAAAATTTTAATAATAATGTAAAATTTTAATCCTGTAAGGATAGAGGAATTGTAAGAGTAGCTAACGATCTAACTTTTGTCACTCTCACAAACAAATCCAGCTCATTTTTAATGTAATTTTAGTTAAAGGCTTAAAAATATGTTTTCACTTTAAAGTAACTAAACCTACACCTATACATATACAGATGCAACAAACATGTATTTTTTAACTATACTGAGGAAGTATCAAAATAAATCAATTTTACTTGTTTATTAGAAAGATGAAAACGCAAATTTAAAAAAATCATATTAATATATATGAATGTAAACAATGATTTTAATATCATTGTCTTGTACATCATTTTAAAAGATTTGGACTAAGTAAGCATGGTAATGACTAATGTCAAACCATTCACTAAGTAACCAAATATAAAAGATGAAAGCATAATTTTACTATATAATTTTATTTTGCTTACAATTAATGTAATACATGCAACAATAGGATTCACACAGCAATAGAAAAGGAATTAAGGGTGCTTTTCTCACCTACTGGATGAGCCACCAGGTGACACTGCAGAACCACCAAAAAGCCTGTAAGTAATAAATTTCTAAAAACAAAAATTGCTCAAAATCGCTGAAATTGAAAATTGGAACACCCCCCCAGCATGAAAACAAAAATGGCTAAAATTGCTGAAATTGAAATTTAAAACAAAAAAATCACTGAAATTGAAATGTGGATCCCCCCCCCCCCATGAAAACAAAAATGTCTCAAAATCACTGAAATTGAAATTTAAAACAAAAATTGACTAGAACATCTGAGGTGAAAAATGGTTAGGACCCCCCCCCCCCGCACAAAGATTTCAATGAAAAATAAGTAAAGTGCAAATTATGAATGCTCTTTTCAAATAAATGGAAAAAACTATAATAAAAACCTAAGAAATTGAAAAATATCCTAAATATCAAGCGGTAATACAGTACATTTGAAAAAAAATTCAACGATGGGGAGTGTAATAATTCACATTAAATGTAGATAACCAGCTCATAGCACTTTAAAAAAATTAAAGTAGTTATAAATAATAAACTTAATAACAGACTAATACATATTAAGTAATCAATGTTCGTATTAATCTATAATTACTACAGCCTTCGCTCTGAATTTTATTACAGAATATAATCAATAGCATCATTAGAGTTTAAATTCAGTTAATATGTTACTCTATTACATCGCACATATATAAAATCATCAAAATAGAAATAAAATAATTAGAATAGAAAATAGAATTTCAAAATAATTAAATTACTACAGCCTTCGCTCTGAATTTTATTACAGAATATATTTTTGGTACTACTTCTACTATAAAGAAATTGCCAGAACTCGGGTCATGTGACAGATTGATGTTTTAAAATCATTAAGTGTATTTTTTTAGAAAGTGAAAGTATTTTTTTTAAAAAAGGAAAATAATACATTTTCTCATTTAAATTATAAATCAATAATATTAACTAATTAAAAATCCTTCTCCTTTTCAAAAACTTTATTTTCCTATATATTAATCCATTAAGCTTACTGGGTGTTTTTGGGAGGGGCTTCCTCCATTATTATTTTTTATTTGGCTTTGGATGAAAGGAAGTAAAACAAAAACATTATTCTTATATTTAGTTTGTCTTTTAATGAAGATAACCTAAGATGTAACACTTTTTATTTATTGTTTGAAATGTGGCATTTCAAAAAGTTCGAATAAAACTGCTGTACACATTACATTCCATAAGTTTTAAAGTTTATACACACAACAAATAAGAATTAAAACAAAACAACTGCTAAACAGATATTTAATCAAAAATGGACATGCAAACAAATGAAGGCAAAACACTAGTGATTTCTTTAGGTTATGTGTTTATTTGTAATCATTATTAAATAAATAAATAAATAAAAAACAGCCTACAAACTATTATATAAAAAAGTTTCACCACAAGTGAAGGTGAAATAAAAAAATGTTTTTACAAATTCAAGTTAAACTATCGAAGACCTTGTTGATTTTTTTTTTTGTTTTAAATTTCAATTTCAGCAATTTTAGCCATTTTTGTTTTTGTGCAGGGGGGGGGTCCAATTTTCAATTTCAGCGATTTTGAGCAATTTTTGTTTTTTTGAAAATTATCACTTGCAGGCTTTTTGGTGGTTCTGCAGTGGCACCTGGTGGCTCATCCAGTCGGTGAGAAAAGCACCGAATTAAGATGCTAGTATACTAGACAATGGAAGCTGAGGGAAATATAAAACAAACCTAATTCATTTCCATCATCTTTTTACTATTGTAAAATAAGATAAAGGTTGTATAAAAAGAACATTGGAAAATCGAATGTTCAAATCTTGAAAAAAATGGATGGCTTATTCAAACACTTCAAATTATTTGTTGGACTGCTGTAAAACAAATTGCAAGAAACTATGGCTGATATTTAAACAAAAAACAGTTCTAATAAATTAAGCATTTGGAAGAAGTAATAGAGTTGGTTTAAATAGACATTTAAAATAAAAAGGACCAGGCTATTCTTCAAATGCAAATAAAAGAACAAATTAGAATGACATCAGAATAATTATATATAAACAATGGAATAATTCTATTATTATAAAAATCATTTAACAGCAAACACTAAATTAAGATTTTAACTGTTTATGTGCTGCAAAATGATGTTTTCTGGCTAATTCAATAGTGTTATAGGGCTAACTGTTGTTAGATCTGACCATAGGAAATGTGATGGATTAGTTATTCAAGTGTGAAAACAAAAACATCAAATACCTCATCTAATATGTTCAGATGTATACAGAAAATAGAACAACAGGGGATGGAAATAACATGATTTTGAATATGTCACTGAGGAGTCTCACAAGGAATGTCTGGTTTGCTGTGGGAGCTTGACCAGAACAATGATGGACTGTATCTATCAGAGACATTAGTTACCCAATTCCCAAACTTATGCTAGTTATCTTGAAGAAAGTAATAATTTGTTGTGTGATATTTATTTTTTTAATTATGTGTACATTTTTAGAATTCTGTGTTTTTTTTACTCCATATTTGAGAAACAAAATTTCTGTAACTTGGAACAGTCCATTGTAGCTAAAGTCAGGAAAATGCAGGGAAGAAGATTGTTAAACTAGAAATTTTTTTATTTTATTTTAATTAAATAAAGTTTAGATAATTCCCCCCTCCATAATGACATGACATTCAGGATATTTACCAACAGAATCCTTATTACAATATGGAATGAAGGTAAGACTTTAGTCATTACTGTTTCATATTAAATAACATACACTTGTGCCAGGACAGAGTTTATGTTGTATTTTTTTTGTTGACTAACTATTGTTCATATTTGGTTATTCAGTATGAATGACTAACAGCCTTGCATGAATGGTCTTTTCTATTAAACTTATGCATAGTTAAAGGGGGGCTTCCAAGGAGAGAAACCCACTACAGTTGGAATTAAACCAAGAAACTACTGAATATATCCTTATATATTTTTGTTAATAGTTAGTTAGCTTCATAATCATTGTAACATTGAATTAATGATTTTTTTGTCACCTTTACCTGCTTTTTATGTAACAAATGTCTATTCATGTATGCCTATCGTGGGAAGGGTTGGTGTAATGAATATATTTAATTGTTAATATGATAGGAATATATACCTGATGCATACACATGTATATAATTATTTCTTTTTTTTTATTAAAAGAGTTTTTCAATTTTTATTTTGTTGGTAAATAAATATTGTCAATTTGATCCTCTTTAACTAGTCTCTAGTTTATCAAAGTTATTTCTCCACTTGCTCATCATTTCACCACCATACATATGTGCACACACACATCTTATACATTATAATACAGTAATATGATTAAATGAGTCTTCTAATAGATTGGAACTCATATAAATGTACTGTAATTTCTAACTAAGATAAATTCATCACTGAAGGGAGCTGAGTACATTCTCCTGGGATTTGAATTCTGAGACGTGTGTAGAATCTGAAAGAGGGATGAGGTATGGATGAAATAGCCTAAATTGTGTCTTGATTTAATGGGTAAACCTAGAGCTAGCCTATTGAAAGTAGGCATGAGCACTGGTTAATTACTTCATCACATCATTCTTGGCATCCTACTCAAAGACCCTAAGTCTGATCATAGTTAGACACATTCTCTCTCTTCTGGTGGAAAACCCAGACTGTCACAATATATATATATATATATAATCAAAATTACCCCAAATCAAAAACTCAACCAGACTAGACAAAAAAGTAAAATCTAAAACACAACCAATGGTTTCACTGCTACAAGCAAACTTCTCAAGTGTAAAGAACTACAAAACAACAGCATATTATATTAAACATTACCCACAATTCAATTTACTTTCATCCACCCTTAATATTAAAATAACTTTTAAATAAGTTAATTGTTTCAGAATCATACATTTTTAATACTAAAGATTCTTTATTTCTTTTTTTTTATTTCATTTCTCTCTCAAAAAAAATATCTTTAGCTTTCTCAAAATTAATAGTGTTGCCTGTATTTTTTTCATGGACATACAAAGCAGAACTAAGATATTTATTTCTAACTCTACTTTTATGTACCATTATTTTTTCATTTAAGCTCAAACTATGCTGTAGTCACAACTTCCACAAGAAATTAAAAGTTGGTTTAATCAACAAAAAATTGATCTGTGTAGTGAATTGCCTCATACTTTACTAGATACCTCTCTTGATATATACCATTTATTGTTTAATAGTGAAAGAAAAACTGACATACACTATAAAAAATAATTAAAGTTATTAAAAATGAAGAATTTAAAGTGGTCAATACCTAAGCAAAGGGATTGACACATTTAAATCCTTAATTGGGGAGGAGTGTAATGTAACGATGTGTATATATACACATTGCATAAGTGTGTATTGTACCGGTCAAAACATGTTTATCCATCTAACATGAGCTGGAACTCACAAATTGTACTTCAAACCCAATCCAGCCTGAGATTTAGGTTAGGGACCAGCCTGAATTCGAACCCACTCTCTAAGCCCCAGATCAAACACCTAATGGATAACATAACAATGATGGCACATGAGAATTAATTCTTAATCCGGTTCACTAGCAAAGCGGAGAAGACAATGAGACATCTATTACTATGACTAAACTAAAATATATATAAGCATGGCTGTACTTTTGGATGTGGAGAAAAGAGGAATTCGAACTATTCAAATAAGTTAGACAATAAAAATATAGTTTAATATAATTACAAATTATTATACATTATGACTTAATTGTATACATTAGTGTGTGTGTGAATGAGCAAGCGGTAGATGATTACTTCATGTCATTCATGCTATATTTCTCATATGCTCTTTATTAGCTAAATAATATATTATAAATAAACACACATCTTTGGTGGGTCCAATATTAAGATGCCAATCAATTATTAGAAGATTACATAAAATTGCTATTAACGCTTTGATTTACGGTTCTGAAACATGGTGACTAACATTATTTCGAGGAGTTTTCTGGGATTCATTACAGATATAATACAAACTATTTTCACACCATTACAGTCATGTAAATAAATAAAATACATTTGAAAAACATATTTGATTATATGACAAAAATACTTAATGAAAATTCTGTTAATTAGTGCTGGTAAAAAGAACGCTTTATTTTTCCCAAGGCATATAGATACTCTTAAATACAGAAATAAGTTACAATGGTGGGATTGTATAAGACTGAAATAAATTTAATTAATAAAACTAGAAGTAGTTGGCATTAATATATATTTTAAGCAGAATGCAATTTTAATATTAGAGCATTAAAACTGGGTCATGAAGCAAAAGAAATAATAATATGACGAAGTTTGCGATGCTCTTCTCTCTTCAAGAAATAACAGGAAAAGTCATGCTTCTGGATGAAAGACAAAGAGGATAGGCATAGCATGTGCCAGACTTAGGGAATCACTGCCAGAGGCCTTTTTATATGAAGAAAATGGATAGGAATAGCATGTGCCAGACCTAGGGATCACCGCCAGAAGCCTTTTTATACAACATAAATGGTCCTGGGTAGATCACTATCCTCAAGACAAGGCTTGAGAAGAAAATCTATGGGTTTGAACTTGTCACAACCCCCAGATTAGAAGACCAGAAGCAGGTAATATATATATATGAAGATAGGCCAAATGTCAATAACGCAGTACGAATGAATGTCACTAACGACATGAAATATGATTTACTGCTTTAAAATAAATGACCCTCATTTGAATGCCATAATTTATATAAATAATACGGTATGCAGTTATATAAATATAGAGAGAGATTTCTCTAAATAAAATATACGTTAAGATTTTACTTAGTAAAAAAAACATTAAGATTTAATAAATATACATTAAGATTTGACCCCCTACTTTTTCTGCTATTTAAAATAAATCAATCCCCCCTTCATTGATTTCATAATAACTTGAATATTTAAATACTGTATTTGATATTTTAAGAGTACACCTGGGTCTCGTTTTATGCGGATTATTTTAATGCGATTTTGAAGTTATGTGATTCATGTTTCTTCTTAATATTTTTCATATTTATTAGGTATCAAGAAATTTAAATTATTAATAACTTATTTTGACTTGAAATACTTTTTTTTTTCAAAAATATAATGTTATATTAGCAGCTAACGTGAATATGGTCTGAAGCTATATTTAGAATAAATAACTACTTATACTAATGAGTAAATAATAATAATAGATTTATACTTACATATAAAAATATTGCAATAAATATTCAAAAATTTTAAACTTTGAAAATGTATTTTGTTAGGTATAACAGAAATAAATAATGTAGATTTTTAAAATAAATAATGAAGATTTTATTGATTTTATAAATTGAAAATAATATTTTTAATGATAATGTATAATCCTTTTGTTTTGATTGCAATCCTCATATTTTTAATATAGAAACAAAATGTGAACATTTAAAATTTATTTCAGTAGTAAAAATCAGTTGTCAACTGAAAACCATTAACACAGCACAAGACTGAAATTGGCACTAGTTGTGTCAATGGGATGGAGCAGAATATGATAAAAATTAGAATGGGGAATGGAAAATAAAGTGGCTAACAAGTTTCTCTGGGCATAATTGCTTAGAGATTCTTGACTTCATTCAAGATGAAGCTACATCACATCACATCGATGAATCTGATTTCTTACCAGTTTACAAATGAACTGCACATTCAAAAATAGCGTTAATGATTAAAATACATATGAAAAAATGTCAAATTAAATACTGAAGTTAATAAAAAAAAGTAAAAAAGTTTGTCTTGTACCAATTTTTTTCAAATATTTGATAATTTTTATTAGTCATACTTTATTTCCTTATTTTTTTAATGCGAATTTTAAAGTAATTTTTTCTTGTTGCTTTGCTTTTATGCAAATTCAGAAAATTACAGACCCTATCCCCCATTTTTCAAGGTAAGTTAAGAATATTTTTGTGCAATTTTTTTTAATGTGGGTTTTCTGTGGAACCTATCTACTGCATAAATTGAGACCCAGGTGTATATAAAAAAAACTAGCAGTTATATAGAAAACAAATAATAAGTCATCCTTTCAGAATTGAATAAATAACTTTTATAAAATAACTAAGTTTCAGAGCATTAATTAGCCTAAGTTCTGGATTCACCCTGGGTAGAAAATCCAGAGTAAAACAAATAACAAATTGTTATACTAAAAACGAACCTGAAATGTTGATTCGTAAAAAAAAACAATCTGGTGAACATATTAATTAATAATGCATTATGTTTTAAATAGGGATGTTAATAATCTTGCTTTATGAAGGTTTACTTAAAAATGACAGAAAAGATCTTTATAAATTAAGCTCACCAGTTTGCTTGAGGTTGGCATATTAATAATAAAAGAACACATAAAAACAAGTAATAAATAAATGACTACAACAAAATTAAAGAAAGTTAGAGCATATGAAAATTAAATTTATAAAAATTATTTAAGAGCAATTTATATATTAGAAAAGTCACAAAGTTAAATATTACATTAGGAAAAATTGATATAGAGTTTGAAATTAGATAGGCAAGCTAGATTTAGTTTCAATGGTGGCGGTTTAAAATAATTTACCTTGCACCATTTTAAGAGTCCGTTTTTCAAAGTACAACATTTAATGGATCCAAGTGAATTCTTCTTGGTGACAGCAAACTTCTATTTAGCATTCCAAATTTCTCCATCGGGCCTTTACTTCATTCTAGGGAGCATGATATAATGGCAGCGGCAGATGATGACCCAACAGAGCTGAGAAGGGTGGTGGACTTACTACTACATCATTATTTTTTAACTTTCGCACCAGCATGGGTTATTTTCACTGCAGTTCTTTCAATAGTAGTTAAATCTCTCTTGATTAAAAATTCAGCCATTTTATACTTTGCCCAGGTATTTGAAGAATGCTTTTAATTACATAGTTTTAGCTTAAAATCTAATCTCTGATCTAAAATCTTAAGTTTCCTTTGTTCATTGTTTTTGAAAGATGCAGCTGTAAGATAATGTCCAAAATAAATTCAAATCTATTTCCAGATTAGAAATAGATTTGAGAAAAATGTTATGACAAATGAAAATCTTTAATTTTAATCCCCATTTTAAGTAAAAACTTTAATTAAAAATACCTTCCCCAGATTAAAACAATAGTGTTTCCCACCCTTTAATTATTTTTGGACAATTAACAGTTGCATTGTCCATATTGGATTTTATAAAGTACAGTTTAATAGGAAAAAGTACTTTAAAAAGAAAAAGTTTAAAATGACGTATAATAAAATATTTACAAAAAAAAATCAATATTTTGTTAGTATTTTGCTCCTATATATATATATTTGAGCCGCACCTATGTACTTTAATAAAAAAGAACAAATAATTAATAAAAAAGGAATTAATAATAATTTTAAAAAAATTGTTAGTGAAACGTTAAAATTTTATAACTTAGGAGTGCATCTCAAATATATACATAATATATATATTGTACCAGGTCGAACCACTGAAACCACTTACTTATACGTATATATAAGTTTTGACCGGTTTCAAACTCCTTCCTAATACATTTATAATCTTATAAATGTTACGGGAACGAACCGGCACGTTCGAGCAAAATGGGAGATCTTATTGATAGCTTTAACTATCAACAATGGCCCATCTCGGCTGCTAGATTCAAACCCCTACTATCCAAATACTTTATTTGTTTCAGGGTAAACCCTGGGGCGCCAGCTAGTCTGATGACTAACATATTTGGGCAGTAGGCTCATAATCCAGTGCTCGAAACATTCCCTAAAACTAGCTCAGTCTAATTTTAATTCAATAACAAAATTATACAAAATTAGTGGTGGAAAGAATTAATAAAAAGGTTGGTAAAAAGAATTGACCGACAAATAAAGTTTAAGTTTGAAGACATTTTATTTTAATTAACATTAATTAAGTTTAAAGATAATTTATTACCCAACATTAATTGACTAAATTTAAACATCTTTATAAATCTAATTTAACACACGCACATTTTTAAAGTAACACATTATAACACATATCTGGTGAAAAGCATAAATAATATGTGACATCATTAAATTATCTCACATTCACACACACGCACATCAATAGTTCATTTTATGCATGCTTAAGAGTTCAAATTACTTTACTCGGTAGGATTGACGAATTACAGCGGTGGCTACTACGTATAAATGATAATAAATAAATGTTTACCTAGGATTTTTGGAATGTGGATATTGCTTGTTGTTGGCTGCTTCTGCTGCTTCTGATGGATTATATCTAACCGGTTAGATTTGGATGTTTCTTGAAGAGATTTTATGCGAATCCATTGGCTTTATTCTTGAAGACAGTTGAACGTTTGACGGAGGATTTCTGAGTTGTTATGCAGACATTATTTCACAGGCAGGTTTTGATGATCTTGTTGGACTAAAAAGGCTGAAGCACGAGCGTATATTTCCAAAAGCTGCTCAACAATGCATTTTTGTTTCTGAATACATAATAGAAATGCACTGTTATCTCAACTGAAACAAGACTGTCACTGCAAACTAGACTGAAAAAACTGAACTCCGATAAAAAAATCTGGCTATTTATGTATCCGAATTGTTTTCATTTTAATATCCTCCGGCAATAGGTGTTGTCGAAATTCCATTGGTAATTAATCCTATGACAACGTGTTTTTGACGATTGTTTAATTAGTAGTAGCTTTCATAAACGTATTGTTTTTATATCTTTAATTAGTAGCCCACCGCTGGTGTGGTTTTTTTAAATCTTTATTTAACTTAATAGCCATCGCTGTGTTTTCCAAATATAATTTCTTTTTTAACTTTCATTTACATATATATATATATTTTAATATTATTCTAACACGCATACATTTATTTACACTCGCACACACATATATAATTTATTATAATAAGCTTGAATGAAAAGAGATTTATATTTTTTTTTAAATTTTAAATTACTTATTTTTACGAATACTAATTTAGAAAAACTTTACTTTCTTTTATAACACTTTTAGTTTGACTTTAAGAAAACCCCCTTCCCACTTTTAATCTTTTATTTCAAACTCTTTTACGAAAGATTTTTTTTTCTTTTTCTTTTAATAATTTTTTTAGACAAAATTATTTTATATACATGTGCCAAATTGGCCTTGGCACATTACACCCCCCTTCATTTTAGAGTAAAATGCATCATTTTTGGACCATTTTATCTCTTGCAATTTTAATTCTTGACTCTAAAGATTTATTAATTTATTATTTTTCTAAGTTAGCTTTTTAATATCTTTTACTTAACATACAAAGGGCAATCTGTTTTGACTATCCTTTCCTTCTATCTATGCCGAATACATTGCTCACAATGATCTAAATCATGGATAATGACCACCGGGACAAACTAATTTTGTGGCACAGGGATCTTTTGGAAATGATGTGGAAGCAGATTCGCTGACTTACACCGACTTACACATGTATAAAATCGAAACTTCATTTGCCGATTCTCTTGATCGGACTTGGAAAAAGAAAGGGTCGCTGCGAAATGGCAGGAATTTTCAACTGTCCATTTTCGACTTACGCTTTGGAAAGAGGAATGATCCCTGACAAGTCCGTTATGGGTACTAAAATTTATCCAGTCAGCAGCTTTAAACGTATCTTTAACTAAATTTATTTCTATACTACCCTCATTCCCTTTTGCTCTAGATAAATTCCTACACATGTGTATACATGCAGCATAATTCTACACCTACTAATATTCTAGATATCGAGTTATTACTGGACTTGCTTACAGGGAATCTATAATAAATAAATCCCTTTTGCATGCATCATGAGGTGCAGCAGTGCCAAGAAAATAACCTAAAAGGATATCTGGGTAAATACATTTAAGATACGCATCATGAGGTATAGTATTTACCGAATATTACCAGTGTATGTGCACGCATATACACATGTATACTTACACACTCTTAATGCACCTTAGATTGACTTTTATTTCCTTATTATTAATCTTACAACCTTATTTTTAAATTCGCCTGAACAATATCTTACCCTCATTCCCTTTTGCTATAGATAAATTCCTACACATGTGTATACGTGCAGCATAATTCTACACCTACTAATATTCTAGATATCGAGTTATTACTGGACTTGCTTACAGGGAATCTATAATAAATAAATCCCTTTTTGCATGCATCATGAGGTGCAGCAGTGCCAAGAAAATAACCTAAAAGGATATCTGGATAAATACATTTAAGATACGCATCATGAGGTATCGTATTTACCGAATATTACCAGTGTATGTGCACGTATATACACATGTATACTTACACACTCTTAATACACCTTAGATTGACTTTATATTTTTATTACTAATCTTCCAACATTATTTTTAAATTCATATGAACATTATTCTAACATTTGTATTAATCTAATCTCACAATATTATTCTAAACTACCACGGACATCAGTTTTCATATTTATTTATTAATCTAATCTCGAATATTATTTTCAACCCTCACTCAACTTTTTTATCTATGTGCGTCTATTCAGAAAAACTATTTTACTTTATTACGATTCATTATTCACTCAACTTTTATTAACTTGCGTATATTCAAAAACAACTTACTTTACTACAATTCATTATTACACTGATATATATATATATTTTTGACTTGACTTTAAATCATTTTTTTATTTCCTTTTATTACCGTGCGTGTATTTTTTTTTTTTAAAAAAATCTATTAGTTTATCACAAGTCACTTTTTATTATTATTTACTACAGATATATTTACGCTTATTTATTTAACTTGATTTTATCGATTTTATTTTAACTATTTGACCTACTTATTTATTTACGAACATTTTTCTTAATTAATATGTGCATTGCTCACTTTTTCTAAGTATTGACCACTTCAAATTCTTATTTTTCTAGAGTGCATTTTTAGTTTTTATTTTCATCATTAGGTAATAAATGTAATGTTAAGAGAAGTTGGTAGCAAAGTATAAGGCAATTCAAACACACAGATAGATTTTGAGCTGATTTAAACCAACTTTTAATTTCTTTGCCCAAATACTCGCACACACCTCAATCCTAATTTAATACACTTTTTTTTTTTAATTTTATTTGATAATGTTTTATTTTCATTAATACTTTCATTATACACTTATTTATTTCATTTTTATTTTTAAAGCGTTATTTTTACTCTCCCTTCTTTTTTATTTTATTTTACTCATTTATTTCATTGGCGTCACGCTCCGCTATGTTCTAGACTTATGAGCTGGGATTTAACATAATCGATAAGACATAATCGAGGGTTTTTGACATAAATTGTTTTATCGTTGCTTTGACATTTTAAAAACCTCTAAGATTGTTATTTTATTTTACTAAGACTAACTTTAATCATTTTTAATTATTCAAACTAACTTGATACTCATTTTTACATTTATTTCATTAAACTTTGTTAACGTTTTCCATTATTTCAAGTCCATGGTCGTTAATAACTAGGTCAAGCCGGCGAATCCATCAGATTGCATATTTTTAATTTTTGTCTGGTGGTTCTTTATTATTCAGCCCTCCAAATAACTTTAGTGACCTAGCGTTACATGTTCCTTTTTCTATATTTCCTTTGGCCATCACAAAGGCATTGAAGTCAGTTTGAGGGACTATACTATATGGGGTTTTGTAAATCATCTGAATTTTTTTATAAATGTATTTCTAAGGATGACTCATGGAGTTATTTGTAATGTACATGTTCGCACTCAGCTGGTCTGACTTTTTTATTTCAGTTTGTGGGCTATTTTGACTACGATTTATCTGATTTACTTTTACAGTTAAATTTGTAACTTCAACTTTTATCTCTTCAATTATTTTTCTATCTTCTATCTTATTTTTTTTATTGCTTGGTAAGCAGTCTCTATTTTATTCTCTACTTGTGTTTTAATTTCTTCTATTTCTTCCCTAATTTCTTCTTTTATTTCATTCTGGCCCATTTCGATCTGGTCCTTTAACTTTTCAAGCATTTCAGCTTGCCCTTCCAGTTTACTCTTCATTTCATTATTTTGGTTTTTAAGCTCTTCAGCTATTTTTTTATATTCTTCGGCTGTTTCTTTTTGTTTTTCAAACATGCAAGTTAATAAAGCTATGATTTCTCTTTTTCCCTTGTCAGGAATATTTTCTATATTTTTACCTTGAGCCTCCATTTTGGCTTTATTTTTTTTATTTTTATATAATTTATAGTTTTAAACACTTTTTATCATTATTTTTAATATCGTATTTTATTCACTCTCATAAGTTTACTAATTTCTATTTTATTTATTTCTTACTAAACTGGAAATACACGCTGACTCCGCCCCTCCTTTGTCCATTTTTCTCCACCCGATCTTAATGCTTTAACTCCGCCCAAACATCCAACTGTCTCTGATTTAACATAATGATTTATTTTAGATAATGTGAATAGCGTAAATCTCTTTTCATTTAAAGAAAACAAAGTTTTCGGTCAATTCTTTTTTTTTAAAAAAAAATAAATTAAAACGCTTTAACATACGTAATTTAGCTTTTGTATAGAAAATTTTTTTAAACAAGAAACAAAGTATTTATTTACTATTGTTTCTTAGGTCCAGCCCCAAACGTTGGGAAAGTCATTTATGTACCAGGTCGAAAAAAAAAATACTATGCATATGACAAAAGGAGCAGGATGGGATATAGGGTTTAAACACAGATTAGTAGATGGAACTATAAAGCTCAATCTTAAGCTAAGATTGACTGCTTCAGTATATATGTGAGTTACATGATTTTTTAAAAATAAAACTGGAAAAATAAAATTATATTTAATTGGTTAAAAAAAAAAAGAAAAAGTACGAATATTGGGAAATTGTTTTGTTTTAATCTATTTTAAAAAGCAGAAACTCATTTTCTAATTTATTAAAAATGGTATAAAGATAAAAGAAGCCTTGGTTAAAACTTTTAATTAAGATCTAATGAAAGAAGAGATTAACTCTGGTTAAAACTTTTAATATAAGATCTGATGGGAGATAACAATTGCATATAAAAGCTCTATGTTTTTGAATGAGAGGATTATAAGTTATATTTTTGCTAGTTGCCGACAGCTGATGTGATATATTTTTATATTTGCTAATTGCATAATCAAATTGGCTAATGTAAAAATTATTTTTGATGTGAACTGTGAAATCAAGACTGCTAAGAGAAGATTGAATTACCGATTACTAATTGCTGATTAAGAACTGCTAAAGAAACTATGCTTAATATTGAGAATTGTTACTATATGGTCATAGTGCAGAAACTACCTACCTTGAAGAACCATATTAAAAATATACCATGCTAAAAATCTTCCATGATGGATCCCAGAGCTCCAAAATTATGACATTAGTAACATGTCTTAATGCACTAGTTTGAAATTGATCCTAAAGATTGTTTTTGTACTCCCAACCAAATAAATGGAGATCCAAAACCACTGTAATATATTCTCTAGAGAACTAAAACCTTGCACACACCACTGGAATCAATCAGATAGTAAAACTGAAGCCTGGAAGGTAACTAAACATTTTCTATTTTAACCAGGATGAAATCTAAATATTATACATAAAGAAAAGAAATATGAATGTATGATAATCATATTCATAATAAATTAGATATTATTAATAGTTAATAAATATTTATTTTATTAGATGTATTATTTTTTTTAAAAATCTATAAATTGCTGTGAATTAGTTTAAGATTTCAATTTTTGTTACTTTGTTGGAAAGTCTATTGTGGGTTGATATTTTATATTCATTGTTTTTTTTTCTTTTTATATTATTAACTATTGTTAAAAGTTTTGCAGATAATAATGGTTTTCCTTTTTAGATCATCTACTCCCTTTTATTTTAATCTAGTTTAGTTTAATGTGTGTTTGTGTTTTTTGCAAACTGTAGATCTTTTGCTAGCAATGTATCAGTTATATAGTTCTGTTTTTCTGAAGCTGTAGAGATTTTGTTTTCCTATATTTCAGATTATGTAAAATCATAATCTTTTCTGTTTGTTTGTATGGAGTTAACCATAAGAATCATATTGTAACAATCTCTTATGTGTTTTTGGTGCATATGACATTCCTTGCTTTGTACCATTATTTTACCAGGTTAAGGAAAGCTCGTTCCACACTGTTTGTTGACTTTGTGCAAGATGATTTTTATTAAAATCTCCAATAAAGGAAAGTCAAAGTGAGTAGATAGATCACTGTCAGAAAGATTCTGATAAATCCCTTTAATTCTTAGGTGAGAAAACAAAATTATCTGCCAGAGTGTTTGACATACCATAATATTCACTTGCATTCTCAGGCAAAGAGAGTTGGGAAATTTAAGTCAAACTTTTATATTTTGTTTGACAAATAGTTTTAAATTTAATGAAACTTGAAAATTATTAATAATTATATTTGTTTTTGGCTAACATTTGTTTCTATGACCTGCCCCTCAATTATCTGAACAATGTTTAAGATCTCTTTCTCTCCCTTAGTCTATCTGGCAGCATTTATATTCATCATCATCAACTTTTTGATCGTCTTAAATCAAATTTTCTAGATCGACAGTGGCCTAGTGGTGCCCTCAGTGTTAAAAAGAGAAGTGGTGTCTGGTATAATATATTATCCATCCTTTATTTATACTATATATGATTATATAATTTCACTACAATAGTTTTTTAATCCGTGTAAACATCTTTACTTATATAGATTTATTAAAGTTAATAAAAGATGCAATAGTAATATATTTAATCTTAGATTATTTTCATTACAGTGATCCTTTAAAAGATAAATGTTCAACTTTGTATAGAATTCTAATAAATAAAAGAATAAGCAATTATTTATTATAAGATAATTTATTTTAACATTGCTATAATAATAATATATTTTAAATATACCTATTTATTATTATATTTCTTATTTAAAGTCAATTAATGACATATATTAAAATCATAATTATATTTAAAATTTCAGTTTTAAAAATTATCTAAGTTAAGTTTGTTTGTAAAATATTTGTTAATTTTTAATAAATTTTAAATACAGACAAAAAGATTTTTATTTAAAATCAATAAATAATTGATTTTCAATATGAACCAATGAAATTTAATTAATTGATTTTCTGACATCATGCTGTCTGGACTATTTAACTGAGTGAGCAGACAAACCAGGGAATTAATTCATTAAACAATAAAGAACTGTTTCACTTTAGTTCATAAAAAAGTATAATTTTTTTTTTTTTTTAAATATTTAAATTTTTTAAATGGTAAAAGTGATAATTAAAAGCTGCCTAAGGACATAATATATTTAATAGTAGTCTTTAACATCATGGAGTGAATTTAAACTAATTTCTTTATTACAACAAAACAGGCAAAACTGTCTATACATATTGCCACTCACTGCAAGCCAGAGTAAACAATGGATGCCAGAAGACTTGTGCATAAAATCCCCATCTAGTGCCTACTCGTCCAAAATCCTCAGACTAGTTTCAGGTTTGTGGCCTTCATTGGTGAGAAGCCTTGGATCTGAGAGCACTGCATCTAGATCTTAAAATCTAATGCAGCCTTCCAGCAGCTACCTTTTATCTATACTTAACTACAAAACTATGAGACTTAAAATTGATAACACTATAATATTTTCAATCCAAACTCACCAGCTTATATAGTCATATAGGGCTGAACTCAGTTCAGTATCTATACATTTTGGTGTCTTTGGTTCTTTAATAACCATAGACACCACTATCCTATTAGGCAGAATTGGTTTTAAGCCAATAAACATCCCATGATCACCATTTCTTATGCTTGCTTTTAACTGTTATTAACACAGGCAAAACTCTCTATACGTATTATGACTCACTGCAAGCCAGAGTAATTAATGGATTCCAGAAGGCTTATGCATAAAATCCCCATCTAGTGCCTATTTGTCCAATATCCTCAGTCTAGTTTCCGGCAAGTGGCCTTCATCAGTGAGGAGCCTTGGATCTGAGAGCACTGCATCCATTGATTACTCTGGCTTGCAGTGAGTGGCAATACGTATAGAGAGTTTTGCCTATTTTAATAACAGTTAAGAGCCAGCATAAGAAATGGTGATCATGTGATGTTTATTGGCTTTATTACAACTTAATTGCAGTCCTGAAAATCAACTTATAATTAAAATGATAGCAAAAGGAATTCTAAAAGAAGATTTTAAAATATTATTGTCATCTGGAAGAAACATGAAAAGGAAAGAAAACTACATCTACTTAAAGAAATATATATCTGCTCTCACATAAAAAAACATTTGTTTAAGTATGTCAAATTAAATAATTTTTGTTAGTTATGTATCCAAACAGAGGAACAAGTACAAAAATCCAGATATATAAATTTTTAAAACTTGCAAAATTATTTTATTGAACTTTAAAAATAATGACTTTGTGAAGTCTAGTTAAAATTAATTTCTTTTTTGAATTAAATAATTGATATGTTATAAATAGCTTGGAAAAAATTTAAAGAAGAAAATATTTAGCCTCTATTTAATAATGAATAAATGATAGAACAGCCAAAAAGAAGAATTAATATTTCTCATGTTTTAATATAAGGTGAAATCTTATATAAATGAAGACTATCTTGATATTAGTGAATAAAGTTATATTATTATAAGAAAGGAATATTAAAAAGATAAATGATAACAGAAAAGTCTGTTTAAATTTTTAATAGTGGATGTCAATAATGAAAATGATATATTACAGTATAAGAAGTTATATGAAGTTATTTATGTGCATTTAAAATGTATGAAACTATTAAAAAAAAGTAATGAAGACTGCATCAGATTCAGAAACTTTTATCCAGTCATTGTTCTGATTATTTTTCAAATGTTTTGCTTAAATGTGCATGTATTTTTAGCAGAAAGAGGAGATGAAAACAACTCAGACTCGCAAAGAATTGTGAACATCTATTTGGTTACATCGATAATGCTAAACTAGGAATTGTAATGGATTCTTTTTTTAAAAATAAAAAAAAAAAAGGAAAAATTTTTTTTAATTTTAATTTTATTATTTTTTTGATGTGAAATATAAGTACTATGCATTATAGTTAGCTATAATTGAAAGAATTTTTATATACATTCTAGAATATAAAGTTAAGAGGTATTAACCTATTATTATTTGGTTTTGTTAAAAAATAAAGAGTATGGTTAGAGATGAAGAGAGTATACATGAGTTATAACACAAGAGTGTATGTGGATAATATAATACTTGAACTTTATGTTTTAGTTGGTATAAAGTTTTAAAAGTTGTTGGTGGTAAAATGTGTTTTAAATGTATTTCAAATTTATTATCATAAAGTATATTTGATAAGTGTAATGAAGTACTTGTGATAAAAAAAAATTATAGGAGTCTATAAAAATAACAATCAATATATTACAAGATCTAGGTGCAGTGCTCTCAGACCCAAAGCTCCTCACTGATGAAGGCCACAAGCCAGAAACTAGTCTGAGAATATTGGATGAGTAGGCACTAGATAGGGATTTTATGCACAAGCCTTCTGGCATCCATTGACTACTCTGGTTGGCACAGGGTGGCACTACTGTATGGAGAGTAAGTGTGAGGAGATAAAGGAATTATTGAGAAAAAATGATAAGGAAGAAATGGATAAGGAAATTCAGAAGGTGGTAGAAAAGGTTAAAGATGGAGTAGAGAAAGTAAATTATGAGGCAGTATTGATAGGAGATTCACTAATAAGAGAATGTGGAGATATAATTGCAAGGAAAAATAGAAGCAGGTATGTTAGAGTATGTTTGCCTGGAGCAAAAATTAGGGATGTGACAGATAAAGTAAGAAAGCAAGATAGTAGAGATGTATATGTAATGGTAGGGACTAATAATTTGTTAGAACCATCAGAGAAAGTAATGGATGAGTATGTAGAATTGATTAGGAATTTGAGAGAGATTAAAGGAAGAGTAGGAGTAGTGGGACTATTACCAAGATTTGATAAGAGGTATTTATTAGGTAGGGCATGTTCTATAAATGAGAGAGTGAAAAAAATGTGTGAGAGAAATAATGTTGTGTTTGTGGATGTATGGGATTGGTTTATTGGAAAGAAGAAGTTGTATAGTAAAGATGGTTTGCACTTAGGAAAACAAAAAAGTGAAGTTTTAGGGAGTCTGATATTTAAAGAATATAATTCGGGAAACCTTTAAAGGGGGGTGGGCTTTTAAATTGTAATATTATCAAAAAGAAGAAGAATGGAGGGAATATAAGAAATAAGCAAAAGATGGTTGATTTAGATATAAGTGTAGATGTGGAGAGGGAATGGTTTTGTAAGATTAGTGGTAAGAAAGTTTGTTATAAACATAATGGAGAAGGAAGCAAAAGAATTTATAAAAGAGTAGTTAGGAAAGAAGAAATTGTTAAAATTGGGTTTTTGAATATGCAAGGTGGTAGGAGACCAGAAAAATGGCTGGAATTAAATAAAGCAATTGAAAATGAAGGGCTTGAGGTATTAGCAGTAGTGGAAACTCATCTAAGAGAAGAAGAAGAACCTATTTTGGAAGAGGTAGTATGGCAGGGTATAAACAGAAAAGAAAAAAGAAAAAAGGGGTGGTGGTATAGGTGTTATATCGAAAAAAAATTTAAATACTGTTAAATGTCAAGAACATTTGTGGTTTGAAATAAGGTTGGGTAGACAAGAATGGATGGTGGCTGTAGTGTATATCGCCACTGGAGATAGTCAAGCTGTAATGGAGTGGAACAATAGTATATATGAATGCCTAGTTAAGGATATACAGAGTTTTAAAGAAAAGGGGAAGAGAATAATGGTTATAGGGGATATGAATGGGAATATTGAAGAAATTGATGATGTAGATAATAAGAATGGTCAGTTTTTGAAGGAATTTTGTCAAAGAGTAAATTTGAGCATTGGGAATTTATCAAATGTATATGATGGACAATACACATGGTCTAGGAATAATGTATTTCACACAATAGATTATGTATTGGTAGATAAAGAGGGAATGAATAAAATACGAAAAATTAAGGTGTTTGATAATGAAGAGAGAGTGTGTAATAGTGATCATAACTTTATTGTAATAGAAATGGTTAGTAATGTGATGGAGGATAGAAATAAAGGTAGAAATAATAGTGAAAGATGTGGATGGAGAGTGAATGATAAGAATAAGTTGGAAGAGTATAAAATAAAAGTTGAAGAAACCATGGAGCAGTTGGTTGGGGATGAGTATAAGGACTGGTGTGGTGAAGTAGAAAAAGTGGCAAATAGGGTTTTAGTCGAGAATATGAAGAAGAATAAAAAAAATAAAAAAATGAGAGTTAGTAAAAGTGTAAAAGAGAGGAAAAAAGCATGCAGAGAATATAAGTGTGCTATTAAGAATAAAGAAAGTGAAAATGATATTAATGCTAAATGGGAAAAGTACTTAGAAAAGAAGAAGCTAGCTAAAATGGATAATTATAGAGAGAGGATGAAGTTAAATAATAATTGTTGGAGGATATTAATAAAAGTAGAAGAGATGGGAGTAAAAAATTTTGGAATTACATTAAAAGGAGAAATGTAGGGGAAAGGGAGATAGTATTAATAGATGATGAGGGAATAGAATGTAGCTCTAGAGGCGAGCTAGAGAAAATCTTAAATAGATATGTAATGGATATAGAAAAGATGTTAGATGTGAAGGAATTAATGATAGAAAACATGAAAGCAGTTAGTAGTGGGAATATTAGGTTCACAAAAAATGAATTGAATGAGGCAGGAAAGAGATTGAAAAGTGGAAAGGTGAGAGGTTTAGATGGATGGGCAGCAGAGATGGTAATGGATTTAGGGCATAGAGCAAAAGCAAAGTTATTATCATGTTTTAATAAGATGGTGCAGAAGACAGTTTTTCCAGGTAGTTGGAATAATACAAGAATAATATTATTATTTAAAGGAAAGGGTAAGGATCATAGAAAGTTAAATAATTATAGACCGATAGTGGTAACATCAGTTTTATATAAAGTTTTCGCATATATGGTGGCTGGAAGAGTTGTAAAATGGATGGAAGAGAATAATGTAGTGGGGGAAATGCAAGGAGGTTTTAGGTCAGATAGGCGTATAGGAGATAGTTTGTTTGTAGTTACACAACTTATGGAGATGAGTAAGAATTCAGGTAGATCATTATATATGAGTTTTATAGATATAGAGAAAGCATATGATAGAGTAAATAGAAATAGATTATGGGTAAGATTAGCCAATTTGGGAATGGATGAAGCTTTAGTAAATATTATTAAGAAATTATATGAAAATAATTATTATACTTACCAATTAGGGGATATAGAATCAGTTAAAGTTAAAAATGGAGTGGGATTAAGGCAAGGATGCCCTATGTCACCGATTTTGTTTTTGTTGTTTTTGAATGAAATGGAAAAAGCAATAGAAAGACTAGGAAGAGGGGTAGAGATACCATTAATAAGTGGCAAAGGAGTATATACTTTGTCGGGTTTTTTTTTTGCAGATGATATCTTTTTATGTGCAGAAAGAAGAGAAGATATGGGTATTATGTTGAGGACATGTACAAGGGTTGGTAAAGAGATGGGGATTAAATTTAGTGAAGAAAAATCAAATATAATGATGGTTAATACTGGGGAAAGAGAGGATGTAGTTTTTTTATTGGGGGATATAAAATTAAGTGTTGGTGGATAGATATAGGTATTTGGGAATCATCTTATGTATTCAGGAAAATTGCTTGGTTGAATGGGAGAAAAAATTGGTAAATGAAGCAAAGAAAAGAAAAGTTTTGGTAAAGAAACTAACAGTATTTTCATATAATAAATATGATGTAGCTAGAATTGTATGGAAGGGAGTTGCAGTAGCATGGTTAACATATGGTAATGATGCATTATGTGTTAGTAAAAGGATTTTAGATTATTTAGAGAAAGTACAAAGGGAAGTAGGAAGACATGCATTAGATGCAGAGATGTGGACAGCAAAGGAGGCAATTCAAGGAGAAATGGGATGGTCAAGTTTCTATATGAGAGATGCAAAAAGTAAAATGAAAATGTTTGGTAGGTTGCAGTTTATGGATAGTAAAAGAATAGCCAAAATAGTGTTTAATTGGGTTATGAGTAAAGGGTAGGTAACAATATGGGTGAGAAAGGTAATGCGGTATGCAAAAGATTTGGATAAAGAATTTATATCGGTATACTTGTATAAAAGGTGGGATGATTGTGTTAGAGGGATTGTTGAGTGTTATAGTGGTAAGGAATGGGATAAAAGAATAGAAGCATTAATAAAAAATAGGGAGTTGGAGAGATGGAGAAGTAGTATGGAGGGTAAGAAGAGTTTAAATATATATAGAAGTAAACTGAATATTGGAAGCGAGTTAATTTATGATAATAGTAAGGAAAGTAGTTTATTGTTTAAGGCTCGAACGGGATCTTTAGCAACAAGAGAATATACATGTAAATGGAAAACTATGGGTGATTTAGCATGCAAATTGTGTAAGGAAGGTATAGAAAATATTAGGCATCTGTGGATTGAATGTAAATGCTTGAAAGCAGAAAGGGTACGGATAATGAAGTTATGGGAGAATAGGTATGAACAAAGTGACAATACAGAAAGTGAGTTAGTAGTTTTTATGCTGGGTTTGCGAAAAGATAAGGGGGATTTAGATTTAAAGGCCATAGAGTTGACAAAGATTATGTTGTGGAAATGGGATGGGGCAGAATATGGGAAGACTTGAATGGAAAATAAAGTGGCTAACAGGTTTATCTGGGCATAATTGCCGAGATATTTTTGACTTCGGAGAAGCCAAATACATCATATCACATCCTTGTTTTTTAAAGTAAGAAGTAAATTGTGATTATTAATTTTAATATATTAATATTCTAGTTAGGTGAATTTTAAAATAGGAAGATAGTTAATATTTTGTAATGGTGTGATTTTTATTTAAATAGATGAATCCCAATAAAATCCCTCTTGTGAGTCAATTATTTAATTATCAATATAATTGTTATATATTTTAGAACAGAATAATTATAATCCTTGAGATACCCATAAGATAGTGTTAATTATTTTAATTCAATTTAGTGCATGTTTTTAATATTATTATTTTATAGCTTCTTAAATTATAAAAGAAGGGTTGGGTACTCATTTAAAATGAAATATTATGTTAGTCATTGTTTGTTGTAGGGATTTTCCTGATGAGGATAGTAGTTGGATAATTTCTACAATAGCAATGCCATTGTGGAAAGTATTTTATATGCTTCTTAATGTTTAAACCTCTACATTGTAATCATCCCTAAAGTCTATCTTATGTTTTTACGTAATGTAATTTGTAAACCAGATAGAGAGTCTCCTCTTTATCATTACTATATTTGATTGTCTAGTGTTGAGCTAGTGTAATAGATAATAGAGTGTATAGTATATTGTAAACAATAGGAAGGAAAGATCCCTTATTTTACCTTCAGCCAGAATGTAGTTGGGCATTGAGGCTTGTCCAAATCCTTATGTTTCTGGATTGTTTTAGAATTTCCAAATTAGCCTCTGATGCTTGGGTATATTTCACTATCATTTATAAGTTTTAAAATTGATCCCAGAAATCTTAAAAAGTTTCTAATTTTAGATTATCATCAAGGAGATAATTGATATTATATAATTATTACTTTTCCCACATTATCCCAGATGGCTTAAATGATCTACTTTTAGATTATTTACTAAGAGATAAATGGTTTGGAGGTACCAGCTTTTTTCCACATTAGAAAAATCTTTAACACATATAATAATTGTAATTTATTTGAATAAAATAAGGATTTGTTTTTATTCGGTTTTCTTCATTATGTAAAACCTACACACACACATAATGTATTATTTTTTTTATTAATATAGTCACATCACTACTCCCTTTTATTCTGGAAAATCTTTTAAATACACAGATGGTTGTCTTTTATGATGGCTTCTATTATCTGGTGGTTTAATTGGAGAATCTAATTTTTTTTCTGCAATTAAAGAATTATCAGTTCTGTTTTTTTGTCTCGTCAACTACTGCACTCTGTGTTCCTTTCATCTGGCAGTCTGACTTCATTTGATAGCATCCAATCTGACATTTATCTGGTTTGGCATTCATCCAATTTTTTTGGATGTGATTAATATGATGGCAAAAACAAATTCCCAAAGCTGTTTGAATCTCAACTATCAATTCATAATTTTCAGAGATTATCTTGAACCCAGATTCGATTTCCAATGATGTAAATATTTTTTGTCTTTTTAAATTCTTGCACTTTTTTTCCCTGGCATAAGTATAGACAATTTATTTTGCAATTTTATGCCCATAAGTATCTCTGCAAGTAATTTCCCCATAACTAAGGATGGATTAAATAAAGTTTCTGAGGAACCATCACATGCAAAACTTTCTTTTTAAGATTCGTATAGTTTCAGCTGAACTAGTATTTTTTATTAGTTTATATTCTACCCATTTTGAACTAGAAACTAGAAACAAATAGTGCTATACAAATTTGGCCCTTAAAAAGAGACTTGCATGGTCTTTATGGACTCTGCTCCATAGATTATTAATGTTTGTCCATGGATAATATTTTTTGGGTAGTGCACTTGCCATGGATTGACATAATTTGCACTTTTTAATGTATGTCTCAATTTCTGCACCTATTCCATACCCCCACATGTAGCTGCAAAGTGATAGCTTTAGTTCTAACTATGTTTATATGACCATTGTGAAGTATTTTCAAAATTTTAGCACATCCCTGTGGAGGGACTAGCAATTTTGGCAACAAGGACTTTTAAAGATTTCCAGGTTATTTACTGGACCATCCATTTTCAATCCAACTTATAAGTGATTAGTGGCCACATTAGCTTTAATCCATATTACAATAGTTTTACTATTGATTAATTCTGAATTCCATTGATACACATAATCTCTGGCATATGAGACAATGCATCAGCATGTTTTATTTGATTCTCTTTTTTTTAATGAAACTATTTATCATAAGCTGATACAAAAATTGTACCAGTGAACTATTTTAGTGCTTAAACAATCTGGTGCTGTCTTTTTATTTTGAAAAATTCCCAATAAAGATCAGTGATTAGTTATCATTTTAAAAGGTCTACCATACAAATACTGATAGAACTTTTTAACCCCTATTATGATCACTTATGCTTCTTTGTCCAATTGTCTATAAGCTCTTTCCATCTTTGTCATTGTTTGGGACATCAAAGCTATCAGGAATTCTTCATCTTCTGAGAGATGATTTAGCACTGCTCCAATTTCATAATCTGACTCACCATCATCAAGGTTACATCCAAGTTATTATCCAAATGCACTAAAAATTTGCTAGGTGTTAGTGCTATTTTTTTTATTATTAAAAGCATGCTCTTGCAGTTCTTTCCAAATTCAGTGTTGATTTTTCTGAAGTAAATTGTATAATGAAGTAGCAATATGCACTTTACCTTTAAAAAAGTTTTTAAAAAATTTGCTAGCACTAGAAAGGCTTTCAATTCTTTTACATTGTTTGGCCTCTGGGCATTTTAATTAATTTAACTTTCTCTGGGTCAGCCTTAATTCCTGATACTATAAGAATGTGACTCAGAAATTTCATTTCATTTGTATTTCAAATGCATTTCACAGAATTCAATTTAGTTCCAAAACTTGAGAGATGTGCACATACATTATTAACTTTATTTTTCAATGATTCCTTTGAAATAGCCATGATTGTGATATCATCAAAATATGGCATAACTCCTTTTTTCACCTGGAAAATGTTTAGAGCTGTTGTAATTCCAAAAGGAAGATGGTAATATTTAAATAAAGTCTTTATGAGTTGTAATCGTCAACAAGCTTGCAGTTTCTTCAGACACAGGTATTTGAGCAAAAGCAGTGTTCAAGTCTAACTTTGAAAAAAATTTGCCACACCTAAATTAGCTAGCATTTCTCTTAAATTTGGCATAAGGTATGGGCTTTTATCCATGTCTTTGCTTATAGTTATTCTATACCTCTCACAAATATGAATTTGTCCATTGGGTTTTGTTGTAATAATTATGGGAATGGCTCATTCTGAATTTTTAACAGGTACCAATACTCTCTTCTTTACTAACTTATCTAAAGCTTTCTCAACTTTTGCTTTTTGTACAAGTGGCATTTTTTGCAGCTTACAATGGATAAGTCTTCTTCCCAAAACCCCATGTCAACAGGTGCAGTATTGATTATTCAATTATTCCTTGCTCATACTTAATTAATTTAGGGAATTTGTATTTGGCATTTCCCTCTCAATATTAATTTTGTTAATCATTCAAATCTTTATACATAGAGAGTTAAACCATTCTCTACCTAATATGAACTTTACATTTCCTTTTATGACAAAAAAGTTTAACCTTTTCCATCCCTTATTTATTTCAGCTATTACTTTAACTACATTGAAAATGACAATGATGTTTTATTCATGTCATTGGCTTTAATTTTTGTTTCAGCCAATTTAGGGCACTCTTTCATTTCCTTGCATATTCTAGCCCAATTTCTCAGATATGAGAATTTTTCCAGCCATGCTATCAATTTTCATTGCTAAGAGTTTGTTGCTTATTCACACAATCAACGTTATTTTCTGGAAATTATTCATATTAACTTTATTTATTTCATAATTTTTATCAGGTTGTCTAGCCTTACTATCAGAAGTTTTTTTATTTGCAATGTTATTTTTAGTATGAAAGACTTGAACTAAATGACCTACTTTGCCATACTTTCTGCTTTTTGCATTTTTATTATAGCAATCTCAAGCTACATGCCCCTTGTTTTCCACAATAGTAGCATTCTAATTTAATTTTTTGTTCATGTTAAAGCTTTTTTTTTTTTTCAAAATTGTTTATTTGAGATCTTCCATATTAGATTGGTGAAACTTTTTCATCTGACTTAAAACCAATTCATAAGCAGTGTCTCTTTTGATGGTGTCCACATAAGACAGGTCAGAAATGGCCAGTAATTGCTGTTGCAATACCCCACAAAAACTATTAACAAAACTTCTGCCAAATAATTTCCATAAGCATAATTTCTTGCCAAATCTCTTAAAGCAACATCATAATTCCTAAAATTTCCCCCTCACTTGGCATCTATCCCATAGATGGATATAAGCAATATGTTTAGAGGGTTCAGACTAAAATGATTAGCCAAACATTTAAGTAACTTTGTATATTGTAAGCTTTCATAGTATGCTGGTTCAAAAAGGCAATTTTCTATTTCAACTAGTTTTGAGCCGTCAAAAAGAAGTAACATGGCAATTTTTGTAACCTCATCTTGTGTATCATTTATAACAAAGTACTTATCTATTCTCTTAAATATATAAAGAATATATAAAGAAAGCTTTGATAAAATACTTTAAAACAGTATGTGCTTATCTGACATTCAACTATGATCTGTAATAGTTGAAAGTTGGCTAAGCGCATACAGTTTTAAACAATGTAGTTCTATCAAAGCTTTTCTCTAAATATTCTTCATATATTTATTATTAGATTTTAGTCTGAGTTAAAGCTTATAATTTTATAGTTATCTGTTCTCTGCATATAAATAGGCTACGCAGAGTTATTAATATCAAATTCCCTGATTCCAAAATGTGCTGTTGCCATGTTATTGGATGATTAATGACTAACTTAAAATAGTCTCTAAAATTACATCAATTTTAAGGAATACTTCTCTATCTGCTAATTTAAAAATTAATGCTCTGTGTCTCCATTGGTTTATAACTGTGACAATTAATGTTTTGTATTCAAAATCAAATTATTTCAGTGGTGGGCTTGAATGAGAATACAATAAACGTACTTAACCAATAAAGAGACCACTAGAGCAAAATAATTTAAAAAAAATTAATATAAATATTTAACATTATTACTAGCAGAACATACTAAGTAAATATATATTTTGTTTATAATTTAGGATAAAATTACTTAAACAATGATATGCTTTGAAGGCTTACTATAAATTATAATTTAGACTAAAGCAGCCTTCAATAAGTCCTTAAGTCCCTTATTTTACTTTCAACTGGGGTGTAGCTGAGTATTGAGACTTGTGAAGTGCCTGTGTTCCTGGGTTGTTTCTGACCTCTGTTGCTTGGATAAATTTCACTATCATTTATAAGTTTTGAAATCGATCCCAGAAATCTTAAAAGTTTCTAATTTTAATTATCCAAGAGATAATTAATGATACATAATTATGACCCCCCCCCTCGTTATCCCAAAAGACTTAAATTATCTATTTTTAGATTATTTATTAGGTGATAAGTGGTTTGGAGGTAACTGCTTTTTCCCCTCATTAGAAAAGTCTACAATACATAATAATTGTAATTTATTTAAATAAAATATAAAATTTAGTGTATATATATTTAAATGTGCACACACACAAAATGTCTTACTTTTTATTAATCTGGTCACAGAAATAACATTCCATAAAACTAATAAAACGAACTTAATTAAATCTTTTTAAATTATTCTTTAAACTCGGAGAAAATATAAGAAACTATTGTTTCAATCGCTTTTTTAAAAAAATTATTTGTCCTGTTTTTCCTCTCTTTTTACAAATAAAACTTTTTCTAAAGAGGAAAAACACTACACTTTAATTATCTTTTTAAAATCTTCTGAATAAAAATAATTATTTCTTTTACTTATATTGTCTAATTTTTCTTTTTTTTTCTTTTAATA